>BCGR01000045.1:71854-86595 GCA_001599375.1 Phoma herbarum
GACGATGAAGACGATGAGACGATGAAGACGATGAAGGCGATGGATAGGATGGCCTGTCGCGCCTGTTGCGGTTCTAGCTCCGTAAGCACGTAGAAAATGACACACCAAGATACCACCAGCCCCCTGTGACTGACATGACGCAACCTGCAAGACTGCCACCTGCTGCGCGCGTGTCCGTCTTGCATCTCGCGGGCCTCGYCGCTGACTACGATGCCGCCAGTGCAGGCCTACAGTCAGCAACGAGTGCACCTCTCGCGCGTCGTCCGCCACAGCCAAAGCTGGCTCGCCAGGGGAGTCGTCTTACCGAAGCAGCGGCGAAGCTGTGCTGGACGACTACATAAGACAGTGCGCTCTTCGCGTCGCAGCAGTGCTTGCCAATCTGCYGCAAAGGGTGCTGCTCCTACGCTTGCAGCGGGCAACATCTACAGAGAGTTGATCACGCAGACCGCACGAGGCTGTCGTCGTCTTGCCGTAGAATCAGAAGTCCGCACTCATGGCCCTGCAGATAGTCGACGCAGCTCGAAAGACAAGCGAGCACCCCCTTGGGCGCCACGAGAGACTGTCCCAAGTGTGTCTCAACCGGTGGACGATCCTGCTCCTCCTGGTGCTCGCACGCATCCTCTTCGCCATCCAAGAYGCCAGGTCCAGCCTGGCGACGGCGCGGAGGGAAGCCCTCGAAGGGTGCGCTCAGGTCGAGAGCATAGGCAGCTCCATAGTCTCGATGCCCAACTACATGGCCGCGGGCGTCAACGACCTGACGGCGCGAGGYCTCGAGCATGCCGTCGGCGCGCTCGCTKCTACGCTCGACATGGCCGTCACCGCTGTAGAGCAGATCGTGCTGTTCGTCGTCCACATGATGACCAGCACGTATCTCTGCCTCATCACCCTGGCGGCCCGCGGCAGCATCAAGGCGGTCGCAGACGTGAGCAGCGACATGGCCGAGCAGCTGCAGCAGAGCATCGGRGAGATCACAAGCAGCCTGGACGATGCCAGCGCGACGCTCAGCAAGTCCCTCGCCGACCTGCAGAAGAAGCTCGACAAAGTGCCTCTCGCCAGCGACTGGAAGCTGCCGAGCGCGGACTTGACCGACCAGATCAGCCGGCTGAAGTCGCTCGAGCTGAGCTCCGGGCTGCGGGACGGCGTGGACAAGCTGGGCGACAGTGTTCCGACGTTCGAGGAAGCGCAAGGCTACGTCGACGACCTGATCAAGTTGCCCTTCGAGCATGCAAGAGAGGGCATCCAGGCCATGGGAGCGCTTCGCTTCAACCGCACTCTGCTCCCCGTGCCGCAGAAGCAGCAGCTCGAGTTCTGCTCCAAGAGCAGCTCCATCAGTGACTTCTTCGACGACCTGCTTCGGATCACGGTCCAGGCGCGCACAATCGCCCTCTCGGTGCTGATCCCGCTCGCAGTGCTGCTCTGCATCGCCGAGGTCTGCGTGATCATGGGTCGGGTGAACGTGCACCGTCCTAGGGTGCTCACATCGCGGTCTTGCAGCACAGCTAAGCGCAGAGACTGGCTCTTCGCGTACGCGACGACTCCGCTCATGCTGTTCGTGCTGTCGCTGGGCGTGGCCGGGCTGCTCGCCTGCCTCCTGCAGTTTGCGCTCATGAAGGTCATCGAGAGAGCAACGCCGAGCCTCACGCGCCAGGTCGTCGACTTCGCCGAGGACACGGTCAGGTCTCTGAACCGCACGTCGCTGGCATGGTCGGTGGGCGCGACCGACGCCATCCGCACGCTCGACGAGCAGATCAACAAGGACGTCTTCGGCTTCGTCAACGAGACGACGACCGCAGTCAACAGCACGCTCGACGCCTTCGTAGAGCAGACGAACAGAGAGCTCAACAGCACGCTCGGCGGGACCGTCCTTCGCGACCCGGTGCAGGAAGTGCTCCGCTGCTTAGTCGGCCTGAAGATTGCGTCCTTCCAGAAGGGGCTCACGTGGGTCCAGGAGCACGCCCACATCAGCTTTCCCGACGTCAGGAACGACACCTTCACGCTCGGCGCACTCGATCAGCTGGGTGGAAGCGACTCTGCCGCTGATCTGCTTTCGAACGCTGACGGCAAGGCGGGCGACGCCATCACCGCYGCGCTCCATCGTGCCGTCGACAAGCTGTCGACTCACATCCGGGACGAAGCCGTCGTCTTTGGCTCGCTGGTAGGGTTGTGGCTTCTGTTCACGGTCGGTGCGGCGCTCTATATCTATGGTGCCTCATTCGTAGAGCGGCGGGGCGAGCCTGTTGCGAACAAGAAAGTGCGGACTTCGGAGACAAGTGCAAAATAAATACGATGCGACCGCACCACAGTCATAAAGAGCGTTTGCTTGGTCAGGAGRTGAGCTTGATGAGCTTGATGAATTGTCTACAGTACAGTCCAACARCTTCGACCGCAAGCGGCAAGCTCGCACATCGGCACCACCGGTAGAGAGGCACGTGAGCACGTGCTGCAGACATCGCGCAGACCAGACAACCCCCCCAAAGCCGAGCTCGGTAACACTCAACGCGCAAGGCGCAGGGAGGGCAGCAACCACCGAGCCCGCAGTGCAACCCCTCGCTCCGCTGCACGATCGACGAGCTTGATCCCTGCGTCCGTTAGCTGCGCAGTCTGCAGCAGACGCCCTCCGCCGCACAGTCTCAGCAAGCCGTTCAGCGCGATGTGAAAGCGAGGGCGGCCCGGCGAGAGGCCCAGCAGGCGCGCGCCGGTCCTGAAGGAGACGCAGACCCTCTCCCGCTCTCTGTCGCTGAAGCTCGGCACGTAAACCCTGAGGTCCACCGTGCTGTCCCGGGGATCCGCTGCCCTGTACCAGAAGCTCTTCTGTTGCGCGGTGACATCCTTCGGAGCCCCGAATGCCATGATGAACGCTCTCTCCGCCCCCGGCGTCAGCAGCATGCTCTGCTGGACTCGCCTCAGCTGCCACCTGTCGTTGAGGATGCGGGCGCCCGTCGGTGTTCCGTCGACGCTGAACCCGATCATGCCGTCGAGGGTCGACGCGCTCTTGCCCCGTATCGGGAACGTGCCGACAAGGTAGATGCGGAGCCTCCGCTGACTGCTGCTCGTCTCTATGTAGCGCTTGGTGTCGAGCAGCCTCTGTTCGAGAGCGTGTACGTCGGGCCCGAGCAGGACGAGCCTCAAGCCTTCCTGCAGCAGCGCCTCTACGCCGGCGGCATCCCAGAACAGGTCGCGTATGGGGCTCAGGTAGTACTCGCGCTTGCTGCCCGCCACAGGCCCGCGCGAACAGAACAGGAAGCCGTTGAAGCACGCATCCAGCTTGGCTGCGTCGAACGCGGAGATGCGGTGCAGCACGCCTTCCTGGAACTCGTACGATCCTCGCAAGAGGCCGAAGAACGTGGCGGCGACGTCTTTCCGCACCGCGCGATCTGGACACAGAGATGGCATCGCAGCTGCTTTGTCTCCGGCCGGTACGCTCTTTGAGCTATGTGAGTGCGCGCGGCGGCTACACGCTGCACTGGGWGACGGCTGTTGCGTTGCGACGCGGACGACAGCGCTCGTCGTGTCAGCCGTCGACCGCCGCGACCGCCGAGCAGCCTCATCTTTGCGTCTYCCTGTCGGTCTAAGCAATCTTACTCAAGCTGTGAGCACAGAGTGTTCGGTAAGCAGCCGGTGAAGAGACCGCCTGCCTTGTCGTGGTCCAGCCGGGATGCTTTGACGTGGCTACCTGACGCGGGCAACGCACGCAGCGTTGCAAAGGCGTCAGCGCATGACACTGCCGCCCGATAGCCAAGCAGCGATGCTGACGCGCGATTACCGTAGCGCAGGTGCAGGACGTAAACACAGCAGACTGCTCAGATGAGGTAATCAGCTGTTTGTGTGCTTTCTTCCTAGCCCACTGCTCCATAGCTTGACTGGCTACCTGTCCATAGCCACTGTGACTGGGCCAATATGTCCCAGGTATAGCGTCAGCGTACATGCCGTACTGCCYATGGCCGACAGGTGGCTCTGCCTCGATGGGCTACATTCTCGACTCAGTATGAAGGGTGCGKTTCGCGGGCTAGTGCTTGGGCGGAGACGGTGCTAGAGAAAATATTGTAGAAGACGACTGTCTGCGATGTACATGCGCTATTRTACTTTACATATCCTTTGTAGAGAACAGACAAATTTTGTTTTGCCGTGCAGCTGTGCCGTCYAGAAGAGCGCGGTGTGACAGTATAGACAGTCAAGAAAATGGTGAAAAACAACAAAAAATTTCCACAGGCGGAGCAAGCTCCCGTTCGACCACAGACTGCGCGCACGATATTGCGAGGGATATCGCAATCATACCATTACTACAATTTACACGCCTACTGCGTCCGCAGCATGATRACCTCAACCTCACGTTGCMARAGCTGCAGGTCACGTGACGTTGAGGACTCGTGACGATAAGGAGACGAGCCGATAAGGACACGATACGATCACATGACGCGACGTCGAGACGATGCATGCCCTGAGCGCAGCAGTGCGGCTCGCCAGAGGTACTGCCTGACTGCTCCGGAATTACTGGTCCTCAACGTGTCGATTCCTGCGGTTGCGGGTCGGCCAATGCTGTCTGCCATGCCCAACTTTTCGACACGGCAAAGCGATGAGCCCCATTCGTCGAGGCGACCTCAGCCAGCCGGTCCACAGCACACAGCGTGCACGTCGGAAGCAGCAGAGCGAGGCGCAACGCACGCGTGCGGCGCAGCTAGCTCGTCGCCCACCGCGAACGCTCGAGGCTGCGGCGTTGAGCTTGCTGTGCCCTACACAGGACACAGGACGTTGAAATTACCGTTGCAGGGGAGGGGGCCCTTGCCAAGCACGCACCCCTGCCGCCACAGACTCAGGCGGCTCAGCGCTGCGCGATCGCTCAAAGCCCCGGTGATGTAAGGCGTGCAGGCGGCTGACGCGCTCCACAACGGCCGCACGATGCAGCCCCCCCGTATCCATCGAACCCCTGCAGAGCGCCGTCGATCGAGCGTTCCTCCAGGACCGTTGCACTGTAGCACAGACAGCATTCGTAGCGCCAGGGACCGCCGGGAAGCATCCGCCCAGGCCGACGGCTTGCTCTTGTCGACAAGTTAGGCCTCGACAAGGTGGGCCTCGACAAGGCTGTGCCGCAAAGAGGCCTCAAGCGGTAGAATCTGCGACCAAGGAAAAGACACGGTCGGGCGGTAGCGTCGCGTCGGCGCATGGGGCACGTGGCGGGGAAGCAGCGCAATTACCCCCGCCGCAGACGCCAGCGCTAACAACAGCCTGTGCAAGGCGCCTGCGGTGTCGTTGCGGGCGGCTCGCCGTTCAGTCAGCCCATCGCGATGGGCATCTCGTCAAGCCTCCAGCCGAGGGAGCTGCGATGAGGTAAGCTTTCGGGCACCGCATGGCTGCCCAGCTGCGACATGCAGGGTCCTCTGGCGAGCACAGTCAGCGCGGTCCGCACCGCCTGCGAGCCTGCGATTGTCGCGGGGGAGAGCGCGGACGCTGAGGGAAGTCAGTCGCGTCATCCTGGTGCTGGTCGCCAACAGGTTGCAGGGTTCGCGACAGGGTCTGGTCCTGGCCCCTGCCGACAGACCACGCCATCGCCTTTCCTCAACCGCCTGAGGAGGCCGCCTGTGCAGGGGTAGCTTACAGTACAAGCCATGTCGAGGTCGGGGCCGCAAGAGCGTGAACGCATGCGCTTGCAGGATGGCCTCATATTGCAACATGCGCACCGCGCTGTCGGGCGCCGAGCGGATCAGAGGTTGCAGGCGTCCATTCAGCGGTACCGGGGTCTCTACAGATCCGGAGATGCTCTTGCGTCAGCGCTCAAGCCACCAGCCCGGAAGCCGTGGCCTGCAGGGGTCGCGTCACCGAGGCCGAAGACGAAGGCACGTCAGTGCGAAGACTGACGGTGCGAGAACATCGAGTAGCGCCATCTCACACGCGACTCGTCCGTCGTGTGGCTCGCTGCCAGCGAGAGGGTTGGGCCAGGGCACGGTAATTGTATTACATCCCCAGAGGCAGATGCTGCACGGCGAAGTGCACGCAGGCATAAAGGACGCTTCGATGCGGTGCGGCCGCTCGCCTCAGAAAGAGGAACGAACGCGCAGCGCGGCCGACGGAGAGATCAAACGRTACAGTCATGCCCGCCGAGCAGCCCTGTAACGGCAAGGTCATCTTGCCCAACTCAAGCAAGCCTATGGTTCGGAGAAGGAATGGAGCACCGYCTGCAGGCGACAGAGGGCGTAAGAAGACAAGAGACGGTATGCATGCCGCAACATGTTACAGGTCACGCTCACAGCTAACAAGGAGCAGACACGCGTGGGACAACAGTGCCATCACGGCTGGACACAGACACAGAGCTGAGAATGGCTTGCAGTAGTCTTTTGGCAAAGGTTCACCAGGTGCGGCGACGTCCAGCGTGCCGTAACCTAGCTGCAATGCGACCACTTTGRGCGAGCGTCGAGTAAGAGAGACCAGCGGTGGGATGAGAGCCAGCTGCAGCGATAGTTGTTGGTTGCGGGGGCGTTGTTGTAGGACCGCCAGTCCAGGCGCTTTCGCTCTGAGAGCATACGGTACCTGCTTCACACGTGCAACGTCTGCTTCACACATGCAATGTCTGCTTCACATACAACGTCTGCTTCATAGCTGGGCATCGGCTTCCTAGTTTGGCATTTGTAGGCGTGTCAAGTTCCGACGGTGCAGAGGAGCGGCCGAAGATGTCTCCATCCTATAGCTTCTCACGTGGAGGCTCGTCGTGTTTTCACATCATGGACAGACGGATATTYGGTCTTCTACATCTTGAACGAGACGCAATGCCCAGATCCACTCACTGTCTTCACTTACGACAGTTCACGCTGTGCCGACGGCTTGCTGCAGCTTCACTGCCAGATCGAATGTCGCACAGGCTGAACGCCCATCTGCCGTGCATCAGGTCGATGCGTGCGCGCGCTCTGGTGCGGCCTCCTCGCAGACGCGGTCCTCGCTGCAGACGTGCGCCACGCGCTGCGCACATGCAGCTTTGATGTGGTCTATCTGCTGTTGTAGCGCAAGGACCTCGCGGCTCAACTCCCTGACGAGGCATGCGTACTGCGGGAGCAGCTCGTCTCTGTAGTGGCGCAGCTCCTGTCYCTGCCGTTCGTTCTTCGCGATTTGCCCTTTGAACTGCGAAGTGAGCTGCGAGAGCTTGCCATGCTCCGACCGGTACGCTTGCTCGTACCTGGAGCGCGACTCTAGCRGCTGGCACACAGGACGGGAGACGCCGGCGAGGCGCACGAGAGCGGAGGTCAGCGCGTGGAAGACACCGCGCACACAGACTGTCAGCGTCGAGCTGCAAAAAGCCATCATGGGCGTTGGCGACCGCTGCCGGGGCTGTCGAGCATGAAGTAGCGWCGAGGCGTGACGCTGTGTCAGCGCACAATCGCTGACATCTCCAAGGGCATGGTTATGACTGTAGCAGCAAGGGCGAGCGAGAGCACGATATCGCACTACACGATCACGGTTCTTAGGTCAACGCCCCAATAAGTCCAATGCCCATACCCAGATGCACTTCAACGGCTTCGGTCTTTGCGCGAGAGTATCCGCGCCTGCCTAGAAAGAACGTGTCTCGCATCTGCTGCATACCTATCAATATCTCAGGTACCGACGATGACGTTATGTACATTGTGACTGGCAACAGCAATGGTAACTTAGCTTGACTCGTCAGCTTAACAGCTCGGCCGTGGAGCACTTCAATGAGATAGAGGGCCATGAATATTGTGATCGTGTGTGCAAGTAAGAGCTTGTTTTAAATTCTAAGCATGCTTATCTCTACGACATACTTGTTGATTGTACGCGGAATGCTGATTTTTCTGGCCCTTCCTTTAGAAGTTTCTCATTTCTCTCAATCCTGTCATTGTTGAAAACACCAAGTTGGTCTAGCATTCTCATCCTTCTCTTTGCTGTCTCGAACTTTACTTTTTCTTCTCTTATCCTTTCTTTTGCTCTCTTGAACTTTACTTCTTCTTTTCTTATCCTTTCCTTTGCTCTCTTGTACTTTACTTTCTCTTCGCTGATATCCTTCAGAGGGACGTATTCGAGTTCACGCTGATTCCTGGACTGCATCCAGAACTTTTTAGTATCGAAATCTATTGCGTAGCAATACTCTGCCTCATCTGGCGATTCTCCAGATTCGTCCTTAGGGTCTACATGGATCAAATGACGTAATCTGCCACTAAATATCTCGTTCAGAGCCCAGCCGGGGTAAAATGTTGCTTCTGAAAGTTGCCCTTTCATAACTGATTCATCTCCGCGATAATCAGAGCTTCGGTATTTTTCCTTGTACATTTCCACAGTATTATCTACTTCGTCGTATTCTTGTACCCTGCAGTACTGTTCAACGGCATTGAGCAAGCAAAAGCGAAGTCTACATACCATGACACTGTCTTACAGAGTCTCTGCCCCAATTTCATCCATTCACGCGGCGAAAGTTTTTGCAGGAAAACATAGAGCTCCAGGCCCATGGTGTCCCCATTGTGGCAATAGGAGCAACCGTATGTGCGGTCTTTGAAACAAAACGCAATCCATGCCGAAGTGCCCATTACTGGTCTTGATAGTCGTTTCAGATATAGACTTTTGTGATATCCTGGAATATATGATATAAATCCACTGGTGCACGACAAATTCTCTTACTTTGGCTAGAGCCGTCATCACACATTTAATGGAAGATGACATTGCACATTAGGATGACCTGGTTCAGGCGTCAGCAAGTCCAACAGCAAGGGCCTCTTTGATTTTATGTGTGTAATGTGCTTCCCTAGGTTACGCAAATCTTCCTGGACTCCAAATATCCCTACGACTTTCCACTATAACACACTTAAGAACAATCAAGAGGCGCTGAAACTCTTGGATCAGATAATTGAAACGTAAGACCCTACCTCCACGCGATCCTCATTAATAGCGCTCGGTTTGCCCCTTATTTGGGATAGACCGCGACTCTGGGGTTGATTCACCCCTCGATTCGCGCTAGTCACAATGGAACCCCCTTTTTGTGGCCTATTGAGGCCAGGCGTGGCCGTATCCAAGCGCACACTCCGATGTTACACTTATGTTGAAAATGTTCTGTGACTGGACATAGTAACCTGCCAATAAAAAAGCAGCTCTCTATGGTCTTACTGCCTCTATAGCGGCATAAACAGCCGCTGGAAATGATGGAAACTGCGCTTGTGTTACTTGCCAGGTAGGAGACGACAATATATACATGCCTTGAGACTTGCTAGCCCAAAAGAGTCACAGGAGTGACGATCGAGGCCTATAGCGCCGACTTGCACCGCAACAGCCTTGCAATTTCGACAATTGAACCTCTGCAATGTCCCGTAGGAAACGCCCCCCTCAAAAGCAGCTTCGCGCTCTCCACAAGGATGACCCATACTGGACCACCTGCAGAAAACACTAGGCCTTTAATTTATGTCTGTACAACATCAGGCTCTTAGCTGGTACAAAGACGATAGCCTGCCCCACGATTGGGTCATTGGCATCTCTAAGGATGGCTGGACTACTAACAAGCTTGAGTTTGACTAGTTAAAGCACTTTGACAAGCATACAAAGACGCGCACTGTTGGTACCTACCGTATGCTAATTATCAACGGTCATAAGAGCCCTAACTCTACGGAATTCCAGCAATACTGCAAGGATCACAAGATTACAGCCATATGTATGCCTGCGCACTCATCGCACCTCCTGCAGCCACTTGACGTGGGTTGTTCTGCCCCTCTGAAGAAGGCATACGGGGATGAGGTTAGTAAGCTCACGCGCACCCGGATCAACCACATCACAAAGCAGGAGTTCCTGCCATGCTTCAAAGCAGCTTACAAGAAAGCTATTACCCCAAGCAACATCCAGGGAGGGTTCCGAGAGGCCGGATTAGTCCCATTTGACCCAGAACGGGTTATATCAGCCCTTGATGTGAAGCTGCGCACTCCATCACCACCACTCCCCACAAATAACGAGCCCCGGCAGTCTCAAACCCCAAAGAACCTTGTAGAATTCGGGTCGCAATCGACTCTGATTCGAGATAAGTATAAGAGGGATCTAGGTAGCTCACCCAATTCTGCTGTGAGCGCACTTGATCATCTTATAAAGGGGGCGACAGGTGTAGCACATGAGTCTTTGCTCAAACGAGAGCGTGCTGAGCTTCGGGCAGCCCTAGCAGCTGCTACAGAGCGTAAATCGCGCAAAAGAAAGCGTATTCGAGCTCAGATCTTTCATGTTTGCTATGTCGAAACAGTACAAGCGAGGGTTCAAGAAATAACAGATCGTCTCGTCTCTTGCTTTGTGCACAGGGCAGCTTTCGGGCTTGGCAGCGCGGCAGCCATCACCGATAACTGCGTTCTCAGCATGCATGTATGAAGCGTGGACGCAGCCACCAGCCCCTATGTGGTCATGCCACGTCTCTGGCACCCGGTGCGTGCTCAATCCGAGAATCGTTGCTTGTGATAAAGTGCATGTCTGCTTGCTGGGAAAGCTCATTAAGGTGTCGAGTTCTTGATGCTGCATGAGCTACCTTACGATTCTTTCTGTTTCACACCGTTTTGCTTCGAAGTGCCTCCAACAAATGTATTGGGTTGAAGAACATGTCAGGACAAATCCAGCGTCAACCCGAGTCGCTCTATCGGTCTACTCAAAAATCAGCGGTAACTGAAGTTCTTCTATCTAAAGACCGATACGAGAAAGGATTGGCAAACACGTGAAACGAAGAGAAACCCCTGCAGTACCGTGGAGGACCTCGATAGCCCCTGTCATACAGCTCATTCAGTCCTCCAGAGAACGTGAGGTTCTGCATGCTGTACCATCCCACTGCACCGCAGTATCGGCGTGATGCAGCAAGAATGAATCGCAAGCAACTTAGTCTGGGAACAGCTGGACACCTCTTACCGCAGCCACAAGCAAAGGTCACCTGCAAATCGTCAGTCTGCTGGTGGAGAAGAGCGCCGACATGTCGAAGACCAATCAAGATGGCTGGACACCGCTGGACGTAGCAGCAAGCAATGACCATGTGGAGGTGGTCAGGCTGCTACTCGATTAGGGGGCGAGTCTATCTTCGACCAACAAAGCTGAGTGCACTCCATCCAATTCGGTCTCGAGTCAAGCGTACCTTAAGGTGGTCAGACTTCTGCTTGAGAGAGAAATGGATGTCTCCATCGCCGACGGTAATGGTTGGACGCCCCTCCACTCTGCTTGGTATCTTAAGGTGGTGGAGTTGTCACTCGAAAATGGCGCGGACTTTGTCTGTCGCGAGTATTGATGGCCGGACCCCCTCAACTTGGCTTCCAAGAGCGGTCATATTGACGTAGCCAGGCTTCTGCTGCGCCGTGAGGCAGATCTGAGTCGCGCCAGCGACAATAGCTGGACGCCGCTCAACTCGGCTTCTAGAGGCGGGCTCATCGAGCCAGTGCAGCTATTGCTCCGCCAGGGTGCAGATCCGTTGATCACTAATGTATCTGGCCAGACACCACTCGACTCAGCTGCTTACAGCTCTTCATGGAGAATGGTTTTTGAAGTGTGTGCAACGAATCGACAGACCGTACTTGCGCTTACGTCCGCCTTGACACTACATATTACATATTCATGGGAAGCTTTGAGGGTTAGGGTCTGACCTGGAGATGCGCTTAAAGAGAAAACAGAACGAGGAAACGAAAGTTCATGGGGAGCGTCGCCGTGTTAGCCTAAAGATGACCAGCTTGAAGGGGCATCCTGACGCACTCGTGCTTGCACTTGACTTTTTGGCACTTGACTGGTAGGCTCGGAATCGGTCACAGTGATAATAATATCGTGTTCCGACATCTGAGTTGTGAGGCTTATTTCGCTTGAGAACAAAGCCATAGCCGTATTGCCCGCCATATGCTTCCTCGTAGGAGTTACAGAAAAGGGAACTGGAATGGCTTCCATGATCATATACAAAGAACTAGAAAGAGTATGAAAAAGACTTCGTGGCTGGGAGACGCGTAGATGTCGCGCTGCTGTCGTTTTCATAGGTTACTCTCTAAGCCTGATTAGGCGGCTGATTTCCACTAGCCTTAACGCAGGGGGCCAATCTCAAAGGGGAAACAATTTGTAAAAGGATGTGTGTGTGTGTGTGGGGGGGGGACTCCGACAAATTACGCCAGCCCTTTACTACAGCTTGTTCTATCTGACATAAGCACTCACTGGGACGAATGACAACCTGCTCTGCTGGGCAACTTATTATTGCGCTTTTTCCATGCTTCGTTGTCGTAACGTGTCCTCCGAGGTTGAAGGGTTCTTTTTAGCTTCGTCCAATATGTAGCATGCAGCCCCGGCTTGACGCGTGGATTCTATAATCAGGATATCGGCCCTATTGAGCTCACAGAACGCTCTCGCTGACTTCATCGCATCTTTCACGGACAATGCCGTCGTGGCAATACCGCTTCTTTGAAGTTCTGACCATAGTTCCACGCGCTGGTTGGGCTTCCCTATTACAGAGGAAGACTTCGATGGTCTAGGGTCGACAAAATCTGACAGAGTCAGCAATAGTCTCCGTATCTTCCTACGACATAGCCAAGGAATTCAACTTCATTCTTGTGCCAATCGCACTTCTCAGGCTTGAGCCGGAGGTCTGCTTTTCTTAAGCATTCTAACACTTGTCTTACGTAGACCTTGTGCTCTTCTAGCGTCTTACTGAACACTAGGATGTCATCGAGGTATGCATCTCTGTTCGCGACTCGTGCGGCGTGGCCGTGGAACAGGTCGAGCCTGAGAACTTCTGGGAAACAGGCAATGGAAAGAGGGGATTCACGCGCGAAAATGTAGGTGCGGCATCAAAGTGGTCTCCGGCGAACTCCTTAAAGAATTAGTTAGTGCGGGACATCTCGAGTCCCAAAAGCTCTTGCGACGGCGAGACTGACGACTGGATGAGACATGATCCGATCGTGCGACCCATACATGACGATGTGCTTTCGGATTATGCCACCCTTGCCATGCCAAATCACCGCCTCCCCATCAGCCTCAACTGATGTCCAGCTTTTGATGACACTCTTTTCCCCACTCGTAACGGACGCGACGGTCAKGTCRGATTGGAGTGCTGCATCGACGCTGTGCCAAAATAAGATATCCGAGTGCACAGACGGGACGTCGTGGTCATCCTGAGCATGGATCAGGGTGATGTCGTATCCATGCTTGCGGCCACTAGCGTGAATAGAGTCCAAGTGCCTTACGGTATCGGCCAGCTTTTCTTGTGAGGGCCACTTGCTGATGATAAGTCCATTGAAGACTGCCAGAAGCTTGGGGAAAGGGAACCAAGACAACGGCGAAAGGAGAGGCACGACGCCCCCGATCTTGTATGTCCTACTCAACGARGCCACATCCGCAAAGGGGGCAACCAAGACAGTCCCTGCGAACAAGATAGGGGGAGATTGTACAGCGAGGTGGTGAGTGAGYGACAGGGCCACGGCGGTTCCCATTGATTGTGCGAACAGGACAATTCTGTTTGGCGAGATRCCCGCGGTGCGGAYSGCAAACTCCACGAGCGTTAGGGCGTCTGTTAGAAGGCCCATCTCCGAAGGCCATCCGGTACTGCTGCCAAAGCCACGGTAGTCGATGGCCAGTACGTGAACATTGTCGCACGCTGCAGAYAAGGCTCGATAGCTCTGAGGCCTCCAGCCAGATCCTAGCGTGCCCCCTGCCCCGTGGAGATAAACAACGAGCCGGACGTTGGGATCATGCTGCAGCAATCTGAACGAWAGCCTGTYTTCTACATTCTCGCATAAACCTGGAGATTCTTTGTGGAGTTCTCTCTCGTTCTCGAGATAGACGTCAAGAGGCAAGATGTGCCAAGCATGCAGATGCTCGCCGTCGGCTGTTTCCAGGTAAAATGGGGTGACTTGATTGCGCAGAAAGCCCCATTGCTCCGGAAAGTTAACATCTTGGAACCATGTGAGCGTTGCGCGGTGCATGTATATTACGTGATCTTGTAACGCTGGGACAATGAGGAGARCAATGAAAGCAATGTAGACACAAAGCAGGCAGACGGAGGTGAGGAGCAGGGCTCTCATAACGGCAAAGGCTGATCGCATGGTTGTGAAGCGAGTGCGGTCTGTCTTTGAGGCTGTTGCCAAAGATCAGCCCGCATGCTCTGTTGTATGGCTCTAAAATATCGATATGCATTCACAGTGTATCGGCTAAGCTGCAATGATGTTCCTCCATCAAGAGGGCCTAGGGTGTGATCCGCCCCACARCAACAAATGAAAAATATAATGGCCACTACTGAAGGATATCTAAACATAGTCGGTAGGGGTCCGTAWATCGATCGCCCCAAATTACAGCACGATTCCGCCAAAGGTGTTGCGGATGCAGCACCGCKTCGACGTTTGCAGGGTAGTGTTTTGTAGGGCGACGTATCAGCGTGCAAAATATTGCTGACCGTTATTGCTGCTCGTAGCAAAGATCAGCGCTCCCTGCTCCGAGAACGGGCTGATACTTCGGAAGCTTGGTGAAGCTGAAATGGATCTAATCAAAGCAAAATCCATCGTACCGCTTCACCGAGATAGCTTTTTGCGCACTGCACCAGCATGTCCATCTGTTCCGCTTCCGAAATTTCTCTGAGCTTTGCATGATGCGCAATAATCTTCGAAAGCATCTCAAATCATATACAAACTACTCTCGCATGAGCATCTCCGCTTGGGCTACCGCTGAAGAAAGTCTGATTCCAGAGCTACCCCTACGAACTGCACATGAACATCCCCGATATGAAAACAATAAGTCCAAGAGACAGATTTATAGGCTTCCATGTCTGAACGTGGTGATAA
>BCGR01000046.1:34967-53850 GCA_001599375.1 Phoma herbarum
GACCGGGCGAGAGACGTCGCAGTCGGCGTCGCTATCGCCCTCGTCGGTAGGAGCAGTGCTACTGTCGGAGCGTGCACGCTTTGGCATGATGGCAGCTCGRTGCTGCGTCGTTGTGTTGTGCTGCTCTGAGCCAGACGCTAGCGGCTCCCTGTTGTCGTAAAGACGTCGGTGCGTGCCCGTGCAGCCCCACCGTCCTATGTTCACTGCGCGGAATCTCGCGGGGTATTGACGGGACATGAACACAACCACTTCATGAAACATTCGCAACGAGGCCAGTAGTAAAAGACGCAGTAAGATCTGCAACGCGGGCAGTACATACTATACAGAGTTGAACTTGCCTCGAAGCGCACTGCTCACAGCTCTCTCGTCCAACTTCACTTATACCGTATGACCCCACCGCCACAGCTGCTGTGCTCGCGCTTCACCCGAACTTGCGTACCGCCCAACCATACACCTGCAAGGACTCGAAAAGATTGAGACTCCAAGGTCACGCATTCACGTACAATAAGTTCTGATATCGAGCATGAACTTGCGGTATCCATTCGCAGCTTCCTTGTCATTTTAGCACTGCAGTCAAGGCAGTAGGTAGTTGTTGGCTTGGGAATGTTGAGCGAGCACGACACGCCTGCAGGAAGGTGCAAAACCTTCTATGAGAGGCGCTTGTTTGCTAGAGTGCCCCTGTAGACCCTCTATTTGGTTCTTGCAGATATCATCTACTGACATGGCAGGCAGTTGCGCTTCCCGAATTTCACAGTCTGTCTTGGTTCGACTGGCGAACTGTCGCCTTTTCCTGGCTTGTATCTGTTTGCCTTGCGGATTATGTATGGTGGCATCAGAGGCAATCCCGTTTCGTTCAGACGACCTCTGCTAGGAGTGTGTCTGTGCTGGATTGTACGCGGTAGGYCTCACACCCGCTGCAGTAGCGAAGAAGTTTTGGTGGGGCGGAGCGTTGGCGCCAGCACGGGACGACTTCGCGCAAGTGAGCGAATCAGCGCTCGGGAAASTGGAATGAGGGCTGAGTCGATTTGGCCACCAGAGCCGAACAACAAACAAAACCAGGTGAAACAACCATGTAGGCACACATCCGAGGGGCGATTGGCAGGAGACGCTGCAACGCGTCGAGATGCAACCGTGAAGTGGCTTGTGGAGAGTTAGGGGAGGTTTTGAAAGGGATGGACTGAGCGCGACCGCAATTTCCCAAAAGGGTTTAGTTTTGGAGTAGGGTGTGTTCCATGTCGCCATACCTGAGTAAGGGCTCAGTCACCAGCTTGCAGTGCATCGTACACCAGCTACCTCGTGCACTAGCTAAAGGTTTTGTCTGCCAACACAACACGACAAAGAAATCTCAGTTGATACCTGTCGCACGGTTGGRTGTGGGGTTTGCAGGTATATGATCTCAAGAAGAGYGTGTATGTGAGTTGTTCTATTGTTTTGGCATCATAGCTCAGCTTATATCTAGGCCCTTGGGCGGCATGATTAGTAACGCAGTTTAGGTTCACGACAGCGCTTGGCCTGCGACAATRCCCTATCTTGTTCCTCAAAGGACTCAAATCATTGGAAATAGAATGCCTTCTCTYGTCCAAACGCGCTCAGGGAGTAGGGTCGACAAGAAGCACCCACTTTTTTTTTGCAGTACCGCCGTTGGCAATCTTTTCTAAAAGAATACGCCGGGCAGCATCTGATGACTGACCACAGATGCCGGTCTGAGGCTTTGTGACACACTCAAGTGCTGATTGCTAGCTGCGTGAGAGGTCAAAAGTGCTTGGCATAATCCGTCAGCTCAATCGCTCGGCTGTAGGACACCATGACGAGAYAGGGGATCCATGGGCGCAGTAAACTTGCGTGCGAAGAAGACTTTGATGAAATTAAACGCTCGAAAATGCAGGGCTCAATCTTCCCAGCCCATCTGGCAAGCTTYCGCGGGGTTGCCAAAAASGACGCAGTTTGCCGGTATATCCTATGTACAGTTAGTGTTCTTTTGCTCTGTCCCTCGTTTATACAATGGCCGATARCTTGCCACCGCAAGYTCAGAGGGGTCTTAGAATGCTGTGTACTTACCTGGACAACAACGGACCCTGCACGYACAATTGCGTTATCGCCGATACGAACACCGGCTTTCATGACGCATCCGTCACCAATATAGACATTTTCGCCTATGAAGACTTCACGAGCAGTCTCTGTACGCATTATTTCTTCCAGTTGCCTCGCATCAGTCGGCTCCTCCAGACTTAAGATGGTTACGCGAGCACTGATTTTCGTGTTCCTTCCTATTACAATCCTGCCAGAGTCGAGCAATTGACAGCCAGGCCCAAGAACAGAATTGTCTCCGATGGAGAGGTTTTMTCCATAGTCGCAGTGAAACGGACCAGATATGTTGACGSCAGGACCTAGATGGCCAGCAACATGGCGCTCACCAGCSCAAGGGTAGATCCACTCGACCGCAACAATTCGCTCGAAGAGCCACGCACGCTCATCAGGATCTACAGCTGCGTTGAAGCGGAACAATGCCTGCAAGGCCATCTCACGCTCGTCAACGAGCCGTCCGGTGTTTGGCAAGAACGGTTGCCCTGACAGCATCTTGTCCTTCTCGCTCTTCGGAGACAAGGACGCTTGCGTGGAGTGGGACACAGACAGTGCTCTGCTAGCGTGTTGGCGAAGTTGTTYATCGCCGCTGCGCTAGGGATAAAGTGCCTGGTGTCCATGTAGCCGCCCGTTACCTTGTCCTCGATTGTATCGGCGCCGTCGAACATTATCAGCCGATCACCATCAGCCGCCGCCTTTGCTAACCCRCAAACCAGCTCTTCACTCCAGTCACGGCAGCCCCAACGCTCGTCGCCGTCTCTGCTCCAGCAGATGCGTGCACACTAGATGTGTGAAGCCCGAACAGCGTAACAAGCTGTTGTATGCGAGATCGGYGAGTTTTTGCAGCCATGTCACGCTCGTTTGTGTGCAGAGAGAGGCATTCCGTGGCGTCGAGGCTACCTCTTCCACGGATCGCCGGGAACCGGCAAGACGAGCTTCGCCACAGCCCTTGCCGGGAGGTTCGGTCTTCCAGTATACGTTGTCCCCCTTCAGGACTCTGATGTCGATGATGCGGATCTGCTTCGGATGTTTTCTTGTTTACCACGACGTTGTCTGGTGCTGCTCGAGGATCTGGACACGATCTGCACCGCAGGCAGTCGGACAAAGTCAGATGACATTTCCCGCGCTCAAACCGAAGACAGAGCTGGCAAGATCTCGCTGTCTGGTCTCCTCAATGCCATTGATGGCATCGCCAGCTCAGAAGGGCGCATCCTGTTAGTGACGACCAATTTTCTCGAAAGGCTCGACGAAGCGCTGCTCCGCCCCGGTCGAATTGACCGCAAGATCCATTTTCCTTTGCTCTCGAAGGCGTTGGCCCAGCAAATGTTCGTTCGCATGTATCAAGATGAGGAAGGCGACATGGGTTCGATGGCAAAGCAGTTCGGAGACCTCATACCCGACGGCACGCTTAGCCCCGCAGTAGTTCAGGAGTTTCTATTCGCACGCGACCCTAGGAAAGCCATCGCGCGTGCGAGAGCATTCAAAGAAGCAGGCGAGGAAGGTGGGGCAAGTCGCACAGGCAACATGGAGGCCACGTAGTCGGGTGACATCTCTCATCAAACATCCATCGTCCCATGGGCAGCAACCCCCGCAGTCAGCTTGTGCGTCAACATGCACATTCATCATAGATAGAGAACAGGTATACAGAGAATAGGAGGAATGTGACGGCCTGAATATCGACACTCTGGGACGAAATAAGAAAGCTAGGTTCAGCTTGACCATTGCATAGTTGTTGAAGGCGTCAGACCGCGCCCAGCAAGATCAAATACTGGTCGTGACGTGAATGCAGCACTGGGCCCACCCTGGGCCGGCCAGAACAGTTAGCGAGCTTGGAGACAAGGCTGCATGCTGCAGAGCCAGAAGCCTACCCGAGCCCGACATGCGCCCACAAGCATGTATCCAACCTCGGTTCAGGGCTGTCCAGCAGCTGTGCAGTCTTCCAGCATGCATGAGCCCTTATATTCCGTCGGTGCCCACTCCTATCCACGGCTTGTCGGATGAGGCAGATAGATTGACAGCAGCCAGGCAAGCGCGGCAACGTCGAAAACGCAATGCGTCAATGCTCGGCTCCACGCGGGACAGGGGCCGTGCGGAATGTCCGCGATCTAGCGTGGACTGCAGCTGAGCAGCTCGTTCCGATCGTCCTGCGGACCGTGTGGTGGGCCGCACCTCGATACGCGGCCTAGACGCATTGGGGATCGCTAAAGCACGGAGACAGGTCTTTGCAGCGCCCTAACACGCATGCACAATTAGTCGCCAGCTTCTTTACTACCGCTCTGCCCAATGTACAGTAGACGCGAATGCCTGTCGTTCTATCGTCGACAGGCATGCCTGGCATCCCTGGCATGCCTGGCATGCCTAGAGTCCTTTTGGTGTGGCCTGCTCCCTGTGTGTCTGCAGATTCGACTACTCGATATCTGACAGTCGCTGCCACCCATTCGATATCTGACAGTCGCTGCCACCCACAGACTTGGGCATTGTCCGTTGCTATCTCTCAGTCAAGATTGCAGACCTGGTGGTTGATGGTGCGATGCCGAATGCAAGGGGCAGCGGAGCGAGCATACCCAGGTACGCGTGCATATCAGCGGGTTCGGGGCGCTCTTATTCACGCTGATCGCACCACCCGCAGACGCCTGTACCAAGGAGACCAAGCAATGCAGCATGGAACATGGCCAGAAGCGTGGCCTCTTGCACCTTCGCACACATGGCGATATCTGGGCCGTTCGTTTATTCCACACGAACGGGGTCCGAGGGTGCCTTCGTGTCCATCGGCTGATCTGCACCAAGAGCGAAATGGGCTGCGAGTGCTGCGTAAGCAGATACTCGCTCGTGATTGAGAACTCGTCATTCAACATAGAGTTTCTTGTCGACAGTGTCCGTGCCGTATGAGGGCCGTCTCGCAACGCTCCACACTCCGGTGAGGCGTGCGTGGGAGATGGAGTGCGAACAGCTTTGTTCAGATGCACGCATACTCACTCGATCCATTGCTCAGTTCGTAACGGCGGAGAGGAAAACTGGCGGAGCGAGAGGTGTGGACGATAAGCGCCCAGGAGCAATGTGTCCGGCCAACAGTRGGCCGATCGAAGTGGCTAGCGTGGGTATGTGTATGCTTTGAGAGTAGTGCCCCAGGAAGGCTGGTTTGGGCTCTGATTGCTGCTCTACCGAAATCAGGCTGGCATTGATGGGAGGGAATTCGCGCCCAAGCAACCAGCGTCGATCCACTGCTGCTGCCTTACAATGTTATACCCGCACCAGCGGCATCTGCAACCATCTTCATTCGTTGTCAAGCTACGCCGCTGACGCAGCAGCGATATATCAAACCCGACGGTCGGGGCCACCTCAGGAAATGGTCGAGTAGTCGCGCTAGATATATACGTAAGCTGGATGGTGCCTCCGTGACCGCGCCCATGCTCATAAGCTTACRCGCTGGTACAAGGCTGGCCATTCGTCTTGCTGTCGTGTCACCGCTGTGCACTACTTTACCAAAATCCCTCACCGGCACTCCACGCCTCGTTGCCTTCTTTGCGCTTTCGYTTACTCGTCAATCCGACTGTCTGCGCCCTGTGCTGCCTTCAGCCGTCCACGACGCCAGAATAGTGGCCCGCAGYCTGTGCTGATGATCGATCTGCGCGTTGCGAGTGTGGTTAGTGTTATTGTCATTGGTCTGCTCGGTCCTTTGCAAGCATTCGAGCCATGGAACCGAGCAGCTGTAGCGAGGAACTGGCAAACTTCTGCTACGATTGACCGCTCGAAGCTCAGCCTGTCAGCAGCGTACTTCGCTTTCTACCTGCTTGCAATTCTCACACTGGTGGGCATCTTGGGGACCTCGCCCTCGTCCCAAAAGCCGTTAAGCTTGGCGCTGTTGGAGTGCTCGTGGCTAAACGGACTTAGCATTCAGGTGCGTGTCGTTGTGTAAACATCGAACAATGCGACTGAGTCGTGTTTAGATCTTCGCTCTCTCTCGAGTAGTTCAGGGTGCATGGCCAAGCAGGCTCGACCGAAGAAGGCCTGAGCTCCGTCAGGGGAGACGTGAAGTCGACGGCGCTCCACCCAGAACACATGCTGTCAGGCGACTCGAGCCCGTATGCCGAAGCGGCAATGTCGGCGAGGGCAAATGGAGTTGAGGGATAGTTGAGTGGAGAAGAGCTCAATTCACTTGAGCTACACTCAGCATACACACCGTCGAGCGAGTATTCGACGTAGTGTGTCGGTATCGAAGTCGCCAAGTCGACGATGTCACTGCCGGAACTCGACGCAGACGCGAACGTTGACATCTGTTGTGGTGTCAGAGTTGAACAGGCAGCTCCTGACTACACGCAGTTTACCTGATCTCCCGGTTCAGACTGCGGTCCTTGCGACGGCGCAGCGCTTCCTCCACCCCATCCATCCATATTGAGACTACCTTGGTATGTCAACGTTCGTATCATCTCTATCTCCCGTTCCTCTTTCTTCATTCGGCTGTGCTTGTTCTTCAGGCCTTCTTCCGTCCGCTTTCGACCATGACTTCCAAAACAGGCGTTGTATCGCCGCACAATCGTCTTCCACCTGTCACTGTGCTGGTCCACTAGTTCGAGCAGCCGCTGCTTCTCTTCTGCCAGGTACTCCTTCTGTGTGTAGCCTCCTGTGTTCCGTGACTTCTTGGCAGCATCGCCTCGGTGCCCGCTGTCAGGGACAGTGCGATAGGACGAGCGTTGCTTCTGCTTGGGCATCTTGACGACCGTTGATACAGATAGTCCTGCCAGCAAGGGCGCAGAGGGGCGGTCAGTCAAGAGCAATAATGACTCAGCAGATGCTAGACCCAAGGAGGAGTTGAGTACCGGACAAGCAGAGTGCCTGTTGTGTAGAGATGTCACGGCGGTATTTGATCTAAATACATTGCTACTCTGATACTTTCAACGGAAGTGTGAAGGGCAGTTGCCATTCAAGCGCATCTGCTAGACTCCGATGCTCATGCAAGAGTGGCAAGCTTCAAGGATCCTTGCCCTAGCTTTGACCCGATGCTCTGGCCCCTAGAGGTGGCGCTTCTCTGATCTGTGCAGCTTGCTTTTTCTATCAAACCGGCTCTGGTTTGCATCCCAGGCGATAAGGCCGAAAGGATACACCACGAATAGCACGTTCGAGGAAGGAGCCGACTAGGATACTGTACCTTGACCAAGCTAGACGCGTTGTATGGTAGTAGTGACTGGCTGCAGGAACGGCCTGCACAGGGAATGACGAACTATCTCGAGATACCACACACAACAGACCACAGGGGGACCACTTGGGACAACGGCACCACTTGGGCGAACCACTTGAGCGAACCACATGGGATGGCATCTTCAAGGAATAGAACGTGTATCGCTTTCTTCCTGATTTAGCGTACTGTTACAGTGTGTATAGCTTTGCCTGGGTAGGTGAGCCTGCAGGCAGAAGACGCTTTCGGAATGTCGAGGTTTGCAACAGTCTTGCCGTCAAGCAACACCTCCCCTTCATGACATGCACGTTGCGTCTGTTGGTCCCTGGCAAGCGTCGTTTCAACACGCGCGGCTGCCTGTTGCATTTTCCGACGTTACGGTGCAAATCATGCCGCTCAATTCGCCTTGCGTCTAGACATCGGCCGAAACGCAAGGCGGCTGTAGACCGGACGCTGATTCGTCGCAGCGATCGGGCCCCTGTTTCTTGAGCAGGGGCGGCGGGTGATAGCCTGACGTCATTAGCGTTGATATACGAGCCGCGACCACACGAGGAAAGTGCAGAACGCCAACTTGGCACGCACGCCAACACGTGCTCAGTTCAAGATACTCGCCGGACGTCACTGGACAGAGCCATGAGATACCAGGCAGACGGCAGCAATGAGACGACTGCTCAATCCGATCAGAATACGAAAGTTCCAACTCTGGGGTGTGAGGCGTTGCTCCAACCATGTACGGACCAGCGATGCGAACGTCTCGTCAAGTACAGTACAGTACTTTACTAGACCAGGGCTCTCAGAAGAACACCTGTGAGTGCAATGTGCAAACCCCCGATGCGCCTGCAAGGGGAGCATGCAACGGGCAGGGCGCTCCGGCAGTCCAGCTGAGCAATACTTGTCTTGAACGGCTTGCCCAATGACGGGCAGGTTCTTGGTCCCGTCCTGAGGCGGGTCGCGAACCTGGACGCAGACATTCCCTGTCTGGGGCAGGCGCAGCAGGCGTTACCCCACGTTGCTAGCGTGGCTGCAGCGGCAGTGGACAAGCCGAGCCGTGACCAAAAGAGTAAGCGAGTGAAATGAATCACAAAACATCCAGCTTGGCACCGACTCGACTCGCGCCATGGTCCACGCTGTCTCAGAACACCAGCGTTCTCCAGGCACGGCACGAGAAACAGGGGCTCACCAGCTTTGTGATGGCGTTCGACAAGTGGTGCTCCGTACAGTACAGTAGTAAGCTCGAAGAGTTCCGGTGCAGCAACCAGACGCTGGGAATCGACTGTGGTCTCGATTGTACTGCCTGCGCTGCATCGTACCAATCGTACTTCCAGCAGCATTGACATAGAGTCAGTCGACTCCGCACAGTAAGCTGTAGCCTACCACTGTGCAGCATGCGTTGACGGAGAACTGCAAAGTATAGTGCAACTGGGTCAAAGCCTGGCGGCCATCATAGACCATCCTGGGTAGTGCTGAGCCTGTTGTACAACTGTGTCCTTTCCTTCCCGGACCCCAAGCGCGATCATGACAGCATGGTCCCGTACGGTGAGGATCAAGCAGAATGCGATGATGTGATGTACAATACTGCAGAGGTACAGTACAGCTTAGTACAGCTTTGTCCAGTATCAAGCTTAATGCTGCAGAGTTCCCATATGGCCTGTGCCAACCCAGCTGATGTATGATTGATGACCAAGTCAGCGTGATAACTAGTTCCTGGTAACCCGTTCTGGACCTCCGCTCATGCAAACGCCGACTGGCAGCTCCAATGCAGTCTGGAGGCGAGGTATGGGAGCTCGGTTTGCACATCATACGTGTACAGAAGCTCTCCAGGTCGCAAAGATGGACGATTCTGTCATCGAGAGCGGTGACCTAACCGTTGATGTGCTTGCTCTCACTTGTTTGTAGACAGTATCATCGCGCGTGACTTCAGCAACACAACAACCCAACGAACATGGAGTATTGTGAGTCTATGCCTTACAGCTTCGACCCCCAACACTATGCGGCAGATCCCCTGAACGATGCGGGCGCTCCTCCGGCCTGCGAGATGTCCCTGCCCGGCTGCATGGAACAAGCGGAAGTGCAGCAGTACAACAATCTATATTCAATGATCGACTTGAACGAGCAACATTCAGGAGCGGACCATTGGGCGCATCAGCCTCTGTATCACAATGGATGGAGCAGCCACCATTACGAGATGTATGCAGATCCGCCACACTTCGCCCAGTTGGAAGCGATCGGCAATGAGACAGATGTGCCATACCCGAGCTCTGTCATGAGCGAGCCTATATGGGACGAGACTTTGTGGTCGCCCGACCCGGCGCGGCTACAGACATACCTTGCTTACCCCCATGGTAGCATCGCATCAGTGCCGGCGACATGTCCGCACGAGACAGCGATTGGGAGCTGGCCTGATTGCGCGAACCAGAACGACGAGGGTCACCAGGACAGGAGCGACGTGGAGAAAGACAGCGACAGTGGCGGCAACGAAGAAAACGCGAATTGGAGCGGGGACGGTAGTGATGGCGACAGTGACGATGACAGCGACGACAGCGACGACGACGACGACGACGACGACGACGACAACAACGACGACGACGACGACAACAACGACGACGACGACGACAACAACAACAACGAGAGCTGGGTCAAGAACAAAGACAGAACCCACCACACGAGTCGATCAACATCTTCCCGAGGACATAGCCAAGGCTCTGAGTTCCAGAAGCTATGCACTGTGATTACCTCGACCAGACTAGACACCGCCAGCATCAGCATTGATACTATCGGGCAACTACTCCCCCGTCTCCACGCATGTCGCACGTGCAACACTCGGTTCGCTCGCCCCGAACATCTTCAAAGACACATACGCACTGTGCACGAGAAGAAAGACAGATTTGCATGCAAAGTGGGCTCTTGTAAGAGGAGATTCCCACGAGCGGACAACTTGCGAGCCCACTACTGGACACACGTGGAGGGACACGGCCGACGCGGGAGAAATGAGAAGATGCCTCTGGAGCGCCTGGCTGCGGTGATCGGACGAAAGGAACAGAAGACGATACGGCGGTTCAGGGAGCGACTGCGGTGTCAGCAATCGAGGGAAAGCGCCACCTCTGTATAACGAGGGGCCGCATGGTTGTATGGAGAGGATGTGTCGCCTTTCGCGGGTCTGTGGACGTGCATTAAACTTTGGAGTCTTGGGACGCCTTCTAATCATGCGAGAGGTAGCTGGATTGCAAAACTATCCTAAGTTACCATTTATGCACCACCCTTGCTGGTGTACTGGGGCTGGACTACCGATTCCAACAGCAGTTTCGACAACACCGAACTACTCAGATCACACTCAACAACACGAACAGTCAGGAAAAGATCGGAGAGCGAGATATAGAGAAAGAAAACGAACAGAGTGCCACGGACCTTCACACTGCTCAGCCGTCCATTCTCAAGCCGACCTTGCTCGCGAGCGCCTCGACGATCCGAGTGAGCATCGTGGTGTTTGCTAAGAGCTGGTCTACCGGTTCAACTTTCTTTTCTAGCAGATCCAGCTTCTTGTTCAGCTCTTCCATCGGCTCGACCTTCTTCTCCAGAAGATCCAGCTTCTTGCTCAGATCCCCGAGCACTGAGGTCAGCTGAGCCGCGGACTCGGTTGGCGCAACCTGAGCCTGCGAAGCCTGCTCGGATGATGCGGCGTCGAAGACGGCCGGCTTCGAGCTTCCGGACACGTAGGGCAGACCGCCCCCGAGACTGGTGTCAAGCAGTGCGTCTTTAACGCGGCCTCCCGTGAACATGTTGGCGGTCGCCTTTGTGATGATCTGTTGCGGGAGCTGCTTCATGGGCGTTGTGCGCTGGTTCCTCGCACAGATCGCCCGGATCGCGGCATCTGCGCTTTCGCGCCCCACCACCTTCCTGAGATCGGAGACGGTGATCTCCTCGAAACCCCAACTCCACTCGACAAAGCCCCACGCCTCAGGATCTTTGTGGCGCCCGCCCGACTTGGAGTCTGTGTTGTGAGTCTTGTAGTCGGAGGTGGCAAGGTACCGCAGTTTGACAAAGTCGCCTCGGTGCTTGTACGACCACTGCCGCCGATTCGCGGGTGGCTTCAGCTGCAGTATCTTCTCCTGCGCAAGGTACCGCTGCATCTCGGCCCCACCGCACTCCATCCCCGAACGGATGTCGAACACTTCGCTGCCTTCTTCTGGTTCTACGATGGCTCTGTAGCCTCTGCCGTGTGTGCGATATGCCATGATGCGCTTTCTATCGCAAGTGAGGCCTGTGCTGTAGGGCCAGGCTTGCTTTGGGTCTGAGGCTGCGCCGTCTGTGCCCTGCGAAGTCTGCATTGGCTCACCCTCTTCCGGCACGAACAGACTGCTGCTGTTGTCCCCAGTACCGGTATCTGGCGCGCCATTGCCAGCCAGGGAGCCAGTCGGGCTCGTCGATCCGTCGCTCCGGAAGCTGTTGTGGTCGGTGTCCATCGCATCGCCGTTGGCGTCGACAAACTCAGCACCAGTCGTGACTGGCTCAGCGGACCGGTAGGGTGTTATAGCGTCATCCAGCTCTATCGAGACAAAGTCAGCCACAAGCTTTGTGTAGACGACCGCACAGAGACCTACTTTTCATGGCTTCGCTGGCATTGGGGTGTCCGCAGCTGTTTGGACTGACCAAGTTCGCGAGCTCTCGATACCTTTCCTCAGCCTTGTCTTTGCTTTGGAGACCCGCTAGGCCCAAGACTTGGAAAGCGAGCTTGGGGTCTGCCGCCATGATCCTGTCGACTTCGCGCGCTTGCTGCTCACTCACGCCTTGCGAGGGCTGTCTACCTCCAGTCGCAGCTCCATCAGATGGCTCGAGCTTGACGGTAGCATTTTCATCGCTTGTATGGTCACTCCTCGAGGGTGCGGTCAGGTGGACATCGCCAGTCGCTGACCTCTCAGACTCGTTCTGTACTGGCTCTTGTATGACCGGGTTGCTTTGGGCTGTGGAGTCTGCGCTCGTGTCAACGCGTACAGGTGGCTGGGTGGAGGATCCGGCAGCGGCAGCTACTGGCCTGATCTCATCTCTGCTCTGTGACGTTGGCTGTAGAGACTTTGGTTGCTCTGGCTCGACGCTCGGCTCTGGCGTAAGCTGCCCCTTTTCTGTTCTTGCCTCGCCCTGCAATCTCTTGTTCGGATCTGAGGACATGGCTAGGATCGTCTGTGAGATGGCCGGTGGCGTTTTGGGTCGAGTAGCTCGTCTTTTTATACTCATTGAAGGGGCATGAATCGTTCTTACCCTAGGGTTCACTTTGAGACCCGCGTCGAAATGCAGTCACGGCGGCCAAAAACTGGCACCATTCAACCGTGACTCCGTTTCAGGACCCCTTGCACAACTTGACTGTCCGGGCCAATACAGAACACTCCGCTCTGATGGTAGAGCTGTCGCAAAGCATGACTTGTAGCGTGGACGTGGACGAGCCATCACCGTAGTGATCACTGACGCTACCGTCTCCAACTCCGATCAGAATGCATTGCACAACTGCCTGGCCTGCTCTATCCTGCTAGGAGAGGCTTTCGCGGCTTCCGTCAAAGGTGTAGACAGCACCGTCGGGGCGAGCTTTGCATTGGCGACACTCAAGGCGACTTTGACTCCCGATGTCACAAGCTGGCAGGAACCACCTGCAGCTGCCACGATCTGGATCCAAGTAGGCAGTCAGCGCGGCTCAGCAGTGGTCTCGCTCTTCGACCGAACGACACCACAACTACACACGACCGACGGTTCTACTTCACCGAGTGCTGTGCATGCCTCCACCCATCACAAGACTGTGGGCATCGCGTCGTGCGACGCAAGCCTCCGCTTGACCAAGGCTGCCAGCGCAGCTGCTTCGATTAGCACAGGCAGTGGAACTGCTGCTACAGATCCACATCGCTTTGTTAATTCTACAGGTTATGGGCTTGCGAAGCAGTCCGGGTTTGACTATTCTACCATCAACGCGACTGCCGCGTCCTCCAACACTACCGTGTTCAACACAACCACCTTCAACACAACCACCTTCAACACAACCACCTTCAACACAACCACCTTCAACACTACGGTGTTCAACGCCACGACTGTCAACACAACTCCCCTCAATGCAACCGCTTTCAGTTCAACCACCTCAAACACAACTTCCTCCAACGCAACATCAAGCTTACCGTTCCGCGGACCTTTCCCGACACAGTTGCCTACATCCATCGGTCTCTTCAGCAGCCGAGCCGTCTCGACGCAGAACAGCGCCGGCCAGCTTATGGTTGCCGTTCTCCTCCAAGTGGCTTTTGCACTGTTGTGACCAAGCGGAACGACGTGGAAAGGGAAGGGGGAAGTTGCGACATTGGTCACGTGAGATGACCGGGGTAGCGTAGTTGCGTCAATTGTACTGCTTCATCATTCACCATAATCAACGCAGCCGGTGGATGATTGGTGCTCACTCTACACATCTGTAAAGATGCACCACAGCGTCCGAGGCATAAAGCTGCATGGCAGCTCGATAGCCCTTGCGACCGCTCAAATGCTCATTCAGAGTATGCGCAAGCCCTAATTACTAGACGCTCAAGACATCCCGTGCTGAGCGTTACATTCTTCTACAGCGTAGTTGATTGGCCTAGTCTTGACCGTGTTCTTGATCCACACAATGATCACATTAGCAAAGCTCAACCAAGCTCTGAGAAGAAGAACGCATACGTAATTACCACTGCGAGCCAAGCTGGAGTCCTGCTGCAGCTGCATAAGAGCAGATCACGCTGGCCCCGTTACTGTATCAACTGGGATTCTGTGCTCACAACTTCACCAGCATACTGGAAATCACGTTGGATTGGCAGGCACATGGACAGTGGTTGTACCGAGGCGTCACTTGCATGACGCTAGAGATCACGCTGGCGCGTCGAGTGTCATCCAAGACTGTACAGTACAGTATTTCACCGTACTGTGATCTACAGTGCTAGGGATCACCAGACCTCCAATATAGTCTACCGTACTGCTTCTACCAGGGTTGGCAAACGTCTGTCAGCAGCCCTTGCTATAATCCCTAGCCTTACATATGGGCTGGGGGTTTCTTGTTGCATTGTTACCGAACAGTAGAGGGAAACGTCGACTACACTCTTTAACTGTGAGGTTCTTTCCGACTATCGTCAATGTCCTACATCTTCTCACAACACAACAGCTAGCTTGTAATGCCAAACATGGAGCCAGCCTTCACACCCGAGGATGAGCGTCTGCTCGTCACGATCAGGGCCGCGATCAGAGAGCGTGGTAAAGGTACTTGGGACGACGCGATGGTCATCTACAACCGCCTGGTCCCATCGCGTGTTGAGCGACGCTTGCCGAGCTTGATGTCACAGCACAGGACTATCAAGGAGCGGATGGAGCATATATCTGAGAGGATGGAAGACACAAAGCTCAGGGCGGAGGTCGAGCATCTCCTGGCAGAAGCAGTCAGTAGAAGAGAGATCCAAGCCTACCTGAAGCAGAACTAAGCAAGCAGCTAGACCAACATACCACTCATGAGCTCGCAGCCATCGTATGACGCTCTAACGGCGCTGCATGCGCCCGCTCCCTCTCGCGCGCCGGTACCGATCGCTGTTTGGGAAGAGAGTGCAGACACTGCAGAGACGAACAGTTTGTATTGGCAGCCGCCGCGGCCGGACGCTGCTGGTGAGGTGTTGCCAACTGTATACAGCAGCGCAGATGCCACTCTGGGCTCCGACGGTCTGCCCAGCAGCTCATCGGTTTTGGTATGCAGCTGCGCACCGGATCGACTCAGGATCGACACGACAGTCGGTTCTCGCGACACAACGACATCCCCCTGTCCCTTGCCTCCCAGCTGTTTCTCCCCCGACACAGCGAGCGCGACCAGCCCGAGCAGCGCAGCGTTCCAGCATGCTGAACTGCAAGCTGGGACGGCTCAGCACGAACGTTGGTGTTTTGACCCTCCACAAGCTGAGAACTAGCTGACAAGTGCAGGTTGGGAGACAAAATCCACGGGAGATCTACCTCGACGAGAGTGGGACGTCGTGCATGAGCACGCCGTTCTCGGCGGCTTAGATTACTTCCTACCGACTAGTTGGAGGTACTCTATCTGATCCACGTCTTCCGTTTGTTTGTGTTGCTGTACCAACGACAAGCCTGTTGCTGTCGATGCCAGTAGATGCTCCGTCTGGCTGTCTCATGCGCAGCAACCAAGCACCGTGTGGCTCAACCGCCCGCTGTCCATTTGAAACCACCTCGCTTGCAGTGGCGTTCGTGGCAGCTGCATCTGGTCAGATCAGGGCTTGGCCAGAAACCGTAGAAGCTGTAGTTTAGCGTGTCGTCCAATTGAGCTCAGCTTCGTCCAGTCTAGCTCCGTCGTACCGTCTGACAGCATGCCATGTCAAAGACGGGGGGTTCTGGAAAGAAGCGGTCTTTGTGATCCGACCGAGCTGTGTCGTCTCTTTCGGATGTGCCTACTGCGTATGCGTCGGGTRYGGTCGCCGCCGCTGCTCCAGCGGGCGTGTCGGTCTTCGCTGAGCTGCGAGTCCTTACGTCGTCGGCCGATCTGTTCGCAGTCTTGACGTGCGAGCGCTGAAGGSAGGCTGTTAGCGTGGRGCAGTAAACGCTACAGAAGAGCATCTGCCAACATACCACGTCGTGCATACGCTCCAGAAAGCCCTCCGAGGTCACGTAAGAGTAGCCGGACTCCTTGCCTGGAAAGCGGATGACCAGCGCCACCTCCGCTCCGAGCTCGCCGTACTGGTGTAACTTGTTCTCTATGGCGAGAAGCCGCTTCCGCAGCTGTCTGTTGCGGCTCCTGGACGAGCGCTGGACCATGGTTGCTTGTGATTTGTCTAAGTCGCAGGTGGAGAAGCAGGGCTCATATCAGGCACAGCGTGAAGCTGCCGCTGTCGCTGCCGCTGCCAGATGTATTTTCTCAGGCCTGTCTCGTCCGCCATGCATCTGAGCGTATGCAAAGACAGCAGTGCTAAATTTGGAGGCGTCCAGAAGAGGTGCCTTGCAAGCCAGTCCGCAGCTCGCGGTAAGACGTGGGTTCCGCCCTATTCAAGGACACTGCACATCCAGCAATAGGTGAAACAGCTTGCGAATAAGACGGCGTGGAGCTGTTCGCACGGCAAGATCGTGCTCAGTGTTTCTGAGCTGCAGCTAACCGTCCAGCACCAAGACGGACTGGTGTTGACATGCAATAGAACGCTTTGGCGTTGGTCGCATGTGCACTGCGAGTACACTGTCGCTCGACTCTGCTGTACACGACGTCAATTCTTGGCTTATGAGATGATAATCGAGATAGAGAAAACAACGGTGCCGGTCAGAATTTTGATCAAGTAAAAGCACGTAGTTAGTATCGACACAGATCTGCAAGCCCAGCCCTCAGCACACTGCGCGCACCCCGCGCACTCCGCGCGCCTTTGGCCACCAAGTTTCTCTTCGCCAGACTCGCGGATGTGCGAGCGGGCGCCTTGCCCCGATCGCTGTCACAACGTCGCTGCCGCTTGCCAGAGCCAGCAGGTCCTGTGCACGGCCATGGTCTCTTTCGCATGCCGTGATCCTCTCTGCCAAAGGGAGCATCCAGTCCTTGCGCATCGATCAGCGTCTGCACCGACAAGGGCGACCCGCTGATGTTGCAAGCGTTGCTCGTCCCTTGCTTCACCTTTAGCGTGAACGTGTCTTCCGTCTCCACTTCGACGGGCATCTTGAGGTTTCCACCCTTGTCGAAGAAGGAAGAAGGGGGCTGGCTTTGCGCTGCACACGGCCACTCGTCCACGAAGAACCGGAGCGAGCCAKTCAGCAGCATCCCGTATACAGCTTCAGAACATCGGTCGCTGCGAGCAATCTTGCAGCRAACGTGCCCTCTTGCMACATACCGGCCGTYTCGCCTCACAGGCAGCCCACTCAGCTCGAAGTAGAAGAGCGAAGCCACCAAGCASTCTGCMGCCCRGTCRAYCTTCACYGACAGCGACCSGTCCATCTCGRCYTGCGATATCAGCTCCGGGATGCGCGTTGCGTCGTCCAGCCTCGGCTCGTTGCTCTGGAAGTCCACGTTGAGGCGGTGGATCTTGTGGCACATGTCCGCCATGCGGCCGAGCGTCTTGCACGCCCGCCGTATCGGCTTCTCGYGCGTTCTCTCCGACACGAGTCCGAGCAGCCGCCGCAGCATGCCGTTCCTCCAGACGCTGCGGCAGTCCGCTGTGCTGACCTCGTAGTTGTGCTTGCCCGGCTCGCCCGTGCCCAGCGAGATGACGAAGTCCGGCGTCTGAGCGCGCGGAAACAACGCCGCCACCTCCGAGAGCGCCCAGAGCACCGGGTCGTTCTCCAGCGCGCCAGGGTCCTGGAACGTGCCGACGTCGTCTATGTGCTTTGGGGGAAAGAAGCTGCGTGCCGTGGTGAGTCGCGAGTCACATTCGAGAGGGACGCAGAGATGGGGACGGAGGGAGTGCGACTTACCCTGGTGCGGCTGTTGCGGCGCGTGCACTGTTTGCAGTCAGCCTCTTGCTATCAAGCTGCGGTCCAGCAGCACTCACATCTCCCAGAGCGGCACGTTTCCAAGCCCGTCCTTCGGTCTCACGAACGCTTTTCCTAGTGCAGCCTTAGCCAGGGCTTTTGTCCTTGCCGACGACAACGGCAGACACCTACCTTGCTCGCAGTCTCGCACGCCTGCTCCGTTGTAGTTAGCAAACAGCCGACAGGACGGATGATCGCTGACCGTGGCCACGGGAAAGCCGACCTTGGTCCCTGTCGACGTCGCCCGCGAGCAGTCGAGAAGGCTCCTGTCGCCCACCCAGTCTTTCAGCGCGGCGTCGATGTTGCTCGCCGAGTACATGCCATCGGTGAGGCACGAGAGCAAGACGTTGGCCACGCGGGAGAGCTGCGGGATCGACGAAGACATCCGCTTCTTGAACACACGGCCCGCCATCTCAGAGAACGTCTTCATGGACTCGGGCAGAGGCCGGCCCAGGACGAAGTGATCGATGGCGATGATCACGCCTGCAGAGCGTCAGCTTGCGCTCTTCTATCCTTCCTGCTTCACGCTCGCAACGCTACTGACCGACGCTGACCCCGAGGCTCACCGTGACGCACCGCTGAAGCGGTACCGATCCCAGCCTGTCCTGCAGCAGCTTCATCACCGCCAACGGTATGATTCCGCGCGTGCCTCCGCCGTCGATGCACAGCACGCCCACGCCTGCCGTYGGCGGCTGTACCCTCACCTCRATGTCGTTGGGCGTCCGCTGCTTGCAAAGGAAGCACTCCCKGAGCCTGAACACCCACGCGTCGTCCTCGCATCGGCTGCCGAAGACGACCACGCAGTTCTCGCACACGCAGTGCCCGCACGGCAGGCTGTACTGAGGCCTTCTCCGCAGACAGCACAAGCACGTGTTGGTGCTCTTGRTGTYRCTCCAYCGGTCCTGGAAACGAGCGAGGCTCTGGCTGTGGATGTCTATGGCGGACTTGTCGCCGTTCGCGTAGTCGTGGAAGTAGCGCACGAAGCTCTGCTCGACAAGTCCAACGAGGCCGCTTCTGAGAAGGAAGTCGTCGGTCTGCTCGAACGCGAAGACCCGAGCCAAGCTTCCCTCGCTGAAAGCGTCCCTGTAGAGTGTCCTGAACACGAGCCGCGGATCGAAGGCTGCAGCGCCGTCAGCACCAGCT
>BCGR01000046.1:54805-84593 GCA_001599375.1 Phoma herbarum
AGGCCGCCAAAGTCTGCGACGAACAGACAAAAGACGTCTGCGAACGGGGCCAACAAGCGAGGATACACATCACTGACCGCGCTCTCTGTTCGGCAGAGGACTCGCCGTGTCGTCTCGTGGCACTTGGAGCTCGCTGCGTGCTTCGCGTCGGCTACCTGTTCGTCTATGCTGTGTTCTGCCAGCAGTATGGGCCTGTCGCCGAAGATGCTSGCCGCGTCGATGTGCAAGYGCACCGCGCCRCGGCCRATGCCWGGCGGCAGCGTGAGYCTCCGAGCTCKCTTSACGCCGAACGCAGCTTTCACAACCGCCGACCTCTCTTTGCTGCCCACCAGCACGAATAGGCTCGGCCGTTGACTCTCGGGATGCGACAGGTCGCGAGTAAGCGCCTGCAGCCTGTCTGACTCCAGGAGGGCTGCTTCGCCGTCTTGTCGGCACAAGCTCAGCCAGTGCGTGTGGAGGCAGCGCATCGTGCTTCGCAGGTTTGCACAGCATGCATGCCAGAATGTGGTGCTTTATACCACGTACCAGCACTGCGATAAACCAGACTAGTGCTGCAGCGTGTCAGAACAGGACCTGGTCATCTGTGCATCTGTTGTGTCCGCCCTCCCAAACAGGCACCCTGACAAGACCTCAACCCAGAAGTGCCAGAAGTGGCTTCGACTGCTTGGAGACCGGTTGAGGACCTCGCCTTGCGTATCCGCACCACCGTTTCCATACCATTTCGTACCACTTCGTACCACTTCGTACCATTTATACCATTCATACCATTCGTGCCGTTCCATACTACTTCGCACTGTTCACACCGTCTCATCCATCTCTTGCCGGCTCGACTCGTTTCACCGAGCGATACCATCTTGGTGCTGTTGATCTCCGCTGCTTGCCTCCCACTGCAAAGCTGACACAGAGCCCTGACTGCCGAACAAAGCATGCCTCTCAGCCCCCCAGTATACTCGCTCGAAGACCGCAGCCACATCACCGTCTGCGTGCTGTGCGGCGCGCTTCGATCAAGGCGCTACCGCAGGAGCAAGGCGCCACAGCCTCTGGTCTGCGCGAGGTGCATCAATCACGTCAACCGCACGCCCAGCGCGCCTCATAGACTCGTTGTTGAGATCCACAACCGTTGCGACGAGGCTCACAGTCGACACGCGTGTGACACTGCACCTGCCCACGCCACCACCTCGCCGGCCGCACTCTCTGCCATGCCGGTCGAGCTTGCTAGCGACACGCGCAGTGTCGTGTCTCCCCTGCGCCAAAGCCGTCGTCCGCTATCTCCCGTACAGGAGGAGTCGCCGCTGCCTGTGGATCGAAGGACCAAGCCTGTCTCTTACACACGAATCTAGCCCCGCCGCTGAGGGATGGCTGTGCAGTACTGCCAGGGCCAGCGGCCGTCGTTGGCTCATTGCGATTCCGCGGGCTTTGCGAAGCAGGAAAACTACAGGTGGGTCACATCGAGTCGGCTGTGCGGTGTCCAGCTGCAGGTCAAGTATGCTAGCAAGCGTGCGTTAGCCAGATAGCAGACCAATGCAAAGAGACATCCACCACGTTTGTCATTACCGTCAGTGCGCGCAGCGTCTGCTGCAGTGAGAATGGCCCGCTACCTATTCAACAGGATTAAGACTCTGCCTAGTTACTTGTTTTCTCTCCTTGGCTTCCTGTTCGCAGTTCGCGCACTCCAGGCGATGTTTCGGGTATGTCAGGCGCGGATGGTAGCCCAAAAAATGCAGGATGATCGCTGTCACGGGCGGTTGGCAAAGCACGATGGTCTCGAACCTAATTGGACCTCACGGTGGCCTTCAGCAGTGACTTGAAGCAGTGCTGATGTGTCGGTGGTCGTCGCGATCTCAGGGTCGTTATCATGGGCGGTATGCAGCGGCAGCAGTTGGGCCCGCCTCCACCAAGCACAGACCAGACTGCCCGTACCTGATTAGCGTGAACGATTGTCGTCGTAATGACTGACAACAGACATCTGCAGCGTACCAACAACGAGCATCGACACTCGCAGCTCCACGTGGCCAAGCGACCCAGTAGAGCACTGCTCACGCCCACGCCTTCCCCACTATTCAAATGCCCCAATTACTGGGGTTCATCTCGGACTCAACGTCCCCCTCGTCGACCGCCAGCATAGGGCGAGCAGCACGCCAGGATGGAAAGCAAAGGTCCATACACGCGGCTGTCATTGGCGAGTCTACGCTTGAAAGACGCTACTTCGCGGACCGTACGTCTCAGGTCTGGGGCCAGGTAGCACACAAGGCAGTGAGGACGTCGGCCAGGCGCAAGGACCTCAACCCATGACCTTCGCAGCCAACGCTGCAGACAGGCAGCAACTGCGGTACCTCAAGGGAGGGTTCATTTCCAGACTGTTGTGGGGTCGAAACAGATATCCGGGCTGGGCTCGCCAAGAGCAATCATAACAGGTGCCCACCATCATTATTGGGGTGGAGGATCGCAAAACGGACCCCGTGGGTGTGGGTCGACGTGCACAGCAGAACCAATGCATGGCAGCCGCGGCGAGCGCTCACTCCAAACACAATGTCCAAACACTCGATCGAGAACGTCTCAACACCATCTCGTCCTCCCGCGACTGACATCGCAGCCAAGCGTGGACCCGCTCCGGCGCAGGGAGCATCGTCCGTCGATGGCAGGTACGACGCTCTGATCGTCCAGTCGTACCGGGTGCCCGCCAAGTTCAACCTGCTTGCCATCTTCTTCCTCTGGGTTCTTCTGGCGGGGTTCGTTGTGTTTCCAGCTACGTTCCCTTCTCTGCTGCGCTCCACTGCGGTCAGCAGCAGCAGCTCGGGCAGGCTGGTGCAGCGCGCGATACAAAGCGTGCCGCTGCTGGTGCTCGGCATCGTGTGCTTTGTTTTGGGCACGGCTGGCATCACCTGGCTGTGGCGCACGCGTCGGCGCGAGTACCTCTGGCTCATGGACAGGCTGTTTCTGTGAGTCTAGTGACTTCCACCCATTTGCCAAGTCCAAGCACTGAGACTGACCGGAGGCAGGCCTGGCTGTCTCAACGCGCTCGCTGGCCTGATAGCAGCGGTGGCCAACGTGTATACTGCACGGGGCGGGCATTGGTCGGGGCCTGCTGTAGCTGTGAGCGCGCTGATGGCCGCCTGCGTGCTTGTCTTCGCCGCGCTCTACGCCGCTTACAGTTTCGTCGTGCTGCCACAAGGCATGCAGATCGCGGAGCACACCAGTCGAGAAGACGTCCGGTCGAAGCAGGCAGCATGATCGTCTTCCTTTTCTGCCTCATCTACTTGCCTGATCGAATAATAGAACAGTGGAGGAACACAGTAACCGGGCGGCTCTTGGGATACGCGATAGAGTCTGGAGATGGCTTTACGACGTCTGACGTTACATGAGATGTGCGGACTTGGCATATGAGGCTTGTTACGCTGTAGTACAAGTGGACCTGTCTCACGCCTATGTGTGTGTGGTAGTGCATTGGCCAAGCCGTTGTGATGATGGAAGTGAAGAATGCTCGTCCTGCACGGGCACTCCGGCCATGTAAGTAAGCATTGAAGATATGGATTGATTGTGTGTTTATATGCTTACGTACTGAGATTGAATATGTTTGGGAGCGTGGGAGACCATCACAGCCGGGCACAATTCCTAGGTTGCATGCGTCCCGTTCTTCGACCTCGAGAAGCATTTGAGAGTTGTATAACCCCCTCCACCCCCAAACACACTCACACCCACACACACGATATACTTATTGAAACGATGCGCTGAAATTCGTCCACGCTTCCAGCACAATGTATTGCAATTTAGTGAATATGATAGAATGCTCAGGAGCTCTAGAGATCCTATGGTTCGGCGAAGCAGTCGACATCTGGGGACGCCACGTTAAGGTACTGCCCGCCATGAATCAGGTCGGTTGCATTGTCCTCGGACCTCTGATACAGGAGGGTCTCTATCCCTTCCTCCATCGCCGCCGTATCTACCCGACGCCCATTGTACGCATCACTGTCGGCTTCGTGTTTGTCGGACTTGCCATGCTATATGTGACTGTCGTGCAGGTGTTTATCTACCGGTCGCCGCCTTGCTACGATCAGCCGGGGAGCTGTGGTCCCAGCTCGATCAATGTCTGGGCACAAGCGCCGCTGTACTTCTTGATCTCAGCTGGCAAGATCTTCGCTTATGTGACGGCACTGGAGTATGCATTTGACCACTCGCCGAAGGACATGAAAGTAGTCGTGCAAGCGATCGGCCTGCTCATCGGCGGTGGGGGCTCCGCATGTGCGATGGCGTTGACGACCGTGGCGCGCGACCCTTACCTCATCTATTTCTACGGCTCGCTTGCCGCAGGCATGACCGTCACGGCGGCCGTCTTCTGGCTTTCGTTCCGCCAATGCGATATGTCGCAATCGAAGATAAGCGACGAGATCAACCGTGATGGTATTGTCAACCATGACTTGCGCAACCGTAGGAAACGAGTGTCAAGGGCCGCACCATACCTAGACCCTGTCGATATCGGTAGCTTAGTCATGTTTCCTAGCAGGAGCGTTTCATGTTCATCCCGGATCGTTGATCCTGGAGGTCAGACCGCAAGTCAAGCTCCTGTCATACCACGAAGAAGCTCGAGACGACGTCAGCCAAAGTACGCAGGGTTCAAATCTGACAGCGGCCACTAGTTCGCCTGCACTCAGTACGATCGGCCAGTCGGCTGCGGACGCTCAAGTGGAAGGCGTGATTGTTGGGCAATCAGGGAATCGACTTCTACCTTGCTGGGTGACTTGTAGTTCCCGACCATGTCTTGACAGAAGGGCTTGGCCTACCATCTTCGCTTTGTCTTCTGTAGAAGCATGTTTCGGCTGCATATGCCTGCATGTCCCACAGGCGCACCAAGCGCTCGTTCGCACACCGCAACCCACTTCTCTCTCAAACGTGCGCGCATACGGAACCCGTCGGGTTTGATGGTCAACGTTTGTTTGATGCGCAACTGGTAGAATGGATCGTCCATGGAGAAGTCGAAGCTCTGTAGCAGCAGGGCCAGCACGAGAAGCGCTTGTTGCCAGGCAAAAGCCTGCCCGATACAAGCTCGGATTCCATTGCCAAAGGGCTTCCAGCAGTTGGGAAAATCTTTGTTGCGGCGATGAAATGTGTCGTCGAGCATGCGCACTGGCCGAAAGTCTGCGGCGTCATCACCGTACACAGTCTTGTCGCGGTGTACCATCGAGGGCAGGGCAACGATGGGCGTGCCACGCTTCACGTAGTACTTGCCGCCGAGAATAGTGTCTTCGAGTGGGGCGACGATGATGGACGGCACGGTCGGTGTGAGCCGGAGAGACTCTCGGAGGACGGCGTTAAGAAACGGTAGCTTCGCAAGGTGGTCTACTGTGATCTTGTCGCCTCCAAGTACATTGTCGACCTCTTGCTGCGCCTCGGCGTACGCTGCAGCGTTCTGCAGGAGATAGCAGAACGTGAACGATAACAGGCCTGACGTCGTCTCGTGTCCTGCGATGAGAAAGGTAATCATGTTGTCCACGACACTGTCGTCCTGCCGAGGTCAGTACGTTGCGGTGACTGAGACCAGTCGCAGGAGCCACCTACACTCATCCTTTCGCCGGTCTTCGGATCAACGCCACCTAGCATGCCGCTCAACAAATCGTCCTTGTCTGTAGGGTTCTCCTTCCGTGTCTGAACGACGTCCAGGCTGGTCTTCCGCAGCAGGTCGATGTTACGCCAGTACCGTCGGTTCTCCAGAACGCAGAACATCTGCGCGAGCCAGACCCTTCTTGCGCGATCGCCACTCGTCTTTGAGGAATTCGGTCATTGCTTTGAGGAACGGATGCATGCTCTGGGTGTAGAAAGAGTTGAAACGGTGGCTCATCGTACACAGTGCGAGAGCATCGAACGTCAAGCGCGTGAGATCCTCGTTCACCTCGATGGCATGGCTAGGCCCATGCCGAGCCCACTTTGTGACGAGCTGTGAAGCGATGTCGTGCATCCCGTCCAACATGTCGCGGATCGCAAGCGGGTTGAGCTTGGGAGCCAGGATGCGATGCGCGATGCCCCAGTTCTTCTCCTGCGAGCCGTAGGCCGAGCCGAGACCGTTGTGCACGCCGTTGCGGGCTTGCATGAGCGCGGCTGCTGGGATCTTGGAGAAGCGTCGTTCGTCGCATATCTCGTTCATCAGCGCTTGCGAACCGACCACCAGGCGCTCCTCGCCCCCCAGATGGAACTTCCATAGTTCTCCTGATCTGGTCAGCCATCGCCAGTCCCTGTCTGGCAGGGAAGACAGATCACGAACCGTACTTGTCAGTCACGCTACAAAGCGATAGCAACGGGTTTTGAGCGTCTATATCCAGCATGTTGCCGATCCAGGGGTAAGCGGGAGGGCCTGGGATCTCGGCGAGTCTCATGGTTGTTTGCGGAAGGCGACGAGCAGATTGGAAGGATTGACGATCTTTGGAAGACTGAAGAAGGCACACGTGTGTACATACAAGCTTAGCGCTGTGGGCGAAGTGATGTTCGAGTGCAGCTAGGCGGATGAGCGTGCTCTTTGTACTCTGCACGTCCGCTGCGAGTCGGACTGCTGTGAGCCATGGGATGAAAGCTGTCCAGAACAGGCGTACGCGGGGGTCGACGGCATGACGTGTGGCAAGGGTGAAGGCTGTCATCCAGACATGTCGGAGCGATACTGTACAGTACAGAACAGTACAGTACAGTACAGTAGAGCGATTCTGAGGCCTGGCTAGAAAGCAGTCAGAACCAACAAGACTAAAAGTCACGCTGGGCGGGTCTGCTTTACGGTAGCGTCGTTGCGTTTCATCAGTGAAGCACATTGTGCTTCCAGCTTGATTTGTAGCGCTGCTAAGTTTGCTCATCCCTTGCCAGCGTGACTGCCGGCACTGCACTCGAACGTCTCCTCACAGCAACACGCTTGGCCTTTACAGTATAGTTGGATGTTTGCAGTTGGCAGAGACTCCTGGCATTGTTGCTTGTCTGCGTAGGCTCAGCACGTTCGCTCGCTGTCATGTAAACGTACCGTACATACTGCATGTAAACAAGGTCTGTACAGAGATCTTGAACAGATTCCGCCTGGTGATGTACAGTACAGGAAATGTCATCGATGAACACGACACAGCGCGCGAGATATGCGAGGCTGAGGTCGAGAACATGTCCGCGTCGCTTTAGCAGTTCGAACGGAAAAGTCAGAAGCCTGCCGAGTTGAAAGTGCTCGAAGATATGCTGACGGTCAACGCAGACCAGCAGCCTCCCTCCACGTGGCTCGAACGATTCACGAAGAGTAGATCGACATGTTGACAGCAGATGCCATGGCTATACCAGAGAGCGACACCGTGACACTCCGCGCGCTTCATCGACTAGGACACTACCAGCACTTGTCAACAATAGCTGATTGGTACTGTATCGTCGACTGGTGACAAGACTGTTCGTGTATAGGATATTGCGCGAAGATTGCACCGCGCAAATGGTAGAGTACCAGGGCTGCGCCAGCAGAGCAATAACACACTCTTGCAGCCACGTAGACGCCTGAAAGGGCACCTGCTACAGGCTACAGTCGAAGACCAGTATCGAGACTGTACTGTAGAGTACAGTATGGTACGTTACACGTAGCTCTACAAAGTGGCCCTGTTGTACATACTACGGTGTAGTAGCAGTACTGCGCCCGGGTATGACTTGCGCAAGGAGCGGCCTCGTCCGGAGGACCTCTGCCGCGCCGGTCGCCGTAGTGGACTGGCTAGCGCTTCTCGAGATCACGCTGTCGACGGTCGCTTGCAGAAGCCCTTCGCTGTACTGTACTGTACAGTAAGGGGTGGAGGCTATCGTTGCCAGAGGTGTTGTCGTCTCGCGGTCATGAGCATGTGACGAGTTGCAGAAGGCTGCAGCGCATATAGAGGTTGCAAGAGATCCCTCAAGACCCGCTTCCTGCAGTCAAGCAACAAGCCGCGCGCAGTCACTCCGATATACACTTCAGCCGCCGCAGTCTTCATCATGAGCTCCGCGACCTCCATTGACAAGCTCAACGCTGTCTTGCCCATCGTAGCGGAAGCCTACTCCGACTTTGCCGAGCTTCCCAAGGTCACCATCGAAAACTTTGCTGGCTTCGTGCGTGTGCCTGTAGGGCTAGCAGGCCCGCTCAAGATCCAGGGATCAGAGAATACCAACGCCGAGTTCGTCGCTCCGCTGGCCACGGTCGAGCCGACGCTCGTTGCGAGCTGCTCGCGCGGCTGCAAAGCGTTCGACGCGTGTGGCGGCCTGCGCTTCCACGTCTTGAGAGAAGGCATGTCCCGCGCGCCCGTCTTCTGCTTCTCCACCCCGCGCGAGGCCGTGACCTTCGCCGAACGCGTGCCGAGCCTCAGGGACCAGTTCGCCAGGGACGCAGAGACGACCAGTCGGTACGCCCGGTTGCAGGCGCTGACCCCGCACGTCGTCGGCTCGAAGGTGCACCTCAAGTTCGACTACTTCTGCGGAGACGCGGTCGGACAGAACATGGTCACCATCGCGACCCAACGTGCCTGCGACCGGTGCCTGGCGACGGACGCAGCGCGCGACCTTGGCGTCATGGACTTCGTCATCGAGGGCGAGCTGGCTTCGGACAAGAAGGCGTCGTGGGGCAACGTCAAGGAGCCGCGAGGGGTGCAGGTCGTCGCGGGGCAACGTCAAGGAGCCGCGAGGGGTGCAGGTCGTCGCGTGGGGAGAGCTGTCGAACAGCGTGTGCGAAGAGGTGCTCAAGTGCAGCACTGAGCGCCTCTACACCGTCCTGATGTGGGCCAAGGAGGGCCAGACGCGCAACGGACAGCTTGGGAGCAACATCAACACCGCCAACGTCGTCGCGGCCATGTTCATAGCGTGCGGCCAGGACGCGGGCAGCGTGGCGGAAGCATCGTGGAGCCAGCTGACGGCGGAGCTGGACTGGGCGACCAAGAAGCTCAAGCTGTCGCTGTTCTTCCCGTCTCTGCCAGTCGGCGTGGTCGGCGGCGGAACGGCGTACCCAGGGCAGAAAGCGTCGCTGGAGCTGCTGAAGTGCCAGGGTGCAGGCACCAAGCGCCGACTCGCAGGGCTGGTGGCGTGCTTCGCGCTGGCTCTGGACATCAGCACTCTCGCGGCGGTAGCGAGCGGACACTTCACACAGAGCCACGAGAAGCTGGCGAGGGGCAAGTCGGAGGAGTCGGCGAAGCTCTAGTCATGCTGGATGCTGGGACTCGTCCTGGTCGCGCCTGTGGACACATTGCAGGTCTGCGCAGGGGACCGCAACGCATGTAGCAGTCGCCAGACGCAACCTTGAGACGCACCTAAAGCAATGAAAGAAGAGCGATCGCAGAACAGTGAGGGTGCCATGCTGCGAGTAGGGTTAGCTTATCGACCATTGTTCAGACCCATGTTTCTAGTCATGATGTACAAGCACCAAGTCGCGGAAGGCGTGGCAGGCCAAGCCCTGTGTCAACGTGACCTTTTTCCGTACATGCTGGATCAAGTGAGGGCGCTGATGAGAACATCACGTTCCACCGTCCGAAAACTCCTACTATATCTGCAATGTACATACCCACCCGGACGACAGTACTGTACTTCCTTCTGTTAACGACTTTGCAGCGGCACCTTGATTAAATCTGGACTCCGCAGGAGCCTGAATGTGTTCTGGAACTACAGATGAGCTACCAGGCGTCGATGCCGCTTGTTGCCCAAGCACCACCGTGACCTGGAGTGTGCCATTCCATGTACTATGATCTGAGCAGTGGGACATCACGTGGATGCAAGGTGGCGAAGGCGTACTCTTCGTCGCCGTAACGGCGAGCTGCCCGTACAACCCTTGTGATCTCGCGCTCATACACACTCCCTTCCAGTGCTGGCAATCGATCGCCCAGACGCATACGATACAAGCTTGACAAGTTTCTCGAGGAGATCGAGGCTTGGTAAAGTACTTCTGCGCACTGTCTTTGTGTGTATACTCCTCGGACGCATTAGTCATGCCTGCAGAGCAGTCATGTGACGTCGTCCTAGGCTTACGGCCTCTATCGACGTATTGTATCTTACAGTGCCCTACTGAATCATGTGCAACCCTTGGCACGTTGTCTCGTGCGATCAGTATGCAGGAGATTGCCGGTCAGCGTGATTCGTAGCGTGGCCAAGCCGTCTTGCTGTACTCCCGCCCACCGGTACAGTAGTCCATTGTCGCCGTAATCTGGCACTGTAACGCACCGTTTCTCTTTCTCATGGATTCCAAGCCTCGCCAGTCGCAGAATGCCGCCCTTGATCCCCCGTTCCCAAGCATCACCCACAGAGATCCGAAGCTTGTACAATGTCATCGATTCCGCCACACCGGACCGCCTGCGTACTTTGCTGAAGGACTTGAGTACTACAGCTCCTGCTAACTTCGTATACGTGCAGGGCGAGTGGATTCTGCAGCCTGGCGCGTTAAAGAGGGCCTGGTCAGAGTATGAGGAAGATGAGGAGGATGAGGAAGACGAGGAGAATGACGAGGACGACGAGGACGACGAGGACGACGAGGATGGTTCAGACGATACTTCAGAGGATTCAGGACACGACTACGAGTCCGACTACTCTGACGAGCAAACTGATGCGCCAGCAACCAGACAGCGGTTCGAAATCTGCGGGCAGTGTAACGAGGAGTATGATGTTCTGCTCAACGACAAGAAGAGCTGTGAATGGCATGATGGTAAGCCACATACTCCACACAGAGTCAAAGCCTATACAGAGAGTTACTAATCAGCTCATGATGTGCAGGCGACCAAGAAGTGGACTGGGACGGCGACTTCTGGGCTGATCACGACGAGCAATGTCACGGCGCGATCGACACACCCAGGATGCGCAAGGAATATCCGGAGGGGTTTGTGTGGGATTGTTGCGACGAACTGGGGGATGCGGCTGGATGCAAGATGAGTAGGCACCGCCCAGATCGCGCGAAGAGAGTGAGGGAATGAGGGCCAGAACGCACATGTACGTCGGCATCAGAAGGCACGGTTTTCTTCGAAGAGGTTGACAATTGAGCAGAGTGTTGCAAGTCCGCTGCGACAACGGTTGATCGTAGCTGACGCATGGCTTCCCTCACCTCCTCGCCGCGCCTCTCAGCTTGCGCTCCGCAGTCATCGAGCTTGCTTCCATGCATCCCTTACCTACACTTGGAGTAGCTCGGCGATTAATTCCTAGGTTGGGAAGACTGTCTGCTATAATCACGCAGCTCCCGTTTCCTGTCCGCCGTCACCGAGTCCACTCTACCTTCCCATCCCGCCCCATCCATCCAGCAAACACCGTGGCTGCGCAGCATGGGCAGCTTTGCGAACTCGACTGAACCTCACAAGTACGTCGACGCCTTCTTCTGGGTCGCAGGTCTCGGTGCCGTGGCACAGGCTGTTTTCGACAAGGGCATATCTGCTGTGTTTCATGTTAATCGACTCGCGCAAAGAAGTGCAGACATAATCACAGATCGATTCCCGGCCATTGTGGCTATCACTACAGCTGTACGCTCAATCAAACTTTGTGGTACGATCTCAATCTTGATGCTGTATCTGACAATGCGACGCATCTTCACTTCTAGATCTGGTGCAGTGCAGACAAAGTCCGATCCTGCTGTTGAGGTCTGTCAGGCCCCATTGGCGATTCTTCCTGTACTCGGGTACAGAGTGCTTGTAGCTGTAGCTACACGAATGATTGGCTTCTTCCGGAACCGGATCAGGTATCAGTCCAGCCTTCGCTATCGCATCTGCAATCGATAGACGCCCCAAGGCCCCAGGCCATAGGTCTCGTGTCTGCAATAGTTTCAAGTAGGCGTACGCATACCTACTCGACCATCCGCATCTGTGGACGCATGTTCCAATCGGGTCGTTGACTCCATTCATGAGTATGTCTGCCAAGTCAAGCCTTGCCATGCCTCGCGCCTCTTCTAGCAGACCTTTACACAGGCCAGTCAGCAATGCGTGCTGGAACATCCCAAATGCCTTGTTCAATACTCACCAACTACCCTCCAATCCATCACAGCATCCACTTCTGTGCCAGTATTGGCAGTGAAAGGGCCATTGTAGGTAAGAATGATCTGCTTCGTAATCTCCCGGAAAGCTGTTGCATTTCTGAGTAGATAAGCGGCAGCTGCAAGGGCTAATAAATCCCCATCTCGATCAGGACGAAGCCAACTTTCGCTAGCAAATTGTAGAGCACGTATGCAATCATACTTGTCCGCCGTGACAGCGATGCTGAGAATGGTGTGTGTCGGGATGCTGCTGGGTATCGTATCATTCCGGTGATGTATGACTTCGCAAAGAATCTGTAATGCAGTGGCATCATCTTCAGGTAGCAGTATCTCAACCGGATCTACTCGACTCCTCATATCGTAACCCTCTTTCCATTCTGGCTTAAACATCCTGCGAAAGGGTTCTGAAGCAGCGCTTAGGAACTGCGAGTTGGCAGGAACTCTGATCTGTTCAGGCCCGACGACTAAGACACAATCTCTGTCCAGGACGATCTGGATAGGAGAAGGCTGTTCAGCGGCCATAGCGACTCTATCAGCGGAGCGCTATTCCGCGTAGGTTAGCAATTCGTCAGGCTCTTTGAGATGTGTCTGAGTGAAAACAACAACGAGCATTGAAGAATGATTACTACTAACTCAATGATGCATGGGTTCATCACCAGTGTGATATATAAAACACGTTTCTGGCGATTACGATCGGGCGAAGTTGTGCAGATCAATCAAGTGGTAAGATCTAAATGCTGAGCAGCACGTCCTGAGAACCCCGCACGACCTACCGTGGCACACGCCGTGACGCACGGCCCCGTGTGCCGCACGCGATCACCAAAACAACGAAATATCCTCAACACCATAACTCAACAACGCGATGACTTTAGAAGATGCGCTTAAAGATGCACGCGCAGCGGATGCGCGTGGTGAACTTTGCTATCAAAAGATTGCAGATACGCATGGTGTTGACCGTTCAACTTTGTCGCGGCGTCACCGAGGCGTTCAAGGTTCTATGCAACAGAAGGTAGAACAACAACAGAATCTCACTGACCACGAAGAGCTGGAGCTCGTTGATTACATAGATCAACTCTGCAGAGAGCACCTTCCTCCTACGCGCGATATGATTCAACATTTTGCCTCTGTTATCTGCGGATTCGACGTTGGAAAGATGTGGGTTACCCGATTCGTCACCAAGCATCACGACGCGCTCACTCCACGATGGACCTCCGCCATGGCCTCCGAACGTCACGCCGCTGATTCCCATAGCAAGTACAGCTTGTACTTCGACATGCTAGAGCTCAAAATAGCTGAGAAGAACATACAGCCAGAGCAAACGTACAATATGGATGAGAAGGGCTTCATGATTGGCAGGATAGGCAGGCAGAAACGAGTGTTCAGCAGGACAAGCTGGGGCAACAAGCGCTTCCGCCAGGCTCTGGAGGACGGCAACAGAGAATGGGTTACGCTTGTAGCGTGCGTGAGCGCTTCCGGAGTCGCTCTTCCTCCAGGCCTGATCATGGCGAGTGACAGCGGCAACGTCCAGGACGCATGGGTGCGAGATATCAAGCAATCCAAGCATCGTGTCTTCGTCACGGTCACGCAGAGCGGCTGGAGCAACGACGACGCTGCCCTTGGATGGCTGCAACAGGTCTTTGACGAAGAAACAAAGGCCTCCGCACGTCGAAGGTGGAGGTTACTCATCATTGACGGCCACGGCAGCCACATAAGCCGCTCGTTTCTAACCTACTGTCATCAACACAAGATACTTGTAGCTATCTTGCCTCCCCACAGTACTCACACGCTCCAGCCAGCCGACGTTGTCCTCTTCAAGCCGCTATCGACAGCGTACTCACAGCAATTGGCAAGGCGCACTCAGCGCTCTAAGGGCTTGTTGCCAGTAAAGAAAGGCAGCTTCTTCTCATTGTTTTGGCCTGCTTGGCTGCAATCGTTCACCAAAGACAACATACTCAAAACCTTTGACGCGACAGGCCTTCACCCGCTCAATCGCCATAAAGTACTCAAGCGCTTCCCCGAAGGAGCTGCTAATACGTCAACTCCTCCGCCGCCTCCGTCAGGTACAACAGCACGCAGTTTGATGAGCGAATTAGACTCTGTTGTGGCGGATAAAAGCTCAGAGGAGGCGCGCGCCCTCCGTCAGAAAGTCCACACACTTGCGATCGATAATGAGTTACTTCGCAACGAGAACGACGGGCTCAGTGAGTCTCTCACAATTAAGAAGAAGCAGGATAAGAAGAGCAAAGCACTCAATTTAGTCAAGCCGGCGTTGGATGACTGGGGAGGAGCTCGCTGGTGGTCGCCTCGATCGTTCAAGGAAGCCCGCCACAGAGAGCAGATTCTGAAGGAGACTGCGCATGCAGAGGAGCTTGAAAAGGCCTCAGTGAAGGAGCTCAAGGCTGCTAATAAGCTGTACAACGACAAGACCAAAGAACAGAAGCGCGAGGCGGCCGCTGCGGCGAAGGTTGTTCGTGACAGGGAGCGCGCAGAAGAGCGCGCAGCAATCAACGCTCGCAAACTGCAAAGGCAGAAGGATAAAGAAGCTCGCGACGCTCAAAAAGCCTCCCAATTGCCTAACAAAGGCAAGCGCAAAGTTTCAACTACTCCTAAGACGCCTGCAGCCAAAAAGCGTCGTGTTGTGGCGCCTCGTCGTGGTGCTGTTGCTCCAAGTCCTCCTCCGCCAGCTCGCACCTACACCACCCGCAGCGGCCGCACCGCTACTCAGAATTATTAATCCTTTACTATACACTGTCGTTTATATCAATACATCACTCCACCAAAGAATCTCACAATAATAGCTATTGTACATGGCTCAATAACCTCATTTCTAAAAAGTGACTGAGGGTGGTTGGGCGGGCGGCACGCGGGGTCGTGCGTCACGGCATGTACCGTGCCCGAGCTCGTGCCGCCCGAGTCCGCGTGCCGCACGCGATCACCAAAACAACGAAATATCCTCAACACCATAACTCAACGACGCAATGACTTTAGAAGATGCGCTGAAAGATGCACGCGCAGCTGACGCGCGCGGTGAACTTTGCTACCAAAAAATTGCAGATACACATAGTGTTGATCGTTCGACGTTGTCGCGATATCACCGAGGCGTTCGCGGCACTATGCAACAGAAGATTGAACAACAACAAAACCTCACCCCCCACGAAGAGCTAGAGCTTGTTGATTACATAGATCAACTCTGCAGAGAGCACCTTCCGCCTACGCGTGATATGATTCAACATTTCGCCTCTATTATCTGCGGTTTCGAGGTCGGCAAGACATGGGTTACACGCTTCATCCAGCGGCATCACGAAGCGCTGACACCACGATGGACCTCCGCCATGGCCTCCGATCGTCACGCCGCTGATTCCTATAGCAAGTACAGCTTGTACTTCGACATGCTGGAGCTCAAAATAAGCGAGAAGGGTATAGAGCCTGAGCACACATACAATATGGATGAAAAAGGCCTTATGATTGGAAGGATTGGCAGACAGAAACGAGTGTTTAGCAGGACGAGCTACAGCAACAAGCGCTTCCGACAGACCTTAGAGGATGGCAACAGAGAATGGATAACGCTTATAGCGTGCGTTGGGGCTTCTGGAGTCGCACTTCCTCCAGGCCTGATCATGGCTGGAGACTCCGGCAACGTCCAAGACGCATGGGTGAAAGATATCAAGGAACTTGAGCATCGCTGCTTCGTCACAGTCACCCCCAGCGGCTGGTGCAACAACGACGCTGGACTTGGATGGCTACAACAAGTCTTTGACGAAGAAACCAAGGCCTCAGCTCGTCGCAAGTGGCGATTGCTCATCATCGACGGTCACGGCAGCCATATAAGCCGCTGATTTCTGACGTACTGTCATCAACATAAGACACTTGTGGCGATCTTGCCTCCCCACAGTACTCACACGCTCCAGCCAGCCGACGTTGTCCTCTTCAAGCCGCTATCRACAGCGTACTCACAGCAATTGACAAGGCGGACTCAGCGCTCTAAGGGCTTGTTGCCAGTGAAGAAAGGCAGCTTCTTCTCATTGTTTTGGCCTGCCTGGCTGCAATCGTTCACTAAAGACAACATACTCAAAGCCTTTAAGGCCACAGGCCTGCACCCGCTCGATCGCGATCAAGTACTCAAACGCTTCCCTAAAGGAGCTGCCACTCTGTCAAACCCTCCGCCGCCTGAGGCAGGTACAACAGCACGCAAAATAATAAGGAGATTAGACACTGTCGTGGGCGATAACGTTTCTGACGAAGCGAGAGCCCTCCGCCACGAGGTACACCACCTCGCAATTGAGAATGAACTGCTCAACGATGACGTACAAGGCCTCACAGAGTCGCTTTCAATCAAGAAGAAGCAGGATAAGAAGAGCAAAACGCTCACTTTGGTCAAGCCGTCGTTGGACTACTGGGGTGGCGCGAAGTGGTGGTCGCCTCGATCGTTCAAGGAGTCCCGCCACAGAGAGCGCATTATGAAGGAGACCGCGCATGCAGAGGAGCTTGAAAAGGCTAACATAAAGGAGCTTAAAGCTGCCACTAAGTTATACAACGACAAGATCAAAGAGCAGAAGCGTGAGGCGGCTACTGCAGCGAAGGAGGTGCGTGACCGCGAGCGCGCAGAGGAACGCGCAGCGATCGATGCTCGCAAAGCTCAAAGACTCAAGGATAAACACGCTCGCAACGCTCAAAAAGCCAGCGATTTGCCTAATAAAGGCAAGCGCAAAGCTTCAAAAGCACCTCAGGCACCTGCAGCTAAAAAGCGTTGTTCTGCGCAGCCTCAAAGTGGTGCTGTTGCTGCAGCAGCTCCTCCGCCTCGCAGCACTCACACAACCCGCAGCGGCCGCACCGCAACAGTATATAAATAGTGCTTTTGACAGACGAATCGCATACATTAATTCAATACAACACTAACAAATCTCGCGATAATTACTATTGTGGCTGTTTCTACAGCCTCATTTTGCTATGGTGCGTGAGGTGGGTGCTGCGTGCGGAACGCGGACTCGGGCGGCACGAGCTCGGGCACCGTACCACGGTATTTGGCCCAATGAGGCAAGTGGAAGCGTGCTCTAATACGCCGTGTTCTACGAGAACATCAAGCCTTTCCAAGCGAAGCCTACAAACCAAGTCTGATTCGCAACGAGGAGGCAAAGACAAGGTATATCATTTCTCAAGTCGGGAAGTCAATTTCTCTGATCAATGGGCTCTGCGCCACATGGCGAATACCGGTAGACCGAGTTGCGAAGGTGCCATCACTGCTCTTGAGATCAGCGCCACTAGAATGAACCTCTAAGTCTCCAGCATGTAATTACTTACTACCGCCAAAGGGTATGGTAGCTTACTTTACTAATAGATAATCACTGAAACCTGGTTTTCTGCTGCACGGTCGATAGTATGTGTGTGAGTTGTGCCCAGTCTTCCTGCAGCGCCTACACTGCGTCTTGCGCTGCTTACCTCAGAATACCCTGCTTTCTCTTGTGATAGGTCTCCACTCCTCCAATCTCGTTTTCGTTTGCGCAAGGTGCGCTTCTGTTCGATGCTACAAGCTGAATCACTTTGGCTGCCAGCAACGGCTGTGACTGCACTACCAACTCAGTACCACGTTCGCCCTGATATAGCGGCTCAATAGAAGGAGAAGTTTAGCACACTAGTACATCAGGATTGCGAGTCAGCGTCGTATGAGCCTCTACTCTAGTCGCATTGCTTAGTTGCTCGGAGCTTGATTGGACGTCTGCCCATGGGGCATTAGCTCAAAGCGCCTCTGCAGAGAACACGACGAAGACTCATTGGTTGATTTGTTTGATGTCGCCAACGTGGTCTGTTGCTGCACCTCCAACCTCTGGGCTGTATGCCTGCTTCAGGGCACCGAAACGCCCCACGTCAAGCAGCTGCGGAAATGCGACGAGTGTATAGATATATCTGAAACAATAATCTTTTCTTCCTACGGGAGTATTTGAAAAGCAAGCGAGTTGTGGCTCTTGAAGCCATCAACGTTCAGTAGCACTTGGCTACTCACCCTCCGTCAGCATACGTTCTTGACAAGATGCTGCAACCAAGCCAGACCGCTACCCTTGATAGTCCACCCGGTTCCACCAGCCCTAGTGCCCCATCCAAGCTCTGAACCAAAGTACTGGTTGCTCTCCTTTGAAGATCATGCAGGGCGATGATGCCCGACTTGCCTTTATGGTACCGGTGAGGGAAGTTACGTAGACGCAATTCCCACGCTGGACGCTTTGAGCCGCGCATGCCTCTCCGAAGCAGGCACTACTTCTTTTTGGTATCCTAAGCCCGAGAGCGTTGTAGGCGCAGTGTGTGGGTGTGTGATTACAGAGGCTGACCTGGCTCCCCCAATAACCGCCCGTCATGACCGTGACGTCACATTCTCAAGCAATTGCATTAGGGAAAATCTCGACAAGAACAGATCACACGGATTGGTGCATTCTTCGAGTTGTTTCTAACCTTCTCTGTACGTCATCGCACAATGCGCACCAGCGGATAGCTCGAACAGGTCTGCAAAGAACACCAGATCGCCAGGGTCAAACAGGTGCTTGTCTGTCCCAGTGGACGTGTATTCGCTGTCGCCAGATACCAGTGCTGATGAACTGGTCAACACTGAATTATGTGCGGGTATGTTAGGAAACAACGTGCTGTTCGCTGGAGGAAGGTCCTGCTGCAGGTTCAACAAAGGGCTGGTAAACTGATCGCTTGCGCTGAGGTCCTCGTGGAGAACCGCATGTTTTTCATACTCTGGAGGCTAGAATCAGCACAGGGTCACAAGGGCGAAGGACTAGTTCAGCTTGCCTGGTTCACTCGTACGGTATATCAAACCAGCTCTTTGAGACGAGAAGCGATCATCACCCTGCGCCACGTCACTTCCGCAGCCAGCAGCAGCATCTGCGCCCAGTGTGCAGCTTGAGAGGTAGTGGTCGGAAAGCAACGCGGATCTGTAAGGAATTGCCGTTGGTACAAAGTTGGCTTCTGGCGGTGGTGGAGGCCACGATCGCTGGACTTGCAGGGGTACCGGCCTGGCGTTGACCCATACAGCTCGCTCCTGATGGTCGGAACTGGATGAGTCCGCCTCCCACTCGTTGCGCAAGAGTTGTTGTTGCAAACCGGGCGTGGGCTGCGATGCTAACAAAGATTGATCGAGCCCACCGATCTGCGCTGCAGCCGGCTTCTCCAAACGCTTAGTTCCGGAGCAAGCTGGCAACAACGGCTGCTGCTGCTGCTGCTGTGTGTTCGTGGCAGTGCGACGCTTGAGCTGCGCGTGGCCGGGTGAAGTATGTGCTCCATGCAGCTCGGCCTGAACATCGATGCCTTATGGTATATCAATTGATACATGTCCACTATGTTTGTCTGATAGGGCACCAGCCTTACCTCTCTCTAGCGCAATCCCCTCTAAAAGCGAGTTCTGGTACTGAAGCACAAGGCGTTCGCTGGTGTGCTTACGTTGTCTATCTTGCAGGCGCTGCAGAACCTGCTCATGGCGCTTCAGTGTGATCTCCATCTGCTTAATGTATTGCGTGCGTCGCTCGCGAAAGGCTGTTTGAGCCTGCCGATTGCGTTGTCTGCGTTCTTCCGAAGCCGGGCGTGTCATCTGGTACCTGCTTAGTCCGCTCTTCACTCAGTCCTATGCTCGCTTGTGCAAGCCTTCAAGCTTGTAGACAACTCACGGGTTTGCGGCCACCCTTGCCCTTTACCTGTTCAAGCCCCTCTTGAGTATGGGTTCCCACTACCCCAGACTGAAGCGCGTTGTTGCGCGAGAGTTCAACGTTCCCCTTGGCCGGCGGCTTGTGTGCTATCTTACCGACTTCCATCCGCAATCAACGTAACCCTTCCCGCAAACTAGCGGGTACAGGAGTGGCGTGGTAGAACAAACGCAAAACGGAGAGCTACAATGACTAGCAAACGACACATTGGTCAGCGGGGACGAGAAGAGCCATCGCAATGCGAACATTCGGGCAGCCGGGAGTACCATAGAGATGTGAAACATTACGTTTCGACAAGAATGACGCCGCAGCTGGGTACTGCAAGGCCCACCGTCGCGGTACCAACCATCTGGAGCCGAGCAAGCCAGCCATACTTTTCTTGTCCCTGTCGCCCAGCTTGTCTGAAACCGTTATCTATTGCGACAAGTCGAGACGCTGGCTTGCCGCTCAATGGCGGGGTAGAGACCGCCGCCAGCTTTGAGGCCGCCGGTCGCGCTTGGGTGGTGCCGTCAAACTGTTACTTCGCCTCCACGTCAAGCCGCACGTCAGCAAGAAGCCCAATGCACAAGTTTCGGGGCGTGGTTTGACGGCTGAAAGACCGAGGGTACAACTAAACTCCGCAGAAGTTGTTGTGGCGCGCTTCGTTGGCGCGCAGTCCTGCCGCAAACGGTTTTCACAAGCCGTGCTTGTGGCCATGTGGGTAAGCGAGCGTTGCCCTCAAAGAATGGCCCTAGACACGGCACTGCTATAGTGACTGCAATGCAAGCACTCTGCAGCACCGGAAGCTGCAGGCTCACTCGAGAAGTTCCTGTGATCGGCGAGGCTAAGCCTATGCAGAAGTGGCTGCAGCACAACTGATAGCGTTTCGGGGAGACGGGTTGGCTCAAACTAGCAGAACAGCACAAAGGCTAAGGCTTCCACACTGTCGAACGGTCCGTGTGCCTACCGTTATACCCAGTATCGGCGAAGCAAGAAGTAAGTCACAGTTATGTATCGGTGACCGTCACAGCTTTACAAGACGTCTCGTCTCGTCTCGTCTTTGCCACACCTCGACCAGCCCTTGGCCCTGCTGAACCACACTGGCGATTTAGCAGAATCAATGTCACAACAGTCTTTGGTTGCCCATCCGTCTCCGCAAATATGGGATGATGGCTCCTCGACCCATCCAACCGAATCCGCATCTACATCGCTCGCTCGGCGACAGGTTGCTATCTCACGCCTCCAAAGACTCGACCAGGCACAGGAGACGCGCAAAGCTAGACACCGTGTTCGGAGAGCATGCACAGCAGTACGTGTAGGCATCTGCATCGTCAAAGATTTCTCTTCACCATAGCCGCTGTGGTGGACCGGGGTCACGCGTGTCAGCCTCTTCGTCTCTACTAAGCATTGCTAACGGAAGCCCCACACGTAGTGCCGCTCACACAAGTCCAAGTGCACCGGCGAGAAGCCGCAATGCAAAACCTGCGCTACCGCGAACCGCGAATGCGTGTATGTAATGCTTCGGAACGACAGGCTGAAGATGTAAGGCACATTCTTGCGTTGCGTCTTGTGTTGCGCTAACAAGTTCAGTCTCAACGAGCAGTGTCAAGAGATGGCAGGTCTGCTGAGGAGTCTGAGTCCCTGCGCGAGCAGAGCAGACATGATCAGGATCGAGGGTATTCTAGATGCAGTACGCGAGACCTGTCCAGAAACGCTGACACCGCACGAGTGTAGAGCGCTGACGTCCCTGTAGGTCCAAGCGGAACGGCCACATCCTTGGCTGGCAACAGCGCCGTCCAGCATCGACACTGCCGCTGACGGCAGTCAGAGAAACGGAGATTACAGTGCCATGGGGCTGCAAGAAGAGGTCGACACGGATCCTCTGCGTCAGCCAGATATGGATGTGCGTGAATACAAAGGGACGCCCGTTGTGAGCTTCGTAAGCCAGAGTCTCAAGGTTCAAGATCCTTCAACTGGCGTAGCAGCACAGGCAAACAAGATTCACGACGAAACGGGCAAGATGGCAACTCAGTCAACAGTGTCGTACGTGCAGAGTAGCCAACACATGGGCATCAACAGCTCAGTCGAATTCACAGCAGGGCTGCATCCTGTAAGCACGTCCTACCAATGGCTGGAAGACGCAACGACATCATTAGTTCGACGTCCTCGATGCACCGTGGTCAACACGGGCCTAGATGCATATCTTGTAGCCCGCTCCGACACAACGGTCCCTACCTCAAGTACAACCCCTGCCGTGGCACCATTCGCGCCGTACGAAGCCGTGACGGTGGGCTCGACCCTTCCTCCATACACCAACCCTCTTGTGTCTGATGAACCTTTCCCCAGGCAAGCTGCAGATAGCAGCTGGTACGGGTATTCCGACAGTACATAGCTTTACGGGTCAGCCAATGGGATGATTGACCGTGCATGACGCGTAGCCAGAGAGAGGACAATGATTTGTTGGGTAGTGTCCCAAATGTGGATGACGTGCGACCACAACGGGGTGACCATAACTTCCAACCCAAGGCTAATTATCGATGATTCTACGCGCGGTACAGTCATCTAGGAGGCAAAGCCATCCATATCAGAGAGTACGGCGGAAGGCTCGAAGGAAGCGCAACCTTCGAGAACCGAACGAGATGTGTCGCTTGTTGCCCACAGCCGGGGCAGACCGTTCCGGATACAGTGGGTCGCTACGACCCGCTTGCCGTTCTATCACACGTGTGGACTTCGCAACCCATGGAACGCCAACCGCGAGGTGAAGAGGGCAAGAGATAGGACGGAGCTCGAGGCTGATGTCGGCGAGCGTCTACTCCAACTGTTCCTCCACAACCAGGATGCCTCTACGGCTGGCTCGTGAACCACCGGTTGCACCACCATCCCCACGCGGACACGACGAGACTGGCAGATCCAGGATCCTTTCGCTCGAGATCGATCTGACGCAGTCCCCGAAGGCCGTTTACAGAGCGAGACGGCGCGAGACAGCGCGAGACAGTGACAGTGCGGCCTCCAGTATGGAACTGATTGGCCACAACAGCAGACCGCGATGGCATGGCTTTGCAGTCTCGGTATCTGTCAGGCAAACAGCTAGTTGTGGGACCAGCTAGGGTCCGGACTCGTACGCTACACTCCAGGTTCGGTGCTTCTGTTGCGCCTTCGATAGTCATTCGGTTGTACAGCTTGGCACCTCGCTCCGGCGAAGGGTAGAGATGGGGGAACTGGCAGGCTAAATGCCCTCTCCATCAACACGCTACAGAGCTTGCACAAGCCACGCGCAGCGGCCACGGAAGGCATGAGGATAGTCGTGGGCCATGGCAGGCACCAGGACAGCAGTGGCTGTGAAAGGCGGCGGGTCGCCCACAGACCTTCGAGAGCATCTTGAGCCTGAGCAAGGGCCCAATCGAAGAGTCGCCCCCACTCTTGACGGTCACGCGCGGGCTCCATGTAAGCTTGCGACCTTGCGTCACCGTTATTTGTACGGCGAATGGAGCGAATGGAGCTGGGCCACGCTGGCCGGCCAGTGAGCTTGATACGTGGTGGATGCCACCTCCGCTGCAGGCATCTCGCGCACAGCGGTGAGCAATGCACTATGCGCCTATGGGCGAGGACCCTCTGTCGGGACCAGCAAGCCGCACATGTACCGCACAAAGACGGTCGGGAGGGGAGGAAGGGGCTTGGACAAGTACATTAGGAGTGGGAGGAGTTTCGCAATCAAGCTAGAGAAGAATACACAAGTGCCGCAAGACGAGCACTTGGAAGGGAGCCCGACACAGATCCTGCTCGACACAGGTCGTACCATGTGCCTGCCATCAGCCGTGCGCTGTCCCCAGCCGCATCCACCGCATCGCGGTGCCGCCGAGGGCCAACGTGCACCGTGCCGCACAAGCCCTTCCGCTCTGTGTCTGGCCCCCCTCGCGCTGCTTGTGCGCTACCTCACCCCCGCTGCCCACGGCTGTCATCCACAACGACACCCCAGTCCTTCTGCACCTGGATCGCTCCGCGAGGTACGGTCTCTGGACGCGGACGATCGCACATCCTCGTTCCCTCGATCTCTGTGCGAGCGGCGCCGTCATTCGACTTGTCTATCATCTCCACTTCCTCGTCCGAGCCCGTCCTCGTGGCCCCCGCCAGCGTCGAGAACAAGCCGCCCGTCGCGCCCTTCTTGCGTGGTGTCAGAGACCTGTGGTGTTGCCTGTAACCCGGCCACTGTTCGCTGGGCCGACGTGGCTGCCCGTTGCTTGGCCTGGCCGATCCGGAGGACGCGAAGAGTCTGTTCAAGCCGATCAGCGCAAAGGCAGGCTTCAAGCTGGGCAGGCAGGTACACGTGAGGCCGATGTTGACTTCGACGATCGACCACACGATGACCTCGCGGAAGTTGTAGGTAACGTCGACGGCAGTGCTGAGTGGGATCTGGACGAAGACGATAAGGCGCACGAGGGACACGATAGCGATGAACACGCCGAGCGCAAACATCGCAGCCAGCATGAGGCGCTGCGTGAGCGGGACGTGCAGGCGCCACACATAATGCAGGGGCATGGCGACTAGGATCACGTCGGTGATCACGTTGGGAATCGAGCCGCCGAGGTAGATGATGCGGGTCGCAAGACAGGTGGCGTCGCGGACGGTAGGATCCCAAGCAGCTTGCACGGGCAGGCAGTTGAACACGGTCATGCCGAGCTGCCCTTGTCAGCGACGCGCAATGCGTGTCCGGGTGGACGGCGAGACAACGAAGGTTTCTACCTACCAGAGCAACAAGCCATCCGGTCACTGCGGACGTGACGACGTAGATGACCGTGCGTGCGTGGACAGAGAAGAGGCGCCAGTAGAACGCCAGTATCGAGTACTTGATCGCTACGATGGCCACTACGTACAGAACCTGCGCAATGTAGACATCTCGGAGGAAGTCGACGATTCGGCGCGCGTCGGTGACAGCGTCGACGTGGAGCCCGAGCGATTTCCTCATGCCTGGAGCCACGGTCAGTTGCGCGCCCCGCCTGCGCTCGACAGCCCATCGGCCAGCAACAACTCACCCACGATGCAGACGTAGAAGAAGCCATTGGCAACGGCTAGAGCAAAGCTGGACATGTAGTCGTCCAGCCCTACGTTGGCCCACCCGCCCGACCTCCGACGGCACCAGACCTTCAGCGGGACGAGGAGCATGAGGAGGATGTATGTTGTGTATGCGACACCATCCAGGCGCCGGCGATACGCCGTCCTGCAGCCCCAATCAGCGATGGTCACCTCATCCAGCTCAGCCTGCCGAGCGTATCGACGACCCACCGGCAGCTAAGAACGAAACGGACCAGATTCGCCTGGACTGCTCGACGCGACAGAGATGCAACCGGTACGTACAGGTTCTCGTGCGCATCAACAACAGACGCCATTCTTCACTCGCGCGCACTAGTCGAGCAGGATGCTGAAGACAACGATGGAGGAGGAGGAGGTGGTGGAGGAGGAGGAGGGATGACTGCAGAAAGAAGTGGCGCAATTGCAGGCATGCCAACCTTGTGGGCAACACGTCCGCAACAGGGCGAGGGCGGTGACAAACAAACGATGGGCAAAGTACTTGTCGTCGAGCGTCTGCAACGCATTGAATCCAAAACCCCAACCCCAGCTATAACAGCTACAGGCCAACACCCAGCCCCGACCCGCTCACGCTTGTGAGAGTGAGTGAGGCGAGACATGCAGCTTCAGGCCCAAGGATGCGGATCAAGGATTCCAAGGCTGACATATTGTTGAGCAAGGTAGAGATCAACAGCCTGACAGCTCAAGAATTGTGAGGGAACGTGCGGCTACGGCTTTTCAGGCTTTCCCCCCGCGCGGCTGTTCGGTTCCTTGCAGCAGAGCAGGGATGCTTGTCCTGGTAGATAAGGGAGTTTGCTTAATGATCTGCAGCTGGTGCTTGCTACACGATGTTACGTCTTAGCAGGTGCAACATCGCAGTTGATGCCATGTCCAAAGCCCAGAGCCGTAGCCTGAGGAGGGAACAGAGGATTGGACAGGAACAATCCCCCTGTTCCGTCGTCAGGGGTATGTGTTGAGGCTTGTCCCCTAATCCATTAGGCAGCTACCATGTGCTTGTGCATGCGGCCTGCGTCGGGGCGTCACGGTCGCATGAACGTGCAACGGACTCGATGGAGCAACCGAGCACTCGAATCCCAACTTGTCTATTTGCGACTCCAAGCCTAGACATGGCAAGGCACAGCAAGCCGAGGCGATCTTCCCCCTTTCCCCGCCTGCTCTGGCCCGTTCTCCGCTTGACAGAGACGCAGGTGGGGCTGAGGTTGGACATGCGAGAACGTGACAGAACGCTGCCGACGTGGGCTCACTAACTTGCCGGTGCCACCGCTTACCGGTCCCACCCCTTTCCCCTCGCTTCTCCATCTTCTTCTCTTGTTTCGTCTCCTCTTTGTCGTTCCTCACTAAGATTGAGCCGAGATGCCGCTTCAGGATGTCGTGGAGCGGGCTTCGCACCCGAGTCTCCTCGTGTCAGGCGCGCTGCTCGCTCTGGGCTACCTCGTCTCCATCGTTGTCTATCGCCTGTACCTGCACCCCTTGGCCAAGTTCCCCGGGCCGCTGCTAGCCCGTGCGACCGTCTTCCCGTCCTGGTGGCACACTCGTCGCGGCAATCGACACCTATGGCTGTATAGCCTGCAAGAGAAGTACGGTCGGTAGTGGCCGCGACAGGAACAGAGATAGCAGGAGGAGCTGACGGCACGCAGGCCCGAGATTCCGCTATCGCCCAGACAGCGTGCTCTTCAACACACCCTCAGCGTTCAAGAAGATCTTTGGACCGACGGGCAACGTGGGGAAAAGCGACTACTACAAGGGATGGCCTCGAAACGTGGATGCGATAAACACGTGGAGCGCGACCAGCGTCCACCAGCACGCGCGCAAGCGACGCATCCTGAACTACGCTTTCTCCGACAGCGCGCTGCGCGCAGCCGAAGGGTTCGTGCACGCCAACACCGATCGATGGCTGGAGCTGCTCGGGCAACTTGTCGACCACGAGCGCGAGTGGAGCGGGCCGCTCAACATGTGCGACTGGACGAACTGGCTCGTGTTCGATATATTAGGAGACCTGTGCTTCGGCAGGAACTTTGACATGAAGGCGCCCGGGAGCAAGTTGCGCCACGTCCTGGAGATGATGAGCAGCTTCTTGGAGCTCATGCACCCGGTGAGCTGCAGCCTTGCACTGCAGGGCCTCCGCCGCTGACCGTGGCAGGTGTTCCTCAGCCCCTGGAGCAGCGCATGGGTCTACCTGAAGCCTCGAGGCCTCGACTGGGCTGCTCACAGTTGCTTCTCCAGCACCCGTGCTGGCGTGGCAGAGTTTCGTCAATCGATGCCTGGCAGACCGGACAGCCGCGGAGCAGCAAAACGAGCAAAGGCCAAAGCCAGACGGGCGAGTCCGCCGAGACTTCTTTTACTGGTTGTTCAAGGAGACCGATCCTGCGACGGGCGAGCGAGGGTACTCACTCGACGAGCTGTATGGGGAGTGCGAGCTGCTCACCATTGCTGGCTCCGACACCACCTCGGTCGTCTTGTCTGCTGCCTTCTTCCACCTCGCACGCCACCCACGCATACAGCGCAAGCTCTCGGAGGAGATCCTTTCCACGTTTACCAGTCGCGAGGATATCAGAGCCAGCAAGCTCCACTCGTGCAAGTACCTCACTGCGTTTCTCTAGGAGGCGATGCGCACGACTCCACCGGTCGCAGCCGAGCCGAGTCGCACTGTCCTTCCCGGCGGTACGACGGTTGACGGGCACTACATTCCCCAGGCACAGCGTGTCAGCACCGGCCTGTACTGCCTGAGCTACAACCCAGATGTCTATCCGGAGCCGTCTCGATTCCGTCTCGAGCGCTGGATCGTTGCCGACGTCTAGTGCGAGGGATCGTCTGCCGAGAGCGTTGCCCTGGCCGAGAGTGGCTTCTGCGCCTTCTCCTTCGGCTCGCGCGGCTGCGCGGGCAAGAACCTGGCGTGGCTGGAGATGCGCATCGTGCTTGCGAAGGCGCTGTGGATGTTTGAGTTCAAGGCGGACCCGCGGGACAAGCTCGGCGCCGGCGATGCGAGCGGTCGAGCGGGACGTTGCCGGGAGGACCAGTGCCAGACGTATGACATGTTTGTGTCCAACAGGGACGGCCCGGTCGTACGTCTGAAGAAGAGAGGCCGTTAAGCGAGCCTGGCGACGCGCGCGCATGGCGGGGGCGACTCCCTGTAAGTCGACCGTGTTGCGTATGTAGATCAAGCAGACTGACTGGTACATCGCAGCTTCCTGTTCGTTGCTTGCTGTTCGCTAGTCTAGCCTGCGTTTTGACCTGTCCTCAGCAGCCATCGTGATCAGTACCACGCGCTCGAGTATTCGGAGAAACAGGTGCAGAGGCTGTTGGGTGATAAGCGCAACGAACCTTGTCGATACAAGAATCACTCAAGACCATATCCGCATCCTTCCCACACCTTCAAACACATGATTCCATCACCACAATCATTTGCAGTTGCCCACTGTGCTGTTTCGCAGCAGCAAGACGGTCCGTCAAGACCAAGCACGGAGTGAGTGTTCGTTGTGACCCAAGGCAGCGGCGGTGTCGAACCCGTTGGCATACCTTCGTCTGGTATGTTTTCAGGCTCACAACTTGCCACAGACCGGCTTCGATCTCGTCTTTGGAATACGTCAATAACTCGTCAACGCTACGACCGAGATGACACTCACCTTACAGCTTTTGTGGTAGCTGCATCGAGTGTGTCACTTGTGGCTCGAGATGAGCAACTTGGTTGCTCCCTGAACGTGTCGGTGGTGGAACTACCGTGTGACGAATCAATCGCGGGTTGTGATGAAGCCTGCACAGTCTTGAGTCCGAGGTTTGTGCCAAAAGTCTCCACATAACCTCACCAGTAGCACCCCTTTCACCTCGTCCGCTGAATGATGTGCGAAACCGTTCGCCCCTAATTCATGCGCCCAATACAATGTCGTAACCTGGTCTGGCACCTTGGCTAACAAAGACAAGATAGATCGTAGATCACCGTTCTCCTTGTCTAGTTGCCGGAGGTGCGCGCGCAACTGCACAGAGATTCTGCCATCTTCTGCAATAGTGTAGACGCATGTGATGCCTTTGGTCTGGCATGAACCACATCGAGGTCTGAGACCATTACACTAAAGACATCTCAGTGAACATCGTGTATGCGCCGATACTACCTACAAACCTTAGACTTACGCTTCCTGCAGCTCGTACACGCTACGGACGTGATGTTGCCCCGGGGCGCTCGGAGTGCATAGGTGTTGGACGCGGGGGAGCAGTGTTTGCCGCTAGTGCTCGCTGGCACGCTGCACGGGTCATGTTTGGGAGCCAAGGGGGCCATAAGTGTTGTAGATGCTTTTGCCTCTGTTGCTCGTCCGAAGCGGCAGCCAAATGGAAGGGAGCTGCAAGTTGACGTGAGCAACTGCCAGGTACTCAACGGACTTGAATGTCATGCAGGTATAGGAGACTGGGAAGGCATAGTCTTATATAGCGGTGCACTTGACCACGACGGTGCTAGGGTGGTCCGATGCCGTGTGTATTGTCATCACCGCGCTGTCTGGTCAGCGGCAGATGGCAGATGAAGGCCTGCGCATGGGTGGGAGTCGTGTCAGTCTGACATGGATGGCCCTATACCTGGCCCAGAACCCCTTTGGCTTGCGCCTCGGCTGCCCGCTCATGCAGATGCCTATTGTCACAGGCTAAGCGCTATCGTGAACACAGCTTCGTTACTAGTCCTGCCGTTGCACTGGCGTGAATACAAGCTGAGCTAGGTTGCTACAACTCACTGTGATTGGTAGCAACGTAGCAGATGGATCAGAGACTGTAGCAGCCGCGTTCTGCGCAGCTACCTACCTCTGCGGCATCAGCGTTGTATTGCCTGTCGTTGCCACCAAATCTGCCGTTCGCTAGAGTCCTACCACTTTGCTGTGGTGCAATCATGCACAACATTGTATAATCAGTCTGATTGTGCTGCATAAAGGTGTACACATTGCCCAACTGCAGAGCCATCCTACGTGTCTAATGCTGTACAAAGAGGACACGCTACGCTACCGTGTCCGCGCGCGCAATGCGCGGATTCGCGCAATGCGCCGAACCCCCCTAATGCGCACCTCCAAACTTGAGGCTATAGGGCCACATACAATAGCTATTATTA
>BCGR01000047.1:23222-39445 GCA_001599375.1 Phoma herbarum
CTCAGCAGCCGGTCTCTCAGCTGTCTGTAGCGAGTCTCGTTCGACAGCTGGTTCGGAGGCAGGGCGAAGACGTCGACCGCCGCAACGTGCTCGAGCACCACCTTGCTCGTCTCTTCGCGTATCGCCAGCAAGAGCGCATCTCGCGCCTCTGCTCTCCCTGCTGCCGTCATCAGTGGCTCATCAGCGACAACGACGACGTGCGGCAGTGCGCTCTCCGGGCTGGTAGGTGGACCCTCTTCATCGAGCCAGCGGGCCAGGAAGCGCGCAACTGGCCTGAGGCCGCCAAAGTCCGCAACGAACAAGCAGAAGACATCCGCGAAGGGGGACAGCAAGCGAGGGTACACATCACTGACCGCGCTCTCTGTCCGGCAGAGCACTCGTCGTGTCGTCTCGTGGCACTTGGAGCTTGCTGCGTGCTTCGTGTCGGCTACCTGTTCGTCTATGCTGTGTTCTGCCAGCAGCACGGGCCTGTCGCCGAAGATGCTCGCCGCGTCGATGTGCAAGTGCACCGCGCCGCGGCCGATGCCTGGCGGCAGCGTGAGTCTCCGAGCTCGCTTGACGCCGAATGCAGCTTTCAGCACCGCCGACTTCTCTTTGCTGCCCACCAGCACCAACAGGCTTGGCCGTTGACGCTCGGGATGCGGCAGGTCGCGAGTAAGCGCCTGCAGCCTGTCCGACTCCAGGAGGGCTGCTTCGCCGTCTTGTCGGCACAAGCTCAGCCAGTGCGTGTGGAGGCAGCGCATCATGCTCCGCAGGCTTGCACGGCATACACTCCAGGATGCGGTGCTTTATAGCATGTACTGCTAGTACTGCGATACATCAGATTGCTGCAGCGTGCCGGAACAGGACCTGACCTTCTGTGCATCTTTTGCGCCCGCCCTCCAAGACAGGCACCCTGACAAGACCTCGACGCAGAAGTGCCAGAAATGGCTTCGATAGCGTGGGGACCGGTTGGAGACCTCGCCTTGCCTGTCTGCCCTACCATTTCATGCCAGTCATACCAATCATGCCGGTCATACCATCTCATATCATTCGTGCCGTCTCATACCTTTTCATACCGTCCGTACCATTTCATAAATCTCTTGCCAGCTCAACTCGTCTCGTCTTGCGACACCACCGTAGTGCTGTTTACATATGCTGCTTGTCTCCCACAGCAAAGCTTACAAAGCTGACAAAGCTGACACACAGCCCTGGATCCCGAACAAAGCATGCCTCTCAGCCCCCCAGTATACTCGCTCCAAGACCGCAGCCACATCGCCGTCTGCGTGCTGTGCGGCGCGCTTCGATCAAAGCGCCACCGCAGRAGCAAGGCGCCACAGCCTCTGGTCTGCGCGAGGTGCGTCGASCACGCCAACCGCACGCCCAGCGCGYCTCACAGAGTCGTCGTTGAGCTCYACCACCGTTGCGACGAGGCTCGCASTCGACGCGCGCCTGACGCTGCACCWGGCCACACYRCCACYTCGCCGCCCGCRCTCTCTGCCAYGCCGATCGAGCTCGCTGGCGACACGCGCAATGTCATGTCTCCCCTGCGCCGGAGCCGTCGTCCGCTGTCCCCCATAGAGGAGGAGCAGCCGCCGCCTGTGGACCGAAGGAACAAACCCGTGTCTTACATCCGACTCYAGCCCTGCCACTGATGCAKGGCTGTGCGGTACTGCCAGGGCCAGCGGCCGTCTTTSGCTCAGTACAGATCCGTGRGCCTTCCGATGCAGAAGAACTGCAGGTGGGTCGCATCGAGTCGGCTGTGCGGTGTCCAGCTGCAGCTCAGGTAATGCGAACGAGCGCGCGTTAGCCAGATAGCACACCAATGCAAATAGACATCCACCGCGTCTGCAATACCGTGTGTGCAGCGTCTGCGGCAGCGGGAAGTGCCCGCTATCTGGCCAGCAAGACTGTGACTCCGCTTACTTGTTTTTCTGTCCATGTGCCTGCCTAGACGTGCGTCTCGAGCAGCCAGCGTGGCGGTCGTGCTCGGTGCTTGTCCCCTGCGCTTGTTCTCGGTCCTTGTTTGCAGCTCGCGCGCTCCAGGCGATGGTTCTGGGGTCTCAGGCGCGAGTAAGTTAGAGGCCCAGAACCTGCAGCATGGTCGTTGTCGCGGGCGGCCGAACGTGCCATAGTCTCAACCTAAACCTCACTGCGGCCTTCAGCTGTGACCTGAGGCGGTGCTGATGGGACGATGACTGCGGGCGATTTGACGGTGGTGGTGATTAATTAGTGCACCAAGCACAGACCCAAAGCCCTTGTGGACCGGCCTGCGCTTGACCTATCCCAGCCACGCCACCTAGGGCGCCCACGAGGCTTGAGGTCTGTGTCGGAAGTCACATTACACTCATCATGTTCGTTACTCAATCAACTATAGCTACATTTTTCTTACACACTGTGCAGTATAGCGAGAGTGTCCATCATCGATGACTTTGAACGATAACTAGACAAGGCGGTGTCTCGTGCGAGAGACGTGCAACGGTGATGCAGGGCACCGCACGCGTCACTGACGGTTGACGCATCGTTGAAGAAGCACGCCGAGTGGCACGACGGCGCTCGAGATGCGGTCGTGGCAACCAATTAGTTATTTTGCAGCAGGTGCTTGCAAATGACTGTCAAGGCGCCCCACGTGTCCGGCGACCCTAGCAGAACGCTGCTCACGCCTACAGCCGTTTCTCACTCCCAGACATCTTGAAGATCATTGATTAGGAGTATCCGTGTCCAACTCGACATCTGCTTCACCGACAGCCAGCATATGGCGAGCCGCACGGCAAGATGGAAGAAAGGCCTTTGCAGGCAGTCGGTCGATGGCGAGCTCACGCTTGGACTACGCCCCGCCGCGTACGAACCGTCTGAACTCCAAGGCCAGGTAGCACATGAAGGAGCAGGGACAACGCACCGTTCTGCGTCAACTGCAGTAGAAAGACGCCAGATAGACGCAAGAACCTCAGCCCATCGCCTTCGCCGCCAACGCTACAGATAGGCAGCAACTGGTGCAAAAACTCATTGCCCGGCTGCTGTCAAACAAGCAGCAACTGCGGTAACACAAGGGTTCACTTCCAGACTGCTGTAGGGTCAAAACAGACCCCCTGGCTGGGCTCGCCAAGAGGCGCTACAATAGGTGCCCGCCATCGTCGCCGAGGTGGAGGGTCCCAAAATGGACCCCGTGGGTGTAGGTCGACATCCACCGCAGACCGAATGCATGAAGCCGCCGCGAGCGCTCACTCCAGACACAATGTCCGAACGCTCGATGATGAACGTCCCAGCACCATCTCGTCCTCCCACGACTAATCTCGCTGCCAAGCGTGGATCCGCGCCAGCGCAGAGAGCGTCGTTCGTCGACAGCAGGTACGACGCCCTGATCGTCCAATCGTATAGGATGCCCGCCGCGTTCAACCTACTTGTCGCCTTCTTCCTCTGGGTGCTCCTGGCGGGGTTCGTTGTGTTTCCGGCTACGTTCCCTCCTCTGCTGCGCTCGTCGGCGGTCAGCAGCAGCAGCTCGGGCAGGCTGGTGCAGCGCGCGATACAAAGCGTGYCGCTGCTGGTGCTCGGCATGGYGTGCTTTGTCCTGGGCACGGCTGGCGTCGCCTGGCTGTGGCGCACGCGTCGGCGCGAGCACCTCTGGCTCATGGACAGGCTGTTTCTGTGAGTGCAGCGGCTACCACCCATCAGGCCAAGGTCAAGCGCTGAGACTGACCGGAGGCAGGCCTGGCTGTCTCAACGCGCTCGCTGGTCTCATAGCAGCGGTGGTCAACGTGTACACTGCGCGGGGCGGACATTGGTCGGGGCCTGCTGTAGCTATGAGCGCGTTGACGGGCACCTGCGTGCTTGTCTTCGCCAAGTAGGGAAAACGTCCGGTCGGAGCAGGCAGCATGATCGTCTCGCTTTACTGCTTCCTCTACTCTTGCCTAACAGAACGACAGAACAGTGGGACACGATGACCGGACGACTCTCGGGATGGGCGGTCGAGCGCAGAGATGCCTCAACGACGTCTAGCATGATAGTAGATGTGCGGCCTCGACATGTGCAACGAAGGGAATTGCTGGACCGTAGCATGCACRGACGATCGTTGATRGTTTTRRGTYGTCCACAGACGGCAAAGGTCAGTGGCCAAGTGCGGCACACGATAGAGAGGTTCGCTGGGTTGTAGCAGTATGRAGAARTCACATTTRAGTGTCAGTGGGCTTGTACTGGTGCGTCTTCAGGCCGTTGCATCCCAARYCTTCCTGGTGTTCAGTCGRYTGAGYGTGACTGTGTGGATCCGAGGCCGTGTCTTAGCAGTGATCGCGATCAATCACGGGGAAGGTGAGATGGACTCAGCGTCAGACTCATGTACCTCGGTGCCARTGGTGTAKAGCTGRGCTAYCGTCCCGACCAGCTTARACTGCTCCGGCAAGTCGTTGGCGCTACRAGCCTCGGTCAGGGTCTCGATGAYGYGTCRCGTCTYGGTGCGGAAGGTGCGCTCCAGCCGCTCGCGACGCTGTTGAGCTTGCTGCGCGCGCTTGCGCTTCGCAGCCTCTCGGCTCTGGTCTTCGATGCCGGTCGCTGAGACCTTGCGTTTGCGCACCGTGGATGTTGATCGCGCTGGCTGACGGGTAGAGGGCGGTCGGACAACCGTAGAGCTATCGCACTGGTGCACACGCTTCATGTGATCGAGCAAGTTGTATCGGCGAGGGAAGCCATGGCCTGGGGCGGCTCGCTCACAGCCTTCGAACTCGCAGAGATGTGGCCGAGAGCCGTGGCCATGCATGCCGCGAGCCTCTCGCTCGTGGCGCAACAGACAGGCGTTGGAGGAGAAGGCGACGTTGGTGCAAGGCTTCTTCCTGCATTGGAACGGCTTGAGGTGCGAGTTTACGTATCTATCGTAGCTGCACTTGCGCTTGGTCGGCTTGTGGTCGCATCCAGGCTGGCCCTCTTCTGGGCAGTGGTAGTACCCGTCCCGGTCTGCGGCTCGCTGGTAGAAGATGTGGCTGCGGACCGTACTGGACGGCGCCCTTCCTGGAATGTCCATGTCAGTATCTGTGTTTGTGTCTCTATCTATGTTCCTCTCTGTGCCCCTGTGTGTGATTGTATTGTCGCCTGTGTCCGACTTGGAGAGATGGGAAGTCGCGCGCCGGAACGGCTTGACAAAAGGTGAAGTCAGAGCAGTTCCGACACTATCACTTCTATCAAGCATCAATGTGGAGTGCGACACACCAGATCTTTATCTCACCTTTCGCCCGACAGTGCGTAAATACCAGAGTCACTCGCCAGTGACGTACTCAAAGAGAGCGTTGTATTGGTGGCTTGACCATCGAGAAACGTGTCGTACTGTCTCCATGCATCTCGCATTGCGGTCTGAGGCAGTACCGGAGCTCCACTCTCCATGTCTGCTGAAGGTTGACAGGCAGCCCCGAGAAACCAAAAGATGCTCTGATCAGGGACGCTGGAGCGAGCGTCCAATACGCAAAGGTCGGAAGGTGTATAAACCGAGCCGTCAAAGCCGGTAGCTATCAATGACGTGTTACCGCACCACATCTGTGTCTGGTCAAAGGACGAGCACCAGCTCGCTTCATATTCGGATGCCTGGCCCATCAGCTGGCAACGAGAGAAGGGAGGCTTTTCCTCGAGCATTGGGTGATTCCAAGCGTCATGCACGGTGGCCGCAAGGAGCTCAGAGGGCGACGACCTGGGTGCTGTGAATTGGAGAGGTGGCGAGGCCTGTCGCGCTGTCACCACCTGCTTCTGGCCAGCTCGTCTGGGAAGACCACTTGCGTCGTAGTGACCGTCGTAGTGACTTCGCTGTTCATAGGAAGGCGTGGGCCAAGTCATTTCGTCTCAGTGCAGTGGGTATGCGCAGTGAACGAGGATCACAAGGCAGCGGCACTCTCTATATACTTGAACGATCACCTGCTCATTCCCCTGCTTGTATAGTAGGACGGTTGTGGACTTGCGAGCGTGGGGGCCCTTCTGGCAGCACACACTGCTCGGTCACTCTAAAGTGCCACCCATCCCCCTGAACATCGTAGATTCCTTCTCGTTTCTGCTCGATCTAGTCTCCAGATCATGCAACCTGCTTAAGCAACGAGATAGCCCGACGCAGTGCAAGACAACACGAAAATGAAGAGATCTACATGAGTCGTAGTAGCATGGTCTCTGCAATGCCATGTCGAAAGGCGACTGATCCTACTGCCGCATCCATCCGACCGTGATGCCCTTCCACATCACCTTCATTACGCATCCCACCAGAGCCAGCTTCGACCCGTACAGTGCTGATGCAGCTATATATATCTCTTTGCAACGTCAAAGCACCCGTTTCGTGTGACTTACAAGTGCTGTGGCCCATCGCAGCCTTCAAGCTCTGCAAAACTGTCCCAGGAGTAGCTACGACGAAGCAACTGCATTGCTGCAGCGGTGCAAGGACCGGCACACATCGACTCTGGGGGTAAGAAGCGGTGTCCTCGCGAACCAGTACGGGAAGTGCACTTCTACGCTGTTCCCGTGGCGATGAAAGCACCGTGAGAGCCGCGATGGCATCCTCAATGACCATGAGCGAGCATCTGCTGCACGTCTCTAGTCCTCCGCACTCTAACTTCCCTTGTTGCTAGCGACAACATACGCACGTCCGTGATGGGCGATACGCCATACCGGGAGAAGTGTCACGTTGATGGGGAGAGCGTACCGGTATGCGTCTCCCGAACCTCCCGATCAGAGTTGGTGCACAGCCTTTGGCAGCGATCGATACTCATACCGCGCTGCGAGCCCAAAAGCCACGACTATAAAGCCACGACTAGCGAACGTTGGGTCAGGACTCATCGTTCTCATCGAGACCACATCTACTGCGGCCCGCTCGCAACTACAACGTTCGGTCGCTCGTCCAATCCTGATTGCTCTGCAGAACACGCTTCTATCTTGGAATCCAAGGAAATCATGGCGACGTCCCACAAGCGTCGTGTCGTTCGTGCGAGGGCTCTTCACCACCCAACAGTTCCCTGTGCTTTGCGGCGAAGCAGCCGCCTAGCTGCGAAAGGCGCAGCGACGAACTCACGCGATACCCTACCGTCGGATACCGACCAGTTCCTTGCCGTCGGCCGTCGTGACAACAGGTGCTGGTGTGCCTGGAGAGCCGTACCCTCCGAGTCTCTTAGCGGCCTCACAGTCATCGACGGGGCTGTGCCTGAGAAGCGGAAACTGTATGTCGATCAGGAAGGCTTCGTCGCCATTTGCCACAAGTACGGATTCCAATCCTGGATCGAACGGCTGCCGGTCGAGACTGGGCCCTTGCACACTTCGAAGGGCCGGCACAGCCCGCTTCGTATTGGTGAAGGTCGCTGCGCGGTGTGGGCCCGCAAGGCGCTGCGGAGCCCGACGCTTGTCGCCATCGCAGACCGCATGATGTCGCGKACAGACGGAAACATGTGGTATCTGGTGGTTTGGAGCCCCTGCCTGATCCAGGACAGCCTTCTTCGTCGCTGGAACGAGAGTCAGTCGCGGCCCGTCGTGATCGCTCGACTGCAGCACGGCAAGTCGATGGTCCAGTTTGCGCCCAGCTGGATGTCGCTGCGTGACTTTGAGCCTCATGAGTTTGTTCTGTTGCGTTACTTCTACAAGAAGGTTGGCGAAGGTGCTCTGGCTAGGGATGAGGGCAGATGCGCCAAGCTGGCCTCTCTCAGCTTGCTGCAAGTCGAGCGAGCGGCGTCGACAACGTTAGGCTCTATGGGCAGGGGACAGAACCCATCAGTGAGTTCTCATGCATCCGGACGCACCAATGAAGATCCTGCGTCTTCCTTCACCCGAACGTGTAGCTAGGCCAGAGTGGGAAGAACCATGACAAGGTTGTGCTCGAGCCTAGGATGGCACTCATCGTCTCAGGAGAATTGTGGGAAAGAGAAAGTAGAACCGTACGTCAAGGCCATCGCTGGTAGTCTGCTTTGTGTATGTGCAACTTGCCTCTATAGTGCCAGCCATGCTTTGCGCACAACGTACAGTGACTTCATGTCCATCTGCGCGCGATATCACTGTTCTGCACGATTCACGTGAAGATGCTACCTCTGCTGATTGAACGGGCAGACCAAACCGAGGAGGGAACGGACAGATTATGCTTAGGAGTGATCAGCCTTGTCACCTGTTCTTCACCACTTATCTACCGTCTGTCGCCTAGACAGAGCGGTTGCGGGCCAATCGAAGCTCTACAACCAGCACAGACCGGTGCGCTCGCTACAGATACTACTCTTGACTCTTTCCGCACTCATCAAGCTGTTCCCTTCCTCATGGCCTCCCTTTCGCTGCTCGTTTCCGGTACCTGCTTCGCGGTCTTGCTTGTGATGAGCCGGGTGCTCACCTCCTTCGACACCAAGGATCAGCTCAGTGCGACAAAGACGATACCCGGGTACGACTACCGCTGGGAAAGGGCTCTCTCCATATTCTTCAGCACTGCACATATGAATATGTCGGTGGCGGGCGTAGTCGCGACCATCGCTGCAACCCGCTCCAGAGGGGACGGCACCTTTTGGCCCGACGTAGTCTGGCTTTTCATGCTTCAGCTTCTGGTCGGTGCCAATGTAGGACATCCTTCCATGCATGAAGACACTGCACTGACTTGTGACCCTACAAGCTTGCACGGCTTCTGCGTACGTATATGCGTCCACCCTGAGCCATCTGGCTGGCGTTTGTGGTGAGCTATCGCGCAGAGGTGTACTTCCGGTTGGACGTCTTTGACTGTCTTCTACTGCACGCGCTGATGCTTGGTAGGGCTGCACCTTGGGGCAAATGCTCTGCGTCATTCTCTGGTGCTTAGCCAGCATCAAGCGACTACTCTCCGCGAGTAGTCTCGTCATCGAAACGCATGCCAGAGAAATTCCATAACTATGATCTAGGTCTGAATGCCAGAAACATTTCCTTCTGGTCGGTCGTGAGCCTGTGTGTGAGCGGCTAAGGAAGCGAGGGGCAAATCGGTAGATGAACCCAGGACCGGAGGCCTAGTGGAAAGACACAGCATCGCCTCAAGTGTCTCGGGGTAGTTTGTGTACAAAAATGCGCGTAGTGCATGTGGATTGCAGAGCTGACTACTTCGCAGACACATCTCTCTTGGTGGTGACGTCTACTGATTGGCCCTCGGTTGTGCTTACAGCGTTGCAGTGCTCCCACACCGCGGGCCAGAACACGTCTTCCTCCCACGTCTTGAAGTCGCCAAAGATGTCGGGCCGAGCGGCGTCAGCAGTTCCCATCGCGGCCATCCTCGTCGCACCGCGCTTCTCGAGCGTGGCGTCCAGATATCTGGGTACCTTGTGGAAGGTTTCGCYATAGCTACTGTCGCCACACCCAAACACCGCGTACGATACATCCGCCAGACTCCCGCTCTTCAGCGTACGRACCCAGTCTACGAAATGYAGGGCGTTTTCGGCTGGGCGGCCMTCATAGGATGCAGCAATGATCACGACAATAGTAGATGGCAAGAGTGCATCTTTCGCCGAGTTCAGTGTATCCGGTCCGCCGACTTTGTACCCGCAATTTGCTACGCTCTTGACGAGCCGACTAGCAAGCGCCTCACAGGTGCCGGTTCTTGAGCCGTAGTAGATGCGGATAGGCACTTTGGTAAAAGCTTTGTCGCTGAGCTTCGTGGCCTTTTCGTGGATATGCAAGCCCCCACGTCCCACAGGCGCAACAAGCGCTCGCTCGCGCACCGCAGCCCACTTCTCCCTCAAGCGTGCGCGCATGCGGAACCCGTCRGGTTTGATGGTCAACGTTTGTTTGATGCGCAACTGGTAGGACGGATCGTCCATGGAGAGATCGAAGCTCTGTAGCAGCAGGGCCAGCACGAGAAGCGCTTGTTGCCAGGCAAAAGCTTGCCCGATACAAGCTCGGATCCCATTGCCAAAGGGCTTCCAGCTGTTGGGGAAGTCTCTGTTGCGGCGTCGAAATGCATCGTCGAGCATGCGCGCCGGCCGAAAGTCTGCGGCATCATCACCGTACACAGTCTTGTCGCGGTGCACCATCGAGGGCAGAGCAACGATGGRCGTGCCACGCTTCACGTAGTACTTAGCGCCAAGAATAGTGTCTTCGAGCGGGGCGACGATGACGGACGGTACCGTCGGCGTAAGGCGGAGAGACTCTCGAAGGACGGCGCTGAGAAACGGCAGCTTCGCAAGGTGGTCTACAGTGATCTTGTCGCCTCCGAGCACACCGTCGACCTCGTGCTGCGCCTCGGCGTACGCTGCAGCGTTCTGCAAGAGATAGCAGAGCGTGAAAGCCAACAGGCCCGACGTCGTCTCGTGTCCTGCTACGAGGAAGGTGATCATGTTGTCCACGACACTGTCGTCCTGTCGAGGTCAGTGGGTTGCGGCGGCTGAGACCCGTCGCAAGGGACACCTACACTCATCTTTTCACCAGTCTCCGGATCGACGCCACCTAGCATGCCGCTCAACAGGTCGTCCTTGTCTGTAGGGTTGTCCTTGCGTGCCTGCACGACGTCCAGGCTGGTCTTTCGCAGCAGGTCGATGTTACGCCAGTACCGTCGGTTCTCCAGCACGCAGAACATCTGCGCAGGCCAAACCCTTCTCGAGCGATCGCCACTTGTCTTGAGGAACTCTGTCATTGCTTTCAAAAACGGATGCATGTTCTGGCTGTAGAAGGAGTTGAAGCGGTAGCTCATGGTACACAGTGCGAGAGCATCGAAGGTCAAGCGCGTAAGATCCTCGTTCACCTCGATGATGTGGCTAGGCCCGTGACGAGCCCACTTTGTGACGAGCTGCGAAGCGATGTCGTGCATCCCGTCGAACATGTTGCGGACCGCGAGCGGGTTGAGCTTGGGAGCCAGGATGCGATGCGCGATGCCCCAGTTCTTCTCCTGCGGGCCGTATGCCGTGCCGAGACCGTCGTGCACGCCGTTGCGGGCTTGCAAGAGCGCAGCTGCTGGGATCTTGGAGAAGCGTCGTTCGTCGCATATCTCATTCATCAGCGCTTGCGAACCGACGACCAGGCGCTCCTCGCCCCCCAGATAAAACTTCCACAGTTCTCCTGATCCGATCAGCCATCGCCAGTCTCTGTCTGGCAGCGGAGACAGATCACCAACCATACTCGGCAGTCAGGTCACAAAGCGATAACAACGGGTTGTGAGCGTCTATATCCAGCACGTTGCCAATCCAGGGGTAAGCGGGAGGGCCTGGGATCTCGACGAGTCTCATGGTTGTTTGCGGAAGGCAAGGAGCAGGTTGGAGGTATTGACGATGTTTGGAAAGTTCGATAAGGCACACCTGTGTACAAGCTTGGCGCTGTGGGCGAAGCGTTGATCGAGTGCAGCTGGGCTGGTGGGTGTGCTCTTTGTACTCTGCACGGCCGCTGCGAGTCGGACTGCTGTGAGCCATGGGATCAAAACTGTCAGAACAGGCATACGCGGGGCCGACGGCATACCGTCTGGCAAGGGCGAAGGCTACAGTATCATGCAGACACGCCGGAGCCATAGAGTGATCCTGGGGCCTGGCCAGGGTTGACTGCTTCACATTAGCGTCGCTGCGTTCGTTCATCTCAGTGGAGCACAAATTGCTCCCAGCTTGATTCGTAGCGTTGCTAAGTTTGCTCATCCCTTGCCAGCGTGGCTGCCGCCACTGCACCCGAATATACTACCGCCGCAACACATTTGATCTTCACAATCGGCAGCTGGCAGAGACTCCTGGCATTGTTGCATGTCTACGTCGGCTCAGCATCTTCGCTCGCTGTGTTGCGGATGTGTTGTACATGCTGCTTGTAGACAGAAGCTGCAAGGAATTCTTTGAAGAGGTTCTTCCTAGTGATATGCAGGAAGTGTCATCGAAGAAGACACAGCTCGCGGAACATGGAGCCTAAGGCCAACGACATGTCGCGTCGCGTCGCTCCAGCAAGTCGAACGGAAAGCCCCAGAAGCCTGCCGAGTCGACAGCGCTCGGAGACATGCTGACGGTCTACGCAGACCAGCATTCGCCATCCATGCGGCTTGAATGATTCAAGACTGCGCTGGCATGTTGATACAGCCGCTTCTGTCCATGCCGCAGCGCAGACTTGTCACCTGCCTGGACTGGCAGAACTGGCAGAGAAAGAGGCTGAACGTCTCGGTGCGGACTTGGATGTCTTCGATGCGGTGGACGCTATTGGCGAGTAGTTTGGGAAGTCTGAAAACATCGCATGGCTCTCAGACTAATTGAAAGGAAAGATTGATGTGGCTTTCCACAAGGACCGCACTGCTTTAGTAAAGACACCACTCTCAGAACGCAGCACCAACAACAAACTTCATTGTTTCTTGCTCAATGCGTCATAGATATCTATACGGAAGTACTGGAAAAGCACGAGGATCATCAAGACATCCCTGAAAGAGCCGTCTCGGTCATCGTAGAAAACCCCCTTGGGAGTTCCGGATCCTCACCGACGACTTGCTTTCAATCAACGAAGGCATACCTGCCGAAGGCTCTTATCCAGGTCTTACCCCGATGAGCTCACCAAGTGCAAACTTTGCAATCGGTGCAATATCTTCTATGGTAGAAGGGTTCGCAAACAATATGCCGTGTTGCCATCATGCTCAGCACATACTGGACGACCGGTGTAAGGAATGCAGTCGGTGCCAAGCGTTTTTGCGGCAGAAAACTGTCAACGAGTTCGGTCGTGTTTAATGCTGGAGACAGACAAGAACTCATTGATTGGGAAGATGGGGTGCAAGACTTAAGTAAACAATTCCAAGATGGAGTGAAAGGATGGCTCAGTTCTTGTCGTTGGCTAGACAACACATTGTAGTGTTAATCATGAAAACACTGCGACGTTGGGTCAAATTCGCTTCAAACTCCAATTGCTTTCCGTTCCATTTAAGAATTGATATGATAGACTACAACACAGCCACCGTACCTATAATGTAGATCTGTCAACGCTGGGGTTCAAAAGGATTTGGAAACAATGGTTTGACGCGGAAAGTGTGATGACTTGAGTGAAAACTTGTCGGGGATTTTAACCCGTCATGCCTCGTATCCCGGCGGCGGTGCTTCGTATTGTGGTAACGGAGTCTCGATCTTCTTCTTTTGGGCTTCGAGCTGAAGAACACGGACGCACATTTGCATGATGTTCATGTGATCAGCCCAAGATCTGCCCTCAATAGTGACGTCTTTCCATGCCCCCTCTTCGGGAGAGTTCTCAGTCGTTCGAATAGCTTTCGTGAGTTTTTCGCATGTCGAGATATACTGTTCCAGCACGATTGGGATTCCTGCCTCGAAGTGGGCTATCGTGTCTAAAGCCTGGAAAGCGATCGGCAGAAATGATCCAAGTGCTCCGAGTATCTGCGCGTCGTTCATATGTGGAGTAATCTTCCGCTTCAAATCCTCAGTCACAGTCTTAGCCCGAGAGGTCGAATTCGCCATGACTATCTTCCTGCCCTTTCGATCACCGCTCGGCTAGTGACTTGTAATCCTATTGGGATAGGTGCGTGTATCTGATCCTGAACACCGTTGGAACCTAAAAGAGGTTTGTGCTCAAGCCACCTAAACAAAACACTTAGTTACGGATTTGGGACACTATTCTGACTATGATCTTACAGTTTCGAGGTCTTTATCAGGGACTGAGTAGGATGGGAAATGCCAATGTCCAAGGTGACTGCATTAATAGGTTTGTAAATACGTTTTCAGATGCCTTGAAGCGCGCGGCAAATTCCGCATGAAGTGGATAACATTGCTGTGATTGGAGGACACGTGGACGTAGACATAATCATCCTTTTTGCAGCCTGTTCAAGCGATCATCGCTGATAGTCAAGTTTCGAACCAATGATGTCGTATACAAGTGTGCGCCCCCTCCCGAAATGTCCATGCACCGTTAAATACGAAGTTGAGCTGAGCTGAAGCGCCCGTCGCCCCCACACTTTGCCGCGCGCTTCTGTACAGACACATCTGACGTGGAACCTACCAAACACGTGGAGACGGATCTTTTGTTAGGGACAGTCAGCAAGTGCTCAGAACCTAAGGAACTCACTCGAGAGCGGGCAGTTTTCTTAAAGCAGCAGCAGACGTTTCCGCAAGGCTTAGAGCTAACCAATGAGAGCAGCTCAAGCATTCGTATACGCTAGTGCTAAGAAAGCTGTCAGCGAATTCATGCATCCAGAGCAGGGTTTTATTTCGCCAACCAGGAAGTCATTCCATGCTCTGGCTATCTTCGTTAGCAGAGGCGCTGCTGCTGCTTTAGCCCACATGACCTGTAGCCCAAAAGTGGACCGCTTTCCCAGCTACCTACACATTTCTCCAAGGTCATTGATGCGTTACTGTACAAACTCATCACGCACTTCGTTCTTGCATGCCGCCGATGATGGCATGACCCCCTAGTGTCACCTCCGAGCAGTCAATGCTCGTGGTCTTCGGGCTAAGATGAACACGTCACTCTCCCAAACGATTAAGAAATTCAGCAGTCATTAGAGTACTGTAGTGTCAGAAAATTTCGAGATGAAGTGGCGGCGCTTGCGTTACTTCTACCATTCCTCAGCGATGTGATTGTCGCTCGCAATTGCGGGTTTACAACACCAAAAGTGCCCCTTCTGCGCTACGGCAATGCATACGAAACTTCCAGGAGCGCATGTGGATGGGCAAGAGCGAGGGCGAGGCATTGGAGATGTTCGAGCGGCTTGTCGAAGAGAGCATGAGCGACCGGAAAGTCGGGGTCATCGATTGGGCACACAAGTTTGTGCAGTGGTATTGGTGGGAGCAGAATCAGTGTGTGGCTTCCAACCTTGCCGACTACTTTCAAAATGTCTAGAGCAGAGAACGCGACCCTACCCGGTATCTTCCTTTCTCTGCACTCTATCGCGCTCGCGCACTCCCAACGTCTCAGCGCGCTCTTCGATTCGCAGTGGAAAGCTGGTCCAGCCAAATGCAAGAATACAGCTCTTTGAATTTAGTCTCCTCACCTTTTGAAGCCGACCATGTGGACAACGGGACAGGATAAGGCAGAGTCCAGAAGGCGTCCATCGCCGCAGCGAACAAAAGGAGGCTCCTGTCATCTCTTACAGCATAGCCCTCGCAACGATGACTCTTTCTGGACATCGCCATCACTCCCAGCGTGCCAAGCAGTAGTACCCCAAGAAGGGAGCGCGTCTCCACTCAGCGCTTGGCCCAAAAAGTTGTGCGCTACGCAAGACGTCAGCAGTGGCTCTCATGCTGTACGCGGTGCAGCGCTCGGGTGCAAGCTCAGGAAGTGCAGCTAGACGCTGTGTGAAAGAAGCAGCAGCGCAAACGACCGTACTCTACTGCAGACATCGCAGCCGTAATCTCGTCGAGCTACAGTACAGTGTGACATCGGACTTTTCTTTCATTGCAACATTCGTACTCTTCACGCTCACCGGGCATACAAGCATCATCCGTCACACTGCAAGAGCTGATGCTCTGATCTCTGCGGAATTCGCACTGCTCGCAGCAGGCTGTACTTAGATCCACAAATAGCTCCAGAACAAAACCATTTCTATTCTGTCCAACGGCCAGATGGCCGCATTCGCTGAAGCGTGTGTGACTACGTCGCTGCTTGCGATGTGGCTTCTCGGAGCAGTGCCCCTGCGCGTTCGGGTGAAGTGGGCTGGCGCCTTCGGGGTGCTGTAATTTGCCGAGGCCCTATGCGCGTGCGCATGTTCGCTCAGTAAGTGGCATGGCCGCCCTCCAGGGCGACAGGCTGAAGATACGTGTACGTGCTCACTTTACGCAAGACGGCTACTGGCGGCCTGAGAACGTGTTGGTAGGAGTCGCCATGCTCAGCACTGCTGCAGTCTCGTCGTTCCTCGTGGTAAGACGTCCACGCTGCCGCTTGTTCGTCGCCAGCCTTCACAAGTCCAGCTGGGTCGATGCTTTGCTGTTCTTCCCATCCGCCGCAGGCTTCATCATGCCGGCCACCTGCGGAGGCGTCAAGCATCCGTAGCGTTATCGGCGTCGCTCGTCCCAAGAGTCGTCGGCATCGCAGCGGTTCCTGCTCTGCGCGCTGAGCAGAACCACTTCGCCGTGTCGCGATGATCTTCGCTCGTCGCACGGTGTCGCGATGGTGCTGGGCGCAGCGGGAGCCTGTTCTTTACCGCGTCTCATCGGCACGCTTGGGGCGGGACCTGGAGCAATGGGCACAGACTAATGCTCCAACGTCCCGAAAAGGACCGCGGGTACGAAGTTTACAGGGTCCAACTAAGCCCTCGTTCGGCGCTGCACCGGCAGCTGAGCGTGATGCAGGCGCTGCCGACGTGTGTATGTGCCCGTCCGGCGCAAGACTCCTTCATCGCGTTTGCTACCCTCAGG
>BCGR01000047.1:41075-53499 GCA_001599375.1 Phoma herbarum
GGAGGAGGGCAGTTCGACGGGGCGTGGTGGCGATGGTCGGACGCCAGGTACGGAGAGTTGGGCGCGGATCTTGTCTCGTGCTTCGGGATGCATCGCAGCAGTGGTGTAGCTTCGACGTTGACGCAACAGGCAGATGGAGACGTGATGCTATTGAGTTGCAATCCTATAGAAGCACCTGGTCGCGGTCCTTGCTGCGTGGAAACGCGAGGGCCAGATGTGAAGCACTCCGAGGGTTCAGATCAGTACYCCTGTCAGCTTGAACGATTGCTAAACATAGCGCARCACCTGTATCGGGCCYTTTGGCGMTGCRAGGCTGTTTATTTGYTGGCGGAGCTGTCCGCRAGCTACTGTACTGCRAGCGGCATTGCGTTTGTATTCTCTGATCGGACGGCATTTTCTACGGGCAAGCCGACAATCGTTCGGAAGATCTGTTCAGCCGTCCTAGGCGGCCGCTAGCCTGCGACGACGCCCCCTGAGTGGTCGGTAATCGTCTTGGGCAAAGCACAGGCCTCAGGGCTTCCCAAATCTAGCTGCACGTCAAAYACACGACAACAGCGAGATCTTCACTTCCAAGAGTCGACGTAGTTCAACGTGCGCAAAACGTCCAGTAGAGACGCTGTTCGACTAGCCAGCACTCAGGAGCAGCGCCCACTGCTTCTGAGGCGTCATGGCGACACCGTGGCCTCGACGGTCGACACGGCCAAGCCCAATTCGCGAGCACGCTACATGCCTCAGCGCTTTTCTCCACGACGTACTGCACCTCATCGAGCGCGCCGGCAGCCAGTCCATGCCGACAGATATCGTCAGCGACATCGATCGCGGCTCACTAACGTTCGTGCTGAAGATGCAGCACACGCCTGACCTGAGCGCTACCGACGAGGTCTGCAATAGGCGACACCGAGATTCCGGCAAGCCGACTGCAGGCCARGCGTCGCAACYAATGACTAGTCKGGACGWTTGASTAGCGCAGCACAGTGAGATAGAAGCCYTGTATTTGTGGTGGTGAATGAGGAGCTTCGCTACCAGACGAAGCTGGCAAGTCCCCCTGTAACTTGTAATGTGTTGAAKGTCAAAGACTACCATCAAGATGATGTAGTGCGTGGAGAGCATGGAGAAGAAGCTGTCRCAGAGTGACGCCTTCGCTACCGTCAACATTGTCAGACACGGAATAGTGTTCATTAAGGTACGATTGTAAGCGAACAATAAAGATCGGGCTCTGTCTACCGATTGCGACTACTACAGCATGTCCTTCCTCGATCCGACTTTGCTTTTTCCAATCTGCCATCTTCTCCTCTCCGCCTCGATATCTATCTGTTTATCCTTGTTGAAATGAATGGGGCCGATAGCCTTAACCATTGTCCGTACATCTGGATGCAACGGAACGTAGCGTAAATGACCGTAACCGTGCAGCATATTGCTAAGCGTACCATAAAGATTCTGCCCAACCCTGTTGTATCTCTCGTCGCCTTTCAGTATCCGAAGGGGRTGGTTGCCACACTTTGCAAGATTCTCGCACTGACTCCACTGAAGCTTCCAGAACGAACGCCATTCACTGCCAAATCCTTTCTGTTTGTCACTTGMGGAYGGTAAGTTCTCGAGCAGCCAACGACAAGCTACGAGACTTTCGAGCGACGGAGATGCATGTTTGGAAGCGTATGCAACATTCGCGCCCATACGATCCCTCTTCATTTGTTCTGCCAAAGCCGCAATRCTTCGATTGAAATTGGCCTCGACCTTGCAAATGTTATTGCGGACGCATTCTAGATGCTTCCCCCATGCTTTTTGGTGTGCTTGGAGCTCTGCTGATAGCGAAGTGACGCACTGCTTTGGTTCGAGCATCGTCTCACATGCCAGGGATAACCTTTCGCATTGTCCACGTAAGATTTTAATGTCTTGTTCCATCTGCTCTATACGGTTGAGGTTGGATGAGCCTTCAAGCGTCAATCTTTCATCGAGTCTCTTYATGTGACCTGCTATCCCCATAGTTAGGGTTGAAGTCTCCGTGAGCTGGGTGGCTGTGTGTGACCATTTTCGCTGTAGGATAACCGACGGAAGGTTCCCTTCAAGCTCTTCCAAGATCTGCTCAGGAGATCCTGAAGAAGCTGGAAACTGGATCAATCTGCAAAACCATATAATGCTCTTGCAAAAGCCGTTCCAGTCCGAGCAGTGCTGAACATCTTTGTAGCAGCTTCGGTAGAAAGTTGCACCGTACTTGTTGGGGATACCTGTAAGTCGATGAATTTCGCGCTTCGTCAACCCTGCAGTGTATTGTTCTTCTGTGCAAGAGTAGATGTCTCCCATGATAAGATCGCTCCCGCATCTCCTTCCTCGGGCAGAGAAACGCATCCGGTATGTGTAACGCAGTAGCGTGTARAACCATGCTCGAACTAACAGRAGCAGCCTTTTGGTCGTTCGGCTTGGATGCTCCCAGAATTCARTCACGACTCGCTGCCAGCAGCTGGCACCGTCRTCGCCTGTCTTYGCTGCCCTCGGTGAAAGGATTCCACAAGACCATCCGTGCTCTGCTGCAACTGTCTGTACCAGATATCTYCTTGGTAGGTGGGCCACCATGTACGGCGTGATGCGTTCAGCAAGAGCCTTCCGGTCATGGGGCGCGATATGCCAGAACTCCAAGGGCATGAAAGGCTTCCCTGGAACAACTGCAGGTGGAGTATGAAGCGAAGAAGCACAGCCATCCTCCGGCCAGGAGCAGGATCCGATGATCCGAAGCATTCTTGGCTTCTGGTGTTTAATGTTGACTGCTACCAGCGGCGAGAAGATGTTTGCCGTGTTCGCCAATGGGTCGAGCTTGGTTCTGTCGTGGCACAATTCTAGAAAGACGAAGATAAGATCATGGCGCGATATTCTGTGTGACACTTTGGTGCGGGTTGACGGGTAGCGTGCATATTCGATGGTGTCTGTGCGAAACAGTTTAGTAGATATACGACACGATGCTAAAGGTACAAGCTTCATCAACACCGTGTACCAGCTGGTCGTACATCGTTGTGATCTGATGTGTACGAGTGTATGGATCTGAGTCTGCTAGACCTCTAACGTCCGCGCAGTCGATCCCTAGTTATAACACCACGAATCCCGAARCCTAGACGCACGCTGCAGTTGTTTGGCGCCACATCAYATTGCACATGTGCAGCACSCAAGAAGCGAGATTGCGACGTTGCAGCTGCGCGTCGTCGCAGTGTTGTTGACATGCCGCACGATCCGACAACCCCACCATTGGCCACTGTAAGTCGGTCCTGTCGGGATCGCAGGCCAAGCGCTGTTGTGAGCCTAAACTGTGTCACTTATCTTGTCGCACAAGGGCCTAGACATCAGCTGAGCTATGCTGCTAAAAACAATACAATAACATACACACTCTTTTTGAGATTATATACCTGCAAACCCCGCACCCAACCGTGCGACACGCGACAATTCGAGCTTTCGGCTACTCACGCTTCTACAGTGGCACTGTCAGCATTTGCGGCTTGGTACACAGTGACACAATTCCTGGATGGACAACTTACTGATTTTGCGCATGGTGCTTGAATTTGCCAGCGTTCGAATGCGCGACATGCGCGTAAGGGTTTCTGGTATAACGACACCCGAACATAGTCGCGCGAAGCTACGGTAGCGGAAGGGACCGACCGCGCGATACAACTAATAAAGACAATCGGCTGATCAAGTCAGAAAGCTGTTCTAAGTTATGGTAGTTGTAATTATGACATGCCCCGAGCGCGAAGCCATGTGTGAGCGAGAGCATCAACTGCAGCAAGGCGCTTGCTGGCCTTGTTCGGACTGTGCAGCTGTCCTGCTTCGCACTGCTTTGCAGCCCCGCAAGTAGCTACTCACAGAAAGTCAGCGCACAAAGGCTACTACAGAAAGCCACTCGATGAATGTTCGGCCCACGGCTAGGCCACGGTGCTGTTGCACAAAACCAAAAAGGATTCAATGCTCTCTTCCTCAGTGTTGGATGAACCTATGCAATCACGCTAGTCATCTCGCTGTGTGCTGCGTCTTCTGTAATTAGCAGGCAGATGCACAAGGAGGCTCCCTGACCTCTGGATGACGGATGCGGAGCTAAGAATCTCGCTGGCAGTCGCAGGAGGGCAGTTGAACCTGATGCACGCACCACTCGCACTCACGCAAGGACAGCCCTTTGGCACTGCAATAACATCTGCGGACGCTACGACACAGAACAGTACTGTACAGCACATACAATGCAGTGCAGGGCTCACGAATCGTCAGCATGCTGCAATGCCGCCCTTTCGTTGCGTGTTCGGAGGCCGTCTTCTCGCCACAGTATCACTGCTTCCCTGCTGGAAGGCGATTGCAGCTGGGCGGTTGGTATATATGCTTGTTCGTTGCGCTTGTTTGCTTTATTCGTATCTGTTCTCACACTCCCTCGCACTCATCTCTCACTCTTCTCCATATCCCTCTTCCATCATTCTCACATTGATCACAGCATTACCTTCTTCACTGTTCCACATACCAGTGCCACCCGTATCTGCTCCAGCCCGTAGTACCATGACAAGCCCACAAGGCGAAAGGACTTCACCTCGAGACAGCTGGAAGCACATAAGCGATCTCGCCGAACGTCGCAGGGTGCAGAACCGTGTGGCGCAACGCAACTACCGTGAGTATGGGCGATTGCTTCGACGACAGAATGGCTGACTGACCTTTGTCTAGGCAAGAAGCTCAAGGAGAGGCGGGAGGGCCTGGACAGTCGCGTCGCTCATTCTGCTGCGACAACAGGTCAGCCTGTGGCTTCACAGCGTCCACCCTGCTCGGCTGACAAGACCGCGGCGGACGGCCAACACACGCCTCAGCGCGCGGAACGTGACGCGCAGACGCCTGGCTATACTGCGCAAACCTCGAGCCCCCCGTCCGCTGCTGTGGATGCGGTGCCAGCGCCTGCAGTGACCGTCGACACGGCGCCAACACCGCTCGAGTCGCTCTCCACGCCCCGCTCGACGTCGCCTTTCTTCGACTGCTCGATAGACTACTGCAGCTCCCCACCAGCCAACCCACACGAAGCTGATGCTTGCAGAGACTCCAGTCCGTTCCGTGCAGGCTATGCGGCTATGGCTGGATGTCTTCGCACAGCGCTGGACTAGTCCTTGGAACGACTCGAGACGCAGGCTGCTCCGCTTGCGCTTGGAGTCGTCGATTCTGGAACGCTCGTATGGCCTGTTCGAGACCGAGTAGCGCCCCTCTGGTCTCGAGGAGCAGGTTGCAAGCCCACGCGTATCTCTGGTGGAGACCGGCTAGCTCCTTGCGCAGCCTGCGATTCTGCTGCTCCAAAGAGGCGAGGGTCTGGAGCTCCTGCTGATGTCGAAACGAGTCTACTCGGTCAATGAGGTCGTCGAGATCGAACGTGCTGCCCATCCCCGGCGCAGCGGGTGGATGGGGTGCGGGCTGGATCTGAGATGTCTGCGTACGTAGCGCATGAGCGCGTGCCATTGCCCTCGCCATCAGAGCGGAGGCTTGCGTCTTGAGCGTGTCGAGCTTCTGGGGGATAGCGCGCGAAGCAGCAGTCATCGCGTAGTGTATGTAGCCAGTTCAGTCTTGAGTTTGTGAGGGCTYGGTTTTCCTGTCGAATACCGATACGACTTGCCCGCAAGTATATGTCGTCCGATCAGAGARAACAAACAGGTCAACCCTGAGCCACAGTACCGCCTCTCCTTGAGTCGCTCCACAGGCATGCGCAGCTTGAGCTGCAGGCATGACATCGTAGCGCTTGACGATTCCAAGGCGTRCAGGYGGCAACGACATGAATGTGTCTCCCACCCATTTCTTGACCGGCGACCCGAACAGAGCCCTGACCTTGAAGCAAGGTACCGAAACTGGCATCCTGCCTATACAGAGGTCTCAGCGTGCAGYGGCTGGTCCCGATACAGTGTCGCACTTTGCTACCGTCGAAGATGCGCSYCCTCYACGCAAMGAGGCTCCAGAACAAGGCCCAAGTAACCTTAAGCTCGAGCGTATATAGGAGACCTTGAGTGCCTGTCCACTCTTGCTGTACGCCACTCAACAGCATCAACGCCGTATACTCTGACCGATATCCTGCAACGACTGTACAATGGACTCCGCCGCTACCGCTGGACACGAGGACCTGGTGTCGGTGGAACATCAGCTTTGCAACATTGTAGTCGCTCTCGGGGCGTGCCGCAAGCAGCTGGGGCGTCTGTGCGACAGCCAGAGCGCCCTCGAACACCGATGCCTGGCGGCYGAGCAGGGCTACGCGCAGTGCGCTCGGGCGTACCAGCACTTGTTCGAGCAGCACCAGAGAACGACCAAAGACCTTGCAGCGACGGCTGGCAGATGCAGGTCGCTCGAGAAGGATGCAGAGAGTGCGCAGACAGCCCTGCTCGCTGTCCAGTCGGCCCGCTGGCGCTCTGCAGGCTGTGGCGACGCCGGTGCTGCCGCCGTAAAGCAAGAGGCCGAGTGCACTGCATGCTCGTCGTGTGCGCACCTGCACGCTGACATTGCGAGCTTGAAGGAAGAGAGGGCTGGGCTGCGTGAGGCGCTGGCTGGCGCTGCTGACGTCATTGGCGCTTTGAATCAGAAGATCGACAGCCTGCGGACACAGCGCGAGGCAGAGCAGCAACAGGCGGCAACTTTCAAGCCCGCGTCCACGGACGGAGACATGCGCAAAGAGACCCCGCCAGTGCGCGATGCTTCCAGCAAGAGGATACTCCGGAGCCATGTGCGAAAGAGTTGAGTGCGCGTCGCTCTTGTCTTTGAGCAGCCAGTAGTTTAGTCTTGCAACCAGTCGACCGAAACAAATATCGAAACTGCTACCTTCTCCAATGTCAATCCAAGCGAGCCGGGACACACGGCGTAGCGGGACATGCTTCCTTCTGGAAGCTCGGAATCTGTACATCGCGATTGTATACAGACATACGCAGTGCGCATTCATTCTAGAGCTTGCACCCTTCCAGCACATCAGCCTCCGACGTCGGAAAATGTATTGTCAACCATGCTGTCGCGCCTTCAGTCAATGCCATCTTTCAATTCGCCGCTAATACCCCCCTGTTCGTTTGCACCAGCATGTGATTCAACAGTGCTCGGTGGCCTTGAAAGGAAGCCGTTATGTGAGAGATCATGACTGCTGGCTGAGAGGGTTAAATTAAGGTGAGGAGTGTGCATTCCGGCAGTTTCTCCGCTCTGGTGGCATGCAGAGCACTTCAGCACGCGGCCCGGATAGCAAGACCAACAGATGCGGTCTATATGTGCATAGACAGCACCTCGGTAATCTGGTGCCTGCGCGGAACAGCTTCGAACTCCTCGCAATGGGCGTTCCTTCAATGTCAGGAGATGATGGACACAATGCCCAACGTCAAGATCCGATGGGCACCAGGACACACCAACATTGAAGGCAACGAAGCAGCAGACAGCCTCGCGGACGCTGAGGCGAAAGAACCCTCTAGCTCCTTCGGACTAGCAGCACAACCAACCGTGTCAGGCATACGCACAATAAAGAAGGCAGCACTAGCCACAGCCAGTACAGCTTGGTGGAGCAACGCAAACAGCAAGCTCTCCAACTGGTACACTCAATGGAAGCTACCGTACCAACCCACCCGACCACCACATGAGCTAGGGCTGACACGCCCTATCCTAGCAAGACTGCTGGCAATCCGGACTGGCCACGGAGACTTTGCATGGTACCATCAGAAATTCCACCATGACAACGCGACTCTAGAGTGCACCTGTGGACGCCTCAAGACCCCCTTGCACATCGCACTATGTCGGAAAACCAGAACAGCAAGCGTCTTCCGGCGCTGGCCAAAACGGCCACCAACACCCCCTAGGACACCTAGCGAAGCAGCCAAGTACCTCCAGACGCTCTGGGAAGAGCCAGAGGACTTTGCCGCTTTCCTAGAAATCACCGGCTTCTACAGCGCAATATGTAGGTCTCACTAGACCTTACACTTGCACTACCTTTTCTCTCTCTTTCTCTTCCTCTCTCTCTTTCTCTTCCTCTCTCTCCTCTCTTTCTCTGTTTCTTTTCTTTCCTTTGTCCTCTGTTCAACACACTCCCTAGTATTAATAAGCATCAGCTACAACAACGAAAGGCGGATACGCGCCTACTGCACAACCATTGTATTGGCGATCAACAGGCGGAGCGACCACTACTAGACCACCACAATCATGTACACAAGAATAGGCATCCTAGGCAGAGTACGGCAAGCCATAGGCATAGCCCGTCTACATGCCCCAAGGGAGGCTTTATATATAGACGTTAAATGCAACTCACTCACTCACTCACTCCGCTCTGGTGGCAAGATCGTCAAAACGCGTCTGACCGGCCGTGCGTCTTGAGCGACATTTAGCGGCAGTAGCGTGCTGAGATGTCTGCGAGCTGCACTGCGCGCTGTGGCTGAGGCCGTTTCACCACAATCACCTGACATGGCCTTAGACAGCAGTTATTCCCGGTCTTGGAGCCAGCCCATTCCTGCGCCCTGTCCCCAGTCGTGCTCGCTTTCTATCGCAGAGAGCTACGCGAGCGGCCACAACAATCGCCTTTGTAGAGATGCTCTACACGCTGACACCTTGCTTACCGGCGCATACCTTCGACTGGACGTGCACAAGGTAATTAGATTTTTCTTACCACAGCGGGTGCAAATGCTTCACGTAATTAGATCATCGAATTGTTGATAGTTACCACTGCATCAAGTCACTGACGATCCTCAATCACAGGTTTGACTGAACTTCAGAGTCACAATTGTACGACCCCATTAAAGACAATTGCCGTTATGAAGGCCCTTCGCGTAAGTGTGCTCGCCAGCCGTCCAGCGTCTTCAGTGACGATTGCGTATCTGGATGTTGTCTGCCAAGGACTTGCTCGCGCGACTGGAAGCATGATTCTATCAAGGCAACAGCCTCCTTATGACAAGACAGCGACCACAGTGTGTAGGCAAGGTTATGCATGCTGGTCAGCGTGTCAGGATGCTCGTCGCTAAGCACTCTCTTCCTTGTCTGCATCACTTGCACAAACAGCTCTTCAGCATCGCCCCATCGTGCTTGGTCCCTGTATGTTGACGCCAGATTGACCATGCTGGTCAGCGTCTCGGGATGCTCATCGCCAAGCAGGTAATTACTTCGCGTATGTGAGCCTTCGTTCGACTCACATGGACCTTCGTCTTTTGCTTGCACGCAGATCCTCGCTACCCTCCGGTCCTTCAGAGCGAAGTGAATTTCGGGCTTGTTTCCGCAATGCGAGCAACTGACGATAGTGTTGGTAACAAGCGCGACTCGTCGGGTGGTCCTCTCCAAGCACAGTGTTGTATGCAGCGCACGCTTCCTTGTAAAGATTGCGAGATTCATCGTAGCGGAGTTGCTTTGCAAGGAAGTGAGCAAGGCAGTGCATGCCCAGTAGCGTGTCTGGGTGCTTTTCTCCCAACACCGCCTTGCTCAGCTTGAGCGTCCCGCGACGCATCTTTGTTGCCTCAGCAAATTTTCCCTGATCACTGAGTGCTCCAGCTATGTTGTTCATGCTCGTCAGCGTGTCTGGGTGCTCCTCTCCTAGCACCTTCTTGCTTAAGTCCAGCGTCTCGCGATGAATCGACTCTGCCTCAACAAACTTGCCCTGATTGCTGAGTGCTTGCGCTACGTTGTTCATACTCGTAATAGTGTCCTGATGTTTCTTTCCTAAGACATCCTTATGCAGCCCTAGCGTCTCGCGATGGACCTTCTCTGCTTCAGCGTACTTCCCTTGATGACTAAGCGCCGTTCCTATATGGCTCATGCTCGTCAGCGTTTCTGGATGTTCAGGACCGAGCGCTGCCTCTCTGACTGACAACACTTGTCGATGTGTTGCCTCTGATACCGCATATTGCCCAAGACTTGCTTGACACCGACCTACACGATCTAGAAGCGAAGCGCTAGCTTTCTGGTCCTCTATGCCGTGAATTCCAGCCGCATGGATTGCGTGCGGCAGATACGTCGTCCACACCTCCTTGTTCTCGTGCCCGCCGTACGGTATTAGCTCTTCGAGCCGCGCTACTGCTGCCTTCACCCACACTAGACGCTCACTGTGTGCATCTAGCCAGCAGGCAGACGCCATGTGCACCAGTCGGTGCATGTCGAAGAGTCTGTCTCTGTCTGGCTCACGTGCCGTTTGCAAGCGCTCTGTGATGAACGCGTACCCTGTCAGTGTTCCCAGCGCTTTCGTTCGCTGTACTATGGAGGCCCCAGGAGGCAATAGTGACTGCGGAATGTTGACGCGATCGATGCACGCCATGAACGAGAGGTACTCTGCAGCAAGCGGATCTTGCTTCCGCATCTGAACGAAGGAGATATGCCACGTCTTGGCGATCGTGCCGTCCAGCTCATCGTATCTGCTGGGGTCTGCAAAGCCCTGGTTGAAGAGTTCCGCCTGCGCTTTAGTGTCTCGAAACATGGCAAGGTAGCCAGATACGGACACGTCGTTGGTGCTCATGAAAGCGGCTGCCTGCACAATAGCGAGCGGCAGGCATGTGAGGGACTCCAGCAGCTCGTCAACAGCCGTCTCGTCACCACACAAAGCCTGCTCTGCTGTACGTTTTCTCAGCAGCTGCCTGGCTTCGCCCTTGCTCATGTCGTCAAGCCTGAAGACGCTGCTGGGCGTCAAAGCCCCAGCTACCTTTCTGCTCCGAGTCGTGAAGAGTATCGCGCCTCGATCGCCGCGCGGCAGGTAGTCGCTGAGTCGAGTTGGCTGTAAACCGCTACCTGTCTTGCTGAGTAGTACCTCAGGGTCATCAGCGTTGTCGACGATCATCAGCCAATCATCCACGCTCTCTGAGCTTAGCGTCTCCTGAACAAGCTGCTTCACATCTGCATTATCGTCAGCAATACCTGGGATGCGGAGGCGGACCCCGATCTCCCGGTATGCAAGCTCGAAGCTCTCTCGACTGATCGCAGGCACCCAGAACACTTGTCTAGCGCGCGTTGCCAGTGCACGATACGCAAACTCAATGGCAAGCGCTGACTTGCCGCACCCTCCAAGCCCGTATATTGTCTTCCGCCGATGCGTGTTGGGCGTAAGAAGATACTGTTCGAGAGATCGGAGCTCGGCTGTTCGTCCAACGAAGAGCTCGTTTCGGGGGAAAGGAAGTGATGAGTGTACTGGGTACTGTTAGATGTATACAGCTTGCACAGAAGTGTGCTGGTTTGCTGGGTGGTAGCGTACCAGACAAGTTGCGGGAACTGCCAGTACCGAGGCCTTCTCGCCGCTTCTGTATCTCTTCCTTGAGCCTCAGCGTGGCGTACGCTTCGCCTTCTCCGTAGATAAGTGACAGGAACACGCCGAAGATGCCCAACAAGCAGTACACCTTGTCTTCCTTCAGCGTTGTCATGCGCCTAGCTGCCCAGTCCATTCGATCCTCGACACTGGACTCGCTAAGGGGTTCTCCTCTCAGGGCTGCGATCGGCAGCTGAGTGATCTCATGGATTTCTTGCTCCAGCGACACTCTGGTACCCAGCCGCTTGCCCTGCTTGCTGAAGAACTCGACGCCAGCTGGCGCCAGCAGCTCCTGCAACGTCCAACCTCGTGTGAACCATCGACTGCGTCGAAAGGCTTCCCGCCAGGTTATCGGAAGGGCTTCAGCGTCGCTGATCTCGTCCGGCACAGACACGTCTGACAGAAAGACGTAGCACTTAGATGCACGCTGGTACCAGCGAAACATAGAATTGATCGCCTCTGATAGCTCTGTGTTGTTTGCCTTGTCGATGCAGCAGGTGTCTACCCAGAAGTAGTCCAGACCATCGCGCTTAGCTTGCGCAGCGCAGAAGAAGATCTTTTGATAACCACCCTTAAGCCTTGCATCGACGACCTCTATGTCTCTTTGATTTTGAAGATCCTTATAGGCCACCTCCTGCTCTTTCCAAGTGTGTGACAGGATCGCATAGGGGGGGATCTGGTCACCGATCAGGTCGTCAGTCCAGCTGAGCCTGCCATCGTCTGCAGTGTATAGCAGTCGCATTGGGTTCTTATGGGTCTCTTTTGCGTGCGCGGTAGAAGTGTGTCAGCAGGGCGTCGAAGCAGGCTGGAGGGATCGATAGCGTACTGCGGCTCGCTGGCGAAGGGCGTGGATGTCGTCGAATGTAGCTGTCGAGCTCGCTGTAAGTGCTAGGCAGCGGGCTGCTAGATTAGTGTCAAGGAAGCAGTCTTCGTGTGCCTGCGCAGAAGGCTATTAGGGGAAGCAGGATGCAATTTGAACACCCAGAGCGTGAGGCGCAGCCAGCCTGCCAGCTGACGCGAGGCTGGCCGAGCAGGCCTGACAACGCATGATCGCGCGATACTGCATTAATGCAAAGCAGAAGACAGCTCTCGTTTAGGAAGGCAATGCGGTGGTGCAGAAGACGCGGTGCAGAAGACGCGGTGCAGAAGACGCGGTGCAGAAGACGCGGTGCAGAAGACGCGGTGCAGAAGACGCGGTGCAGAAGA
>BCGR01000047.1:60083-72026 GCA_001599375.1 Phoma herbarum
GCTGACACACTTCTACCGCGCACGCAAAAGAGACCCATAAGAACCCAATGCGACTGCTATACACTGCAGACGATGGCAGGCTCAGCTGGACTGACGACCTGATCGGTGACCAGATCCCCCCCTATGCGATCCTGTCACACACTTGGAAAGAGCAGGAGGTGGCCTATAAGGATCTTCAAAATCAAAGAGACATAGAGGTCGTCGATGCAAGGCTTAAGGGTGGTTATCAAAAGATCTTCTTCTGCGCTGCGCAAGCTAAGCGCGATGGTCTGGACTACTTCTGGGTAGACACCTGCTGCATCGACAAGGCAAACAACACAGAACTGTCAAAAGCGATCAACTCTATGTTCCGATGGTACCAAAACGCTCAAAAGTGCTACGTCTTCCTTTCAGACGTCGAGAATGATACTCTAGAAGATGGTGGCGAGTCGGCGTTTAGGCAGAGCAGATGGTTTCGCCGAGGCTGGACCCTCCAGGAACTTCTGGCTCCTCACTCCGTCGAGTTCTTTTCTAAAAACAGAGCGCGGCTGGGTGACAAGGAGTCGCTTAAGCACCTTATACACGAGATCACGGGCATACCTGTTGAAGCGCTGTCACGGAGCGACTTGTCCGAGTTCGACGTCGCCACGCGGTTCTCGTGGGCAGCGAATCGGCAGACGAAAGAGGAGGAAGATGAAGCGTATTGTCTGTTTGGTATATTCAGCGTCCACTTACCGCTTATCTATGGCGAAGGCAGAGAGAACGCACTCGAGCGGCTAAGAAGCGCGGCTCTTCTGAGACATAAGGGTCGTAGCCATGATCAAGAAGAGAGACTTGGCAAGATCTGCAGCTGGCTCTCGGCGCCTGACCCGTCCACCAACTACCACAAAGCGCACAAGCAACGGCAGGCTGAGACTGGACTCTGGCTGCTGCAAAACGCAAGGTTCGCAGAGTGGAAGAAAAGCGCAGCGTCGCGACTGTGGCTGTATGGGATCCCAGGGTGCGGAAAGACCATCCTGAGCTCTACCGTCATCGATCATCTCCTGCAGCACTGCCATGATGACGCCAGCATGTTGACGGCTTACTTCTACTTTGACTTCAACGACGCGCAGAAACAGGATCCAGAGCTGATGCTCCGCTCGTTGCTCTCCCAGCTTCTGCAGCGCTCGTCCACGATAGCCAAGGGCGTTGATGCATTGTTGTCGTCCTGCGACAACGGGCAACGACAGCCATCACTACGTGCGCTTCTGGAAGTGGCACCCCAGGTAATGCGACAGTTCACGCATGTCTACATTGTTCTTGACGCGCTCGATGAATGCACACAACGGCCAGAGCTGATGGACATGCTTGAGACAGTGGCCGGATGGCAGCTTGTCAACATGCATTTGCTCATGACCAGCCGCAAAGAGCGGGACATCGAGAGCTCTTTGGAGAGCTTTGTCAAGGAAGAGGACACCATCTGTCTTGAGAGGGACGTGGTGGACAAAGACATACAACGCTACGTTCAGCAAAGGCTGTCAGACGACAAGACTTTGGCAAAATGGAACAAAGATGCTGCTGTCAGGCAAGAGATCGAAGATGCACTGATTCGCCGCGCTCGCGGGATGTAATTATGCATGATTTGTAAGGTTCCACGGAGCATGAGCTGACGATAGCGTAGGTTCCGGTGGGCTGTGTGTCAGCTCGACGCTTTAGCGAGGTGTCGCAATCGAGCGATGCTGCGCAAATCGCTCGCCACTCTACCGCAGACGCTGGACCAGACATACGACCGCATTCTCACTGCTATCAGCGAAGAAGACTGCGAGTACGCTATGCGTATCCTGCAGTGGCTGACCTTCTCTGCGCGGCCGCTGTCTGTCGAAGAGGTTGCGGAAGTCGTCGCCATTGATGTGGCGGGTCAACCTGCGTTCGACCGTGATCAAGTGCTAGAAGACCCTCTCGAAGCGCTGAACATCTGCTCGAGTTTGGTTACAATTTCAACGATTCAGGCCAGAGGAGGATCAGGTCCTGCCCAACGGATTATTGCTCTGGCACATTATTCCGTCCAGGAGTATCTTGTCTCTGACAGGATCAAGCGGGGTCCTGCAAAGCAATACAATATGCATGAAGCCAAATGTCACGGTCTGATAGCGGACGGCTGTTTAAAGTATCTACTACAATTACAGCAACCACTCTCGGAAGAAGCTATTCATACTTCGGCGCTGGCACGGTATGCGGCAGAGTTCTGGAGCAGTCATCTTGCGCAAACAGGAGAGGACACGGAAAGATTGAGTCGGTCAGCGATGGGTCTCATGTCGACAGAAAACCCTGCGTACCTCACCTGGATCCAGTTGAACGATCCGGACAGTCCTTGGATGCAACCAGCTCTAAGCAAAGGCCTGGAAAACGTGGCAACGCCGCTTTACTACGCAGCCCTTTTAGGCCTGAATACGATCGCGAAGCTGTTGTTGGACCTAGGTGCTGAGGTCAACATACGAGGCGGACGCTACGGCAACGCACTCCATGCAGCTTCACGTAGAGGCCACGAGCAGGTAGTCCGGACGCTGGTCGAGGCAGGCGCTGATGTCGATGCACAGAGTCAAGATCACGGTAACCCACTTCAGGCAGCTTCATGCGAAGGCCATGAGCTCATAATCAAGATGCTACTCGAAAACAAAGCAAACATCAATGCGCAAGGTGGCAAACACGGCAATGCGCTCCAGTCAGCTTCGGCTGCAGGTTACCAGGCAATAGTACAGCTGCTCATTCATAACGGTGCCGATGTCAACAAACAGGGCGGTCTCTATGGCAGTGCTCTCAATGCGGCTGCAGCTGAGGGTCACAAGGCCATTGTTGAGCTCCTGCTTCAAAAAGGCGCTGATGCCTCACGACACGATAGCCAGGGAAAAAGTGTTTTGCATCACGCTACCAACAACGCGTACTGTAGCCTCAGTCTTGTCGAGTTTCTGCTCTCACACAGCGTTCCGGCAGGAACGACGGACATCGACAACATGACTCCACTACATTACAGCGTCAAGTTCAGCCACAGATCCATAGTAGGATTGCTTCTAGACAGCGGTCTGTCCATTGATGCCGGTGTCCATCGGAAGTCGTGGTCTCGGAACAGTGCGAAGACCGACACCCCTTACCGGTTGTTGGTTCCGGAGCCCGAGTCCCAAATTCTGTGCGACTCAGTTGGTCTGACTCCTTTACACTTCGCGGCCTTGACTGGCAATTCAGCCATGACCAAGTTCCTTCTGGAGCGTGGCGCTGATCCGAACGCTCTGTCCGGATACAACGAATCCCCACTGCATCTCACGTTACGTAAGACTCTGCACGGGCCAAAGTATGACGACGATTGGACCAACTCGTACTGGAGGGTAGAGCGCTTGCTGGATTTGATGGACCCCGAGGAAGACGACATCGATGCAATTTATGCGGATATAGCAACGCATCGCGAAGGTGTGATTGATGCGATGCTCGCAGATGCTAGAACCAATCTGACGATCAGAGACTACCAGCATGAGCACCCATTGCATTGCGTTGAGTACGGAGAGCCGGGAAGTGTATGGATCCTCGAAAAGCTAGTGTTTAGAGGAGCAAGTCCGTTTGAAAGAAACCTGAAGCAGCAGAACGCACTGCATCTTGCCAGCCGAGCTGGCGACCACGACGCGGTCGCTATTCTACTTTCCCTGGGAGTTGAGCCTGCCTCGACGGACGACGAGGGGCTCAATGCTCTTCACCACGCCGCACGGAGTGGAGATCTTGGAACAATCACCATTCTTCTTGAACAGGCTGTAGCAACAAGACCAAGCCTAGTGGCGTCGAAGGACACTAGGGGTAGAAATTTGCTCCATCACCTGTTGTCTACAACCTCTAGGGTTCAGCATGAGACAATACAGTTGCTGCTCGACAAGGGGATAGATAGTTCAGAGTTGGACGCATCTGACAACTCACCGTTGGCTTGCTACTTCAGACGACACTGGCTCGGTTTAAATGTCGATATCTGCCAACAATTGCTTTCGGTCAAAGGAAGCTCATTGTTTGTCGACAGAAAAGGACAAAACCTAGGACACTTGTGCGCTTCGACTTCGGAATGCAGCATTCGGGTTTTGGAGACCTTGAGGGAACACGGTGTCGATCTGACAAAGAAAGACTTACAAAGCAGGACAATACTGCACTGTGCTGCGATCAGTGGGTCTATTACCGAAGAATCTCTGCATTATCTTCTCCATGTCGTCGGCATCGAGACAAATGCAGAGGATGAGTCTGGAAAAACAGCGCTGCAGCATGCAGTAGAAATGGCCTCGAAAGATCACGACTCACAAATCTTCGATCCTGGACGTTGGGACAGAAGCACGAGACTCTTATCGGAATTAGCTGTCAGTCACGCAGCTACTGGAGCCACAGAGGGCTAGGTGTAGCTATTTTTGTTGTGCTTTTCATGCACTGTTCACCTTTCAAACGTGGCTTAGTCGCCGCTTCCATTGCATTGGAAAGTGCAGTCTGGATTTTCAGTTCAATCTACTTGGTATCTTTTGCTTCGCGATACGATCGTCAAGTTGCCGTCATGTGGTTCGGGCCGAGTGCGAGCTTGATTAGACCTACCGCTGTCTCCACAGGTCAAGGCACACCATAGCACACCAGAGCACGGCCTTAGTATCGCGAAATGTTCTAAAGAAGCACGAAAGATCTACAGTACTAATGCGTATGTAATGATTTGGTACACTACGAGTACACTACGAGCTCTTCTAGCATTCAGAACATTCCTCGTGCCCATAATGAGCCGATAGTCATACCTGAACATCGATCAAGCTTGCGAAGGCTGTTGTTGTGGCCTCTATGCGACAGAATTGAGCGCGACTGCGGGCGGGGAAACGACTGACTTCACGACCGGGAAGAAAGGCTGCTTGAGGTCAAGTGATTAACGTTAGTTAAGGCCGTAGGCCTCAGCCACAGCACGCACTGCCCCCTGCGGACATCACAGCACGCTACTGCAGCCAAGGCTCGCCTGTGATGCACGGCCAGTTCAGACGCGTCTTGACGATCTTGCCGCCAGCGCGGAGAAACTGCCGATGCACACTCCTCAACTTAAGTCGACTCTTCAGTTGTGCAGTCTTGCTCTTTGCCATCTCAGCTGCTCTCTTAGCCCACCGAGTTCTTCATGAACACGTCTTGTCGCAAATTGACAGGGGGGTATCAGACGAGACTTGGTGAACGGCAATGACAAGAACCACGAAAGCACAGTCAACGTTGCGATTAACATCGCCGGTGTCCGATCATGTAGAAGACTGAGAGTCACAGAGTCTATGCACCCTGGAACTGGCAGTTTGCAGGCGTGGCGTGAGTATCCCGAGCGTCCGGACGAGGATATGTCCCGGCACACCGTGTGTCCCGGCTCGCTTGGATTGACACTAGATAATTAGATGGCAAGCTTCGCGGTAGGAGAAATGGATCTCTCTCCGCTGTGGATCCAAGAATGATGGTACGTAGAGCCTCAGATCAAGTGTGGAATCTGGAACAGCCTGCATATGAAGCCAAAAGCCGCGATGCATGGTGGGTTGGCTGGTCGCTCCAAGAGACATGATGAACTCAGTTCTTGGGCTGAGATTTCCATACACCGCCTCGGCCTTCAGAAGTCTCATCTGGATTCCATCCTCGGACAGTCGAGCTACATTTGGCGCACCGAATAATGAGAAGCTGAGCAGTCTGTCCCGGATATGGGTGTCTCGGTAAACACTGGGCAGAGCCCAACAAGGTATATCTGGAGCTTTCGGCTATGGCCATGTTTCCGAATGTAGTCTTGCGGGCGTTGCAGCCGTTGTCGAAGTGCCAGAACGTCGTTTCCAAAGAGCAGCAGCCTCATCCCGTAGGCTTCAAGGGCTCGCACCTCGGCGGTGTTCTCGATCAAGTCGCGAACGGGAGTCAAGTAGAGCCGTCGCTATCGACGACTGAGGAACCCGCCACAAACGACTTCCAGCTTGGCTATGTCGTATGCTGAGAGGGCTTGTAGTAGTCGTTCCCGTGCTCATCTGCGTAGGAAAAGAAAACCGCTACTTCGAGACATCCAAGTGCGTGCTCGAGCAAGTACCGTGGTTCCGAACGTTTGTTGGCAATACGCCTATGCGCTTGCCTGCCACGGATCTTTTGGTGAACTCGATGCTGTAGTTCATCGAGCTGTTGTTGTCCCAGAATTCATGGCTGTTAGTCAGATAGCGTACACACAGGAACAGTGCAGTGGACTCGAGGTCGATCTGATCGGCGAGGCGGATGCTGAATCTGAAAAGATCGTAGCCGTCTTGCGTTTGTTGCGTACCTGTGTTGTTATTGTACTGAGCGAAGACTTCCGACGTTGTATGCCAGTAATCGAGGGTAAAGCGGACGACAACGGTCTTCTCGAAGCATATGTTGGCACACGCAACGCTGCCGGTGAGCGTGCGGCTGTCTGGTGCAAGACCAATGCTTTCCATCCGAACAGGCGCAGTTTGTCGCATGCAATCGGAGGGAGCAGGCCAGTCAGCCAACACCACGTCCCAGTGAAGAGGCTCAGCAATGGAAGAGTTTCCTTGAGAGTGCTCGCTCTCGCTCTCGCTCTCGCTGTCGTCCCCAAGCGCAGTTCCGTCCGCCGAAGAGCTTGCATGCAACGCAATGGGTCGGTCTCCGGGTCGAAAGTGATGCAGCTGCTCAATCTGTTTGCAGAAATGTACAGCCTTGGACTGAGAGAGCTTGTCGGATGTGACTGGAGGCAGAACTCGTGGTGGAGAGCGGATGGCAGGCTTGGCTCTCTCGACGGCTTTCTCGAATGGCAGCGGTATGTCTGTCCGGCAGCCGTTCAGTTCCGCAACGCTACTGCTTGAGGGCACTGGAACGACAGAATCAATGCTATTGGGCTTGACCCTGGGCAGAGAAGGCGCGATGTCATGCTGCGATTGAGGGTCTCTAGTCTTCACCGACTGAACTGGGAGCGACGATCGTACCGACACGAACGGACGTGTGTTCATTGGTAGGCTTGCGGTGGTACTTTGCCCGGCAGGTGGACTGCCTGTGTTGTCAGTGTTCTACGCTGTCGCTTCTAGGCCGACGTTGTGGTCCTTGGTGGCTTCGGCGGGCGCACTGGGTGGAGTTGGCTGGGCGTGACATTGCGAGATAACAGACGGCCCAGAGCCCTACCTGCTGACGAGAGGGCTTACATAGCTGTGTGAGAAGTCGCTCAGTCTGAGCGAGGCCAGTGGGCGCGGGGAAGACGGCGTATATGGCATCTGATCGGTCGGTGCAGGCGTTGACAAGCTGAATGAGCACAGGGAGACGAGCGATGCAGGCTCGAAAGGCATTACAGTAAGTGGTCAGAAAAGCGGAACTTCTGGTGATTTTACATATTTTTCAGTAGATTACAGTGTTAGGACCTACGATCCTCCAACGACGGAGCGTGCGCAGTCACCTGGTGTTTGCGTGGCTGCTCCTTACTTCTTTCCTACCTCAGCGCTGTCCAGCTGTTGCCAGATCTCATCAACGCATGAGCGAAACCCTTGATCTACCAGTGTGGACCGATCAACACTCAGCATACAATACTGTTATGTACAGTAGCATGCATGCCACACACTTCCTCATTCTCATCAGCCCAGACCCCACACTGTACAAATCTGCCGTGCTTCCCTCAAGTCTTCTTCTCAGCCGAGTGTATTCCTTTATTCCTTACAGTACCCCTTTAATCCGATTGTACTTGCTGAGCGCTATATGTAGCAAAAGGAAGGCGTGATTTCTAGCGTGGCGCCAGTTCTCTCGCCAGCGTGTTGGATATCTGACTTAGCTCGAAGCTACTCGACAACCGTTTCCAAGATCCCACTCAAGTCATGAGGAAAGTTCTTGAATGCGCGTAATGTTTCTACTTAGTGCTATACTGTATGGTACCGCACGAGCTCAGCTCTCAGATTTCGCGATGCAGATCCTGCAGGTACTGTTCCTCTCTCCAGCGCGTTATACCAGACCAACTTCACGACGCAAGATTTGACTACCAAGCTGCTCTTAATGTGGGTAGGCGATACATGGAAGCAACAGACGAGGAGATGCCAGTGCAAGCTACACCTGACGTCGTCCCAGCTAACTTGCACCACACTGCTGAGTTCTTTAGATCGAAGAACACTGTGCTTTCTGATGCCGACGTGCATGTACATCCTGGCTCTTACCGCCTCACTCTCTTCGCACGATCTGGGCGGTGCCTGCTCATCTTGCACCCAGCTGTACCCCCCAGCTCACCGCAACAATCCCACATAAACCCCTCCGGATGTTCCTTGCGCATCTGCGGTGTGTCAATCGCGCCATGACAACGCTCGTCGTGATCAGCCCAGAAGTCGCCGTCCCAGTCCACTTCTTGATCGCCTGCACATCATGAGCTGATCAGCACCTCTCCGTACATGTATCGGCTTTGGCTCTGTGTGGAGCAGGGAGCTTACCGTCATGCCATTCACAGCTCTTCCTGTCGTTGAGCAGGACATCATACTCCTCGTTGCACTGCCCGCAGATCTCGAAGCGCTGTCTGCTTGCTGGCGCATGGGCTTGCTCGTCGGAGTAGGTGGACTCGTAGTCGTGTCCTGCATCCTCTGTAGTGTCGTCTGAGCCATCTCCGTTATTCTCGTCTTCCTCGTCCTCGTCCCCGTTCTCGCAACTTTTCTCATACTCTGCCCAGGCCCTCTTCAACGTCCCAGGCTGCAGCATCAGCTTGCTTTGAACGTACGCGAAGTTGGCAGGAGCTGTAGCGCTCAAGTCTTTTAGCAAAGTGCGCAGACGGTCCGGTGTGGCGGAGTCGATGGCATTGTACAAGCTTCGGATCTCTGTAGATGAAGGTTGGAAACGGCGGATCATGGGCGGCATGCTGCGACTGGCGAGTGGCTTGCAATTCGAGATTGAAGAGGATCGGTGTGTTGCAGTACAGTACTGTACTTTTACGCGGCAACAATGGCCTACTGCACCGATGGGCGGCAGCACAGCATGACGGCTCGGCTAGGCTACGCTACAAATCACGCTGGTCGATGATGACCTTGCATGCTGATCGCACGAGACAGCGTGCCAAGGGTCGCGCATGATTCGGTACAGTATGGCACTGTAAGTGACAATACGTCAACAGAGACTGTAGCGACAATCCTTGTTGTGCCGCGTTCTGTATGCCGACCGGAGTGGTGAGCACTGACAGCAAGGTGTTGTATTCTTCAGTACATCGAACTACCGCAAAGCAGGTGCACGGCACTCGGCGGTCGACCGATACTGCCAGCCTTTACTGCAAACACAGACCAGTGGCCAGCATCGACCTTGCTATTTGTAAGAACAGCTCCACGGTTGGCCCATCGTGGAAGGCGTCGTTGTACCACGCCGCCAACGTCAAGCGGCCCTTGAACGTCCAGACGTAAGTAGTCAAGTCTGCTGTGGCAGACCCACCACCAACCCAGAAGTCGTCCGCGTCGTGATCGAAGTGCTCATCGATGACCCCGAGGCTCGAGACATGGGCGCGCGGATCTTCCGCAGATCCCAAAGCCTGGCCGATCTGCGGATACACCGCTCTGTGCCAGGTGGAAAGATGTCTCTCGCTACTGCATTTGGCGTACATATCCTTGAGACTCTTCGCGAGAGGCACAAACCCTCTCCAGCATGCATGCAGCGCTATGGGCGTGGCGCTCATGTGCACGGACACAGGCGACTGCTCGAGGTGTGACTCCTGGCGAAGCCTGCGCCTGAGACTGACGAAGGCCAGGCTCTTGTACGTAGTCGCACCCCCCTCTGAGAGACGGTACAAAGCTTGCACCACGGCGCTGTGGCACGCGTGGGTGACCGTTATACCGTGGCGGCGTGATGTTGCGCGTATCTGCTCGGTATCGGACGGCGAGAACTCGAGACGCTTCATGCGCACTGCGAAGGAAGATTGTGGTACCGCTTGCGGATCGAGACAGAGGCTCGAGGACGTCGATACGAATCGACGAGCTAGGCTGCACGCAGTTTTGATCTGCAAGGCGTCCGAAAGGCTCGACGGGTGCGAATTCAGAAGGTGGCTGACACTGTTGGAAAGGTTGATGTGCTCGCCGCCAAACGTCACGTCTGCTGGTGGCTGCTTCAGCGCGGCCAGCACTTGGTGCAGAAACTGGATCGCGCCGACGCCATCGATGTGGTCGTGCGAGATCTGGAAGAAGATCTTGCGACTGCGAGGGAGAAAGACAAGGACTCCTGTCGCAGACGACTCTAGCGTTGCGAGCACGTCCAAGCTGGACACCGCACACCGGTCGACGATCAGCGTCTTTGACAGCCACTCAGCCACCTCGTCGTCGTTCGGCACCTTGTAGTGGAGGCTGCCGTCTCTCGCAGCTGCAGCGATACGCGGGTGGTGGTAGCGGAGGCTCTTCCACGCCCTTTGGAGGTTGTCGAGCGAGCATTCGACCCCCTCGGGCAGTGTGGCACCGACGGAGACCATGGCATGGGCGATGCCGGTGGGTGTGGTGACCGAGGACATGGAGTGGAAGAAGCTCTCGATGCTGTCGAGCCGTCTGGACCAGTACCCTGGAACGAGCTCTTTCCACTCGATTGCAGACATTGGAAGCTTGCTGTGGGTGTAGGGACAGTTGAGGGAAAGGCTCTGGGGCTTTGTAGAGAAAACCGGCTGCGGTAGTATCGCCTTTGAACAGTGTAGCGCTGCTCATCAAGGTGGCTTGGGAGAGCACTGCAGAGCTTGCTTCTGGACGGATCTTACAGTATCTGTGACAGTCGGTACGATTGGCAGCGCACACATGCACACTCGCGATGACCGCATCCAAAGGGACAGGCCAGGTCCGGATCGTGGAGAGACCACGCCGGTACAGTAACCGTAATTGACCCTGGATGTAACCGATGGCAGACTCATAGTGACCGCACGGCTTCTAGCACCGTACTATATTATACAGCTACTGCAGTAAAGTGACATGTTGCACACCGCGCTTAGCAGACGCAGTAGTATACGGTGTCTGCTGCGACGATACATTGCAGAAGCGGTCTATCCGAAACGAATCACGCTGGCTCGACAGCACCACACTGACTAGCTTCACTAGTCTTCACATCTGCAAGGGTTCGGTCCCCTGCTGGTGATCCGAAGCCTGACGGTCATAGACCTCCCTCGCTCTGCAGTGCAGGGACATGGTCTTAGTACATATGGCCTGCTCACTCTGCTGTACTGCCCTCCCAACAGCACTGTTCTTCCAACAGCACGCATTGTCTAGTCTTGTCGTTCCCCGAAAGACCAAGCCACAAGTGAACGACATGCCCATCCCTCGCAGACAGACCGAGATGACGGTAAGTTGCTGTTGTTGCTGTTGTCGCTGCTCTTGTTGCCGCTGCTTTCGCAAATGCTGCACTCGCTCGACGTCGTGATTATGTGCTGCACAGTCGCCAGACTGATCGCTGCAGCGAGGCCCGCGTGCTGACTATCTGCCGGCTGCGAATAACGACAAACCGCGTCCACGCAAACACGCCAACCCCGCTCCGCTGGGACTGTCCGCTTTCGCGCTGACGACCTTTCTGCTGTCCCTGATCAACATCAACACGCGCAGCATCGGTTCGCCAAGTCTCGTCGTTGCCCTCGCTTACGGCTACGGAGGGCTMGTACAGCTGCTTGCGGGCATGTGGTACGTGTGCACGAGCTCCCGCACGTTCTTGCGCTRCGCTAAACACACCACCAGGGAGATGGCTCTGGGCAACACCTTTGGCGCCACGGCCTTCTCGTCTTACGGGGGCTTCTGGCTGTCGTTCGCCATCGCTCTGGCCCCCGCCGGCTCYGGCATCGAGTCGAGCCTGGTCGCGGTCAGCGAAGCCGCGTTTCTCGACTCTTTCGGACTGTATCTGGGCGGCTGGTTCATCTTCACCTTTGTCCTTCTTCTCTGCACCCTGCGCTCGTCTATTGCTTTCTTCTGCCTGTTCTTCACGCTCGATCTCGCGTTCCTGATGTTGAGCATCGGCTATCTGCAGCATAACGGT
>BCGR01000047.1:73956-84526 GCA_001599375.1 Phoma herbarum
CTGAAGTATGCCTTGTCCCCGGACCAGGCTTTTGCAATCTGACAGTCCCAGAAGCTGTCGTCCTCGTAAGCGCCGGCGGTCTTGACGAGGACAGCCGCCAACACTGCGACGCTCTCCCGCCTCACGAGYCGCTTYCCGAGTACACGATCTAGAAGATGCACTGCAAGRAAGCAAGCCTGCRCCGACAGAGYACCGTCGGCAAGCGYGGCRAGAAGGTGCGTCACCRCCTGCTCTCGACAGCRTGAGTTTCTTGGCTTGATCGGTAGYGGGAGAAGTGCTGTCTGGCTGAGATGAGCAAGGCCACCATGAACGGGCACTAGGTCACACCTGAGCAGGTCTCCTGGCTTCTGTTTCCATCTTCCTGTAGTGCACTGACTTCAGAAGCATGGAGACACCGCTTGCAGTCGTACAGRGTAAGTTGTGGATGAGAGCGAGTTGTCCGGCAGCTAATGGTGGGACGGAAGTGGCACACAAACACACACATCGACACAGTCTCAAGCACCGCTTGTACGCTGCATTATTTAGTATTTCTGCGCTGTCAGGGTACAGAAACTGGCCCATATTGCCGAGCGCAGTTCTTGCAGCCATGGTCCGAGTACTCCGAGGTCTACAAAACGACACGCTCTCACGGGACCAGATGTGGACAGCGCGACAACGTATACGGACACATTTTAGACACCTGTGGTACGAAAAGAAGAAGAAGAAGAAGAAGAAGAAGAAGAAGAAGAAGCCTTTCTCGGTAAGATATGTTTGCCAAGTTTGACCACAGCTCCAAGGGAGCCTCCCTCGTGCTCGTGTCAACCACTCTCATGGCTGCACGCAGCGCAGTTGCTTCAGCAGCAGCGACTTCAGCGGGTGCTCGCCAAAGACTCGGTATGTGGCGAGCAGCTTCTGCTGGATGCAGCCCAGCTGAGTAGCCAGAGATGTTTCGGGAGGCAGCTCTTCGGGAGCGTCGGACTGGAGCAGTTTCGCCATGAGCCCGATGTTGCGGAAGCTGGGGTCTCGCTGCTCCAGCCAGATCTGCTGCAGATCTTCGCAGCCGACTCGGAAGGCTTTCCACAGCTTCTGCCGCCTCAAACACAAGTATGCTGCGCGATCGATCAGTCTGGCGGCCAGCACGCGAAGGCGCACAGCTTACTGTCGAACGTCTCGTCGTCTCTGCTTCGGTGTTCTATCGCCGACACGGCGCACTCCTTGTCTGCGCACTGAAACACCCACTCGCCCTCGACACGGCTCATGTTGCCAGAGATCACGTCCAGCGCGCGGCCTAGCCGGGGACACGTCTCTTCGCTGTCGTAGAAAGCCTCGAGGATCCAGACCCACACCCACCAGTCCGAGTGCACCGGCCCGTCCGCTCGCCAGAGCTGGTCGATCCAGCAGCGAGTCTCTAGGTGGGGAACCAGAAGCTGCGCGAGGCCATACTTGTCGCAAAGCGCAGCCAGCTCGAACAGCTGCAGAGCCGTCAGTGCGGGAGGGAGACGCGCGAGCTTGTGGTGGAGCACGTTCAGGATGATTTGCATCAGCTCGGGGTCGTCGTCTGGCAAGCTGTACACGGTCGCAGACCAGTCCTGCGAGACAAATGTCCGGAACCACGGTACCTGCTCGAGCACGCACTTGGAGGTCTCGAAGTAGCGGTTTTCTTTTCCTACGCAGATGAGCACGGTGTCGCCGGCGATGTCGCTTGTGATCCTTTCGATCCTCGGAGGCGTGCTGGCATCTTGTTGGCGCTTGCGTTTGGTCATGSTGGTGGAGACGCAGCAGAGCAGGGTGAGTGATCGAAGGAGCGCAACGGTGCCCGTACTGTAGTCTACAACATAGTACAGTGCACTACTGTACAGTACAGTACCACAATCTTGACAGATCAAAAACGTACCTGTCCTGCTGAACGCCCGTCGTCGACGATGGAGGTGTCTGCTGAGTCGCGACATCACCAGACACATCGGACGGATCGCTGGCCGGGATTGATGTTTACAATCGCAGGCTAGAAATCACGCTGGCTCAGTGGACGAGCAACAGAAGACGGCAACTGCATCGAAGCATCAGTGCGTCCKTAGCATTACGCTAGGAATCACGCCGGCACATCGACCGCGATCGGAGATGTGCAGTACTGTGCATAATTATAGTACTGCAGTACAGTACAGTATGCCGTACTGTACTTCCTGGCTTCCAGCTTGATTCGTAGCGCCAATACCCTTGTCAGCGTGACCCCTGTACTGCACGCTAGGAAAGCCCTTGTGGCGGCAGACCTTGCTCAAAGGGATCAGCTCTGGTATTGCACAGTAAAGCAAGATGCTTTGCGTCATGTGCTACAGTATACTTCTGCCGGTCGAGCGTGCTGGCTTGCCCTTGTTGTTTGGCTCACTTGTCAGCCTCGGCCCCTGTGGCCAAGCACAAGACAGTCTCCGATACAGTACTGTACAAAGTACATGCAACTCAATCCCAGAAAGGCCTCGTTACTCTTCTGTTCGCCATGGGACAATCGACGAGTTCTCGTGTTGATCCAAAAGAGCTAGACCGCGCATCGCTTCGTTCGGTGCACTCCAGACGCTCGGATCCACCAGAACGCGCAAAAGACGTTGCAGACAATGGCTCCCGCCACAGGAAAGAGGCAAAGCGTCGAGCGACTTCAGATAGACACGACCGGAAAGTGAAACGCAAACCCTACAGCTCCAGCTTCAGGAGAGCAAACATCGGCGTGGCTAGTCGAGCTGCGGCACGCAACAAACAAGCCGAAGGCTACTATGCGCGCGCAAGAACACTGTCTTTTTACCACCGGCATGTGCGTGAAAGCAAGACTCGACCGCGTTCTGTCCTGCGTTAGACAGTGAAAGCTCACAGGTGGCTGCGACGTCTGCGTCAAAGCAAAGCATGCGTCGTATGCACAGAGTCCCTCCGTGTCGCTTCCCCACCCAACCGCCGACAGCACGCTGTACCTACAAAGCTGACGCATCTACAAGACGGCTTCGCGGACGGATCAGCACATCGATAAACGGAGGCCTTCGAGGGGCTCKCAAGGTGCCGAAGAAGCAAGGCAAGAGATGCAAAGCCTCACCTTTGGTTCAGTGGAAGGGTGCTTGCGCGGCGATGGAGTGGTTGTSTTCGAGTAAGGTGTCACAGGCCTGCTGTAACGATGAGGTATTGACAAGAGAAGCAGAGGTAGACATRTCTAGTAAAATACACGCCGAGAAGCTCAGAGAGCATGATAAGCTGCTCCAGCATGGGCTTGACCAAGACAGGGCAGAGTGTGAGGTCAAGAAGGAACGACAGCGACAAAAGAAGAGAAAAACCTGCGAGAACACTTCGCAATCATTCCGAGGTAGTAAGCGTAAGGCTTYGAAGCCTCTTGCAACGCTTGAGAAGGACCAGCGTTGCAGTGCAGCTGCGCGTCGTGGTTCTTCTGCCGCGGAGCCCGTCTTGGAAGGCCAGACCTGCACCACTCGCAACGGCCGCATCTTCGCTCTGCCAGCACGTTTTATATGACGTCTTGTCATTACTCGTGTATACAGAACAATCCACTGTGCAACATGGTGACGACAGCTATTGTATGTGGCGATCGGAATCGAAACCCAGATACCACACCCAAATATCCTGTGCTTGCCAAGCCGAGACAAAGCTGATATCCCTCATGGTGAAGTGTACGGGCACGAAGGCTCGTGCGCCTTCGCTAGTTGGACCTGGTCAAGAATGGAGAATTGTTTGATGTATACATCTCTGGATTGCTGAGCTCATGACACGCACATGTATCTGCTTGAAGTTGGCCATGGCTTTGTTGAATTTCCTTCTTCTAACCACGACCCGCCCATCATTGGTCGAAGCTCACACCAGCTGATTGCATTGGACCTTCACGCACCCAACCCGCACTGTGACGTTCCGGCTGTTGAGCAATCTTGGGGCACGTGCAGGCGCTGCTTCTCATCGCTCACCCCTGCCAGCTGATACGCTGGTGGGGGTGGACTCTCTGCATCCTGCATTGTGATGCTGCCGCTGCAAATCATATCGAAATCGATCTCAGCCTCGTATGGCTCCTCGCCTCGAATGTGGACTTTGAACAGCTGGCGCTTGTGATGATCGGTCTTTGTGCAGCCTTCGAAGATACCGCATATCTCCGAATTGCTGGTCCTGAGCATGACTCTTCTGCCCAACAGTCCGACCAACCGTGCTTCGTGGTACTGGCGTGCCTCCTTCTTGCCGTGTAGAGCAGCCATTGCCTGCAGTTTAGGGAAGAGATTGATGGCAAGCTGCTTCATGAAGTCATTGGACGATTCTTTCCAGAGTGCGACTACTCCTGTGATCTGGAGCAGGGAGACCTTGGTAGATCCAGCGTATGGAAGTTCGTCATTGTCAGCAAGGAGAATGTTGTATTGTAGTTCGGTGAGCGCGACGTTGCCCGTGTCATCCAAAACGATGTTCTCGAAACAGAGCGATCTTCTGATGCTTCCCATGCGCTCAGATGCGCTCTAAGCACGGAGGAGTGAAACAGCTAGACACTGAGGTGGCGGCGGAGGCGGTGGAGGCGGTGGAGGTGGTGGAGGTGGCGGAGGTGGCGGAGGCGGTGGTGGTATTGCGCAGGCATGTGAGCCGAGCAAGCTTCTTAACAGCCTGGCAGACCAAACAGACGGGCCCTGCACTTTCTGTGCACAACATGGCCCTAGCTCAAGCTGCAAATCTGTGGTTGATCTGCGTCTGAGTCTTAGTCTTAGTCGTTAGCTTCTGGTGATTATGGGCGAACGAATCGACGTACATGTGCTGGGACATGAGTGACACCAACCCGCATGCGAGAAGCATGATAAGGGCGAGGAGCAGTAGAATTACTGCAAAAGAGGAGGCAGCCATGACGTTCTCCATTTCTTCTCAGTAATCAGACAGTATTTGTGCGTTTTGGAGTGAAGAGAGACAGCATGCACACTTGCAAAGCCTAGCCCGTTATATAGCAAGCTTGCGAGACGGGAGACTAGGCCGATTCAGCGTTGGTGCTCTGCAAGGAGAAGCAACAGGTGGCGTCTGTGTGACCACCTGATGGCGTTTCTGTCTTATCATCTGCTTGCCTGCTTGCCTGCTTGCCTGCTTGCATGTTAGTCTGTTCACCTCTTTGCCTATTCGCCGGTCCAAACTCATTTCTGGCTCATCGCCTATGCATAATCACCTTATAAGAAGATTTCCAATACTTGTTGACGTACAGATGGCAGGCAACTAGCGCGACGCGAGTCGCTTTTAGGAGCAATCAATGGCGGAAGCATTCACCGGGTAGATTGACAAGCAGACACACTGCTAGTTCGTACTCAAAGCTGCGTCCAGACTATCTATTCACTCTGCAGGCGCGAAGAATAGACAACCCGTTCTCGTGCAGGCTTGTTACGCTTACATCCGCTGCTATCCATGGCCATCATCCCTCTACTGTCGCTACTTTCGCCCTCCTGCGAGCCGTAGAAGCTGCATTGATCAACACCAACGGAACACAGCCCCATGGCCATTCAGTCCTGCATGCGTTGAATTGCAATCGCTCGAGCAGCACAATCACTGGATTCCTCATTCACGAGACGCGTCGCCCTAGTAAACATTTTCAAATACCATGGTGATTCGAACCTTGGAGTCCAACCCCCCAGCGTATCTAATCAAGGAACGGTGCAATCTCAATATATCTAGCTCATAAAGAAAACCTGTAGAAACCCACGGCATCCGCGAAATCTCAGATCTCTGTATGCCGACTTCAGGATCTGAGTGAGGAACGAGCCACAACAATCGCACTCCCTGAGTGTTCCTCAGAGCCTCATTTGGGTTCACTGTCAACCGTTGTTACTGTCTCGATGTATACTAAGCCACCACGTTAACTACGCCTATAGCAGTCGACTGCACATACCTATGAGCTTATTGGCAGGGAGTGCGGGAGACGGCGGTGGAACGGGTGGAGTAGTGTTCCCATCCTGTTCATCTTGCACAGCAGGTCCATTGTCACTTTCTGCACGAAATTTCGCTATCGTTGATGATGACGGCGTGGAGAGACATCTCAGTGTGCTGAAGCTACATCTCCCAGCATAGGTAGTAGTAGGCTGCTCGTCGACTGACTTCCTGACAGGTGCATCTTCAAGGCCCCAGTCTTTATCGTTTCGCTGCGAGGTATTGGCATAGCCTAAGGGAGGATCTGAGGTTGTGAGATGGCTGGAGCGGGATGTGACAGGCAGCCGCGACGCTCTCAGGACCACAAGTCCAAAGCTTGCGATGCCGACCAGCAGGACTTGCACCTTCATCGGTTACCACCAATCACGGCGTCATGACTGAGCACATACCTGGAGAATCTTCTCGTTGCTGTCAAGCATGGCGGCGAAAACGTTGGCCACCAACGTCGAACCGGCGACAAGTCCGAGTGCAAAGATCCTAAGCCCGAAGACCCGTTGACGAAGTGCCACGTACGCGCAGCAAGCGAATAAGAACAGAGGAAACTCAGATCCACCGAGCACCAGCAAGATCCTTCCTGCTTCAGAATAGCGGAGGGAGCAAACGAACCCGGCCAAGTGAAGTACAATCGTGGTTGCGCACACGACGCAGAATGGCACTCGGATCGAGTGAGCTTCCTGAACTACTCGAGAGAGAGCGAAGATCTAAACACGACTCAGTCGCATTGTTCGATGTTTACACAACGACACGCACCTGAATGCTAAGTCCGTTCAGCCACGAGCACTCCAACAGCGCCAAGCTTAACGGCTTTTGGGACGAGGGCGAGGTCCCCAAGATGCCCACCAGTGTGAGAATTGCAAGCAGGTAGAAAGCGAAGTACGCTGCTGACAGGCTGAGCTTCGAGCGGTCAATCGTAGCAGAAGTTTGCCAGTTCCTCGCTACAGCTGCTCGGTTCCATGGCTCGAATGCTTGCAAAGGACCGAGCAGACCAATGACAATAACACTAACCACACTCGCAACGCGCAGATCGATCATCAGCACAGRCTGCGGGCCACTATTCTGGCGTCGTGGACGGCTGAAGGCAGCACAGGGCGCAGACAGTCGGATTGACGAGTAARCGAAAGCGCAAAGAAGGCAACGAGGCGTGGAGTGCCGGTGAGGGATTTTGGTAAAGTAGTGCACAGCGGTGACACGACAGCAAGACGAATGGCCAGCCTTGTACCAGCGYGTAAGCTTATGAGCATGGGCGCGGTCACGGAGGCACCATCCAGCTTACGTATATATCTAGCGCGACTACTCGACCATTTCCTGAGGTGGCCCCGACCGTCGGGTTTGATATATCGCTGCTGCGTCAGCGGCGTAGCTTGACAACGAATGAAGATGGTTGCAGATGCCGCTGGTGCGGGTATAACATTGTAAGGCAGCAGCAGTGGATCGACGCTGGTTGCTTGGGCGCGAATTCCCTCCCATCAATGCCAGCCTGATTTCGGTAGAGCAGCAATCAGAGCCCAAACCAGCCTTCCTGGGGCACTACTCTCAAAGCATACACATACCCACGCTAGCCACTTCGATCGGCCYACTGTTGGCCGGACACATTGCTCCTGGGCGCTTATCGTCCACACCTCTCGCTCCGCCAGTTTTCCTCTCCGCCGTTACGAACTGAGCAATGGATCGAGTGAGTATGCGTGCATCTGAACAAAGCTGTTCGCACTCCATCTCCCACGCACGCCTCACCGGAGTGTGGAGCGTTGCGAGACGGCCCTCATACGGCACGGACACTGTCGACAAGAAACTCTATGTTGAATGACGAGTTCTCAATCACGAGCGAGTATCTGCTTACGCAGCACTCGCAGCCCATTTCGCTCTTGGTGCAGATCAGCCGATGGACACGAAGGCACCCTCGGACCCCGTTCGTGTGGAATAAACGAACGGCCCAGATATCGCCATGTGTGCGAAGGTGCAAGAGGCCACGCTTCTGGCCATGTTCCATGCTGCATCGCTTGGTCTCCTTGGTACAGGCGTCTGCGGGTGGTGCGATCAGCGTGAATAAGAGCGCCCCGAACCCGCTGATATGCACGCGTACCTGGGTATGCTCGCTCCGCTGCCCCTTGCATTCGGCATCGCACCATCAACCACCAGGTCTGCAATCTTGTCTGAGAGATAGCAACGGACAATGCCCAAGTCTGTGGGCAGCAGCGACTGTCAGATATCGAGTAGTCGAATCTGCAGACACACAGGGAGCAGGCCACACCAAAAGGACTCTAGGCATGCCAGGCATGCCAGGGATGCCAGGCATGCCTGTCGACGATAGAACGACAGGCATTCGCGTCTACTGTACATTGGGCAGAGCGGTAGTAAAGAAGCTGGCGACTAATTGTGCATGCGTGTTAGGGCGCTGCAAAGACCTGTCTCCGTGCTTTAGCGATCCCCAATGCGTCTAGGCCGCGTATCGAGGTGCGGCCCACCACACGGTCCGCAGGACGATCGGAACGAGCTGCTCAGCTGCAGTCCACGCTAAATCGCGGACATTCCGCACGGCCCCTGTCCCGCGTGGAGCCAAGCATTACGCATTGCGTTTTCGACGTTGCCGCGCTTGCCTGGCTGCTGTCCATCTACCTGCCTCATCCGACAAGCCGTGGATACGAGCGGGCACCAACGGAATATAGGGGCTCGTTCATGCTGGAAGACTGCACAGCTGCTGGACAGCCCTTGACCGAGGTTGGACACATGCTTGTGGGCGCATGTCGGGCTCGGGTAGGCTTCTGGCTCTGCAGCATGCAGCCTTGTCTCCAAGCTCGCTAACTGTTCTGGCCGGCCCAGGGTGGGCCCAGTGCTGCACTCACGTCACGACCAGCACCGACCATGATGCCTGATACGGCTCGTCTTAAGATTGCCCGATGAAACGACGTCCGCGTTGACAGGAGTATTCAATAACGCCCCCTTCCTGCTTTCGAACATGCCGAGCGCAGCCTGATGCCTCTGACAGATGTTGAAGTCAAGCAACGGCCAATGCAGCCAAAACTTGGAGAAAGTGGCGTGTTTCCTGGGAGAGGCTTGTCCGTCGTTTGGTGACGCGACTGAACCGAGAGCCTCTGTGCTGCTGAAGCCTTGGCCCTGAATCTCTGAGATCCTCATGCAATCTTATCGACGGTTGCTCTGGTTGAGAATGATGCACAAACGATGCCTCCCCGAAGGCTCAACAGRTTCAGAAGGCTTTTGRAAGTATAGGGCCAGCTGTCTGTATCCATCACATGCGTACATGAYGTCTTACGCTAATTCATAAGTTACATCTATATCGCTCCGCACCGTCACACCCCAAAAGCGGGCACTGTTCTCCCCTCTATTGARTACCTCGCTCGGCAACGGTGCAGCTGCTGGTTGGCCGTCGTCTCCGTCGCTTCGGCTGAGCGCGCTGTYCCCGGCCCATACAGTCGTGGACAATTCGATGCCTAGCTCGTGCTGATGCTTTAGGGGTTGCTCGGAGATGCTGGGCGCCCTGCTAAGCCGTCCCCACAGCATGTTGCTCAGCGCGCGCCAAACTTGATACGAAGGCCGTCCAAATGCAGCTTCGTTCTGTTTGCTTCCGTTCGGTTGAACGACTGTTGTCTGTCGTGCCTGCTGTTCGTTGGAAATCGACCTGTAGGTCTGGACTGCTGTGATGCGCACGCTCATGGGTCCGATTTGCAGGTGGGAAAGGAAGGCTTTGATACGGGGGAGCGTAGCGTGGTTGATCGATGAGTGGACGATGATCTGGTCCATGACAGCCCACCACAATCGGGATCCTAGAATACGGTCAGATATACGGAAACCATCTTGAAGCTCGTGGAAAACTTTCGATGACAATTGACGATGATAAAGGGGTCTTACGCGTCTGATCTTCCGACTGAAGAGCCTTGTGGATGATTACCATCCGCCCTGCATCCGCTATGCAGATGAGCAACCGTGATCCAAACAACCACCTGAGCACAGACTTGATGTGCGCCTCCGTGTTCAGACTGCGAATGATCGGGAACATGCAAATGGCGAGTAAGGCGTCGGTCAACATATCCAARGCTGTGATCGGGTAGTACACATTGCCATGCRTGGCGCATCTGCTCGGACTGAGCAGCCAAGGTCGCAGTAGACCGCATTGGAAGGCGATCAAAGCCAGAGAAATGAGGGCACAGACGGCGATGGTGGGCATGAGCTGTCGAAYGGCCTGAGGCCTCATCTGCTYTGGAGTGATGCGCCTGAAAAGCACGGCGAGCGATGATTTGGCAAAAGCTAGAGCGACAACGCYCGTGATTTGTGTGGCCCAGAAAAGCTGYAGATGTACTGTCAAYGCAATCCTTGGAGGAAGGTACRTATGCATACTTTGGAGTAATGAASCACCTGCTCTTGGTCAAGCATCTTCTGGTGTCTTCCTAAGCCTGCTTTGACGCAGAAGTGGGACAAGGTAGAGGTAAGAATGCCACAGCACTGATATTGGTCAGCGGGGTACACGTGGGAGGTGGAAACCTCAAGCTACCAGCCCTATCCCGAACACGATGTCGTCGAGTTCAAGCTGGCAGAACTTCTGCTTCCGCATCGCCATGCGGATGGTTGCGGTCAGAACACTGATGACGGGAAGCACGATCGAGACGACTGTGTTGATAGGCCCACGGTCTTCGATTGTCAGTGCTGCTATCGGCTGGATCGT
>BCGR01000048.1:31295-61275 GCA_001599375.1 Phoma herbarum
AGGTGTTAGGAAAGGAGCACCCACACACGCTGACGAGCATGAGCAATGTAGCGCAAGCACTCAGCGATCAGGGGAAGTACGCAGAGGCAGAGGAGATGCATCGTGACACGCTGCAGCTCAGAGAGAAGGTGTTAGGAAAGGAGCACCCACACACGCTAGCGAGCATGGACAGTCTTGCTCACGTTCTTGCAAATCAGCCTCGCTATGGTGACTCCGACGAGCAAGCATGCGCTGCACACAACACTGTTCTCGGAGAAGGCCCCTTGACGACCAGCGCTTGTCACGAAGACCATCGCCAGAAGCTCGTGTCGCAAGAGCAGAGAAGCATGCCCTTGGATCCTAGCAGGCCGGAAAGTGGTGCCGGCATACGCACCAGTAAAAGATCAAAGATAGTGCGTGGGCTAGCGAAGATGGGCATGCGTACATCAAAACTGCATGTAGATTAGCTGAACCAGGAGCACGATCGTATATACCACACCCATTTGTCTGAGAGCGACTGGCGATGGTACTTCACTGCTAGGGTTGTCTGAGCTGAGTGGTACGTCTTGTAGAGGGGCAGTAAACACAAGCGAGCAATATCGCATGGCAGATGTCTGGTCCGAGTCCGCTTTGAGCTTTGGCTCGCCTTGGCGCCACAAATGAGGTTGGTAGACAGTCAGGTAAGCGACGCGCTGCGCAAGCGGGGGTTGAGCCCAGCACAGCCTGTAACGGGCATAATTAGTCCTAAGGCTGGCGTGATTTGTCCCCTCGTTTTTGAGATTTGTCCCCCCTTTGAGATTTGTCCCCCGCGCTAGTGATTAGTGGATATCAACTGCCCAACCAAGCTTAGCGTGTAATATATCAACGCGACAACAGCGCGACATCTACGCGTTTCCGCGCCACAGAGCCTTCTCCATACTCCTCTCTGCGTTGTAGTCAGCTATCTCTAGTTCTATGTATATAATCATGGAAGCCATTCCAGCACCCTTGGACCTTCTCTATGACTCTTATGAGGAAGCATACGATGCTCTTAAGACGCATGGCAGGCAACACGGCTATGGCTTTGTTCTTAAGCGAAGTAAGCCTCACAACTCAGATATCAAAACACGATACTACTATCATTGTGACCGATTTCGAACCTACCAGTCAAGTGCGAAAAAGTCAAGTACAAGCACGCGTGCGGCAGGATGTCCCTTCAAGCTGGTCATCTTTAGGATGAAGCACAGCGAGCAATGGAAGCTAGAGGTTCTGGACAAGCATCACAACCACCTTCGATCGATCAACCCTAGCGCGCACAATGTGTATCGCAAGCGTACAACGGCACAAAAGGAAGTGATCGAATTGATGACCCATGCTGGGGCGCGGCCGATGCAGATCCTCGCTGCAATCCAAAGTGAAGATCATGACACACTGGTCACTGCCACCGACATACGAGGCGAGAGAAAGAAAATCAGGGAGAGACACCTAGACGGAAGGAGTCCGATGGAGGCACTGCTAGACGATCTGTCCACGGCAGACTGGATCTTCGCCGTTAAGAAGGACAACAACAATCGCATCCAAAACCTCTTCTTCGCTCATCAGAAGCAGGTCGAGCTGCTGCTGGCGAATCCTGATGTACTATTGATGGACTGCACATATCGAACCAACAAGCACAAACTTCCTCTGCTACATATACTCGGCTGCACTAACCTGCAGACATTCTTCTCTGCAGGCTTCTGCTTTCTTAGCAGCGAGACGCATGCAGACTACCACTGGGCGATCGCGAATTTTCTTCGCAAGACTGGCGTGCAACAGCCACGTGTGTTCATCAGCGACCAAGAAGAAGCATTGAAGATGTCAGCGCGCGCGCTGCTCCCAGGGGTTCCTCAACTCTTGTGCGTGTGGCACATCAACAAGAACGTTCAGACGAAAGCGCAACAGATCTGGAGAGATGCCGATGGCACGACAAAAGAAGAGAAGCAGAGGATTGCTGAGCAAAGGGCTTTATTTATGGAACGTTGGACTCAGGTACGCTAAACATAAGCGAAGAGCGCTCTAAAGCAGCTCTTCTAGCATACTTAGACTGATCGAAACAGCTTGTCTACGCGAAGAGACCGATGGACTTCCAATTCAAATGGAACGATCTGCTTAAAGACTACAGTCACCAGCCGGAGCTTTGCAGGTACCTGCAAGAGAACCAATACACAACACGCACGGAGTGGGCAGCCGCCTGGACCTCCCATCACCGACACTACAACACTATCACAAGTTCACCTGTTGAGGGAATGCACAAGGTCCTAAAGGACTATCTCATGACTTCGACAGGCGACTTGCTTCGTGTCGTTGCAAGGATCGAACAGATGGTCAAGAGTCAATACAGCAAGTACGCAAAGGAGATTGCGTCTTCTAAGCATAGAACCAAGTTTCAGCACAAACTCGAGTCCATGCCCTTCCTACCTCCTGGAATCCACGATGTTCTCACACCACCCGCTATCGAGCGCATCAGGCAACAAGACTTGCTGCGCCAGAAAGAGCAACGACAGCGTCGTGGTGGGCATCCTTGTTCGGGCCTCTTCGAGAAAACACACGGTCTCCCATGCCGCCATACGCTGCAAGAAGTGATGGCTGCTAGATCCACTCTACGATTGAATCATCTCTACGATGATCACTGGCGCTATCAACGCGAGCAAGGACCTTCAGTATTCTCATCCCAGAGGCCGTATCAGTCTATTCTGGAGCCACTTACCGCGCAGACAAGAGGTGCGCCGAGAAGGAACGAAGCATCCACTCGCCGAGACCCCTCAGCTTTCGAACGGCATGTGCCACCTTCTATGCCTCGCTTCCAACCTTATCATCAATCCCAGGGTCAAACGCTAGCTGAAGCTCTGCAGCAAGTCAACACCTCCGTCACTGTTTCGATTCCCAACTCTACCTCAGTTGCAGATCCTGTAACCACTTGCATATTTGTGTCGATCCCAGCACCTGCTCCTCTACCTGCTACTTCACCTTGGTCGTCTCCGCCTGTAGCTGTCGCTGTGTCAGTAACCATGGCTTCGCCCCCTGTCTGGCAACCTCCGACGCTAGAAGAGTTCTTAGCCGACGTCGAAGGTCGGCGGGATCAACCTGTGTTATATAACAGCAATGATATGATGTCAGCTACTAACTTTCTGGCAGAAACAGGGCAGGATGGGGATCCTGCAGAGCTGGTGGAGGCGCGGAACATGGCTCTTGCTAAGCAGGGACTCTTCGCTTCCTGCACGCCAACTATGGCCTGGAACTATCATTTTGGAGACATAGAGGCTTTCTATACTGAAAGGTTCGCACAGGTTGATGCTCAAGATGCAAGTGCTGAGCCTGAGGATACATCTACACGGCGGCCTAAACGTGCTGCAGCAGTGGCGGCTCCAGAAGCCTGGAAAAACCTTGGGCCGCGAAAGAGACGACGGTGTTAGTAGACAATTTACGTACAGCTTCCATTCACAACTACCTGCTTCCTAGACAAATACAAAACCGTAATCTATCTAACGCTAGCGGTGATCTGGCTAGCGCGGGGGACAAATCTCAAAGGGGGGACAAATCTCAAAAACGGGGGGACAAATCACGCCAGCCTCGCCACACTTTAGGTACTGTATAGGAATTGGACTTGCTATCGTTCGCACTCCTCTTTCACCGTGGCTGCCGCTTGTAGCTGTCCTTGATCTGCTAGCGTGTTGGCGAAGTTGTTCATCGCCGCTGCGCTAGGGATAAAGTGCCTGGTGTCCATGTAGCCGCCCGTTCCCTTGTCCTCGATTGTATCGGCGCCGTCGAACATTATCAGCCGATCACGATCAGCAACCGCCCTTGCTAACCCGCAAACCATCTCTTCACTCCAGTCACGGCATCCCCAACGCTCGTCGCTGTCTCTGCTCCAGCAGATGCGTGCCCACTAGATGTGTGAAGCCCGAACAGCGCCTGGTACAAGCGCACAAAGTCGCGCTCCAGCGAGTCCTTGTGGCCCGCCTCGATCTAGAATGTCGTCTTGTACTCGTTGCGGTGCTGTCGCACGTAGTCCAGCACCAGCTGCGTCTTGCCCGCCCCGACGAGTTCCCACATCACGAGGGTCATGGTGCCGCTGTCTGCGGCATCGCGGGCGAGCTGTGCATGGATCTGGCCGTGCGAGTTGCTTTGTGGCACGAATGCCCTAACGGACTCGAGCGCAGTGTGCGGGAAGTGACCGGCGAAGTCGGTCGGACTGCCGCCGAGGAGTCTACGCGTCGTGAGCTCAGAGACTCGCATGAGTGCCGGTAGTGTCGAGGACGCGCTCACTGAGGGTCAGGCCGACAAAGTTGCCCTGGAAGGCCGCCACTCCACTCGTGGCGTGAGAGCGACTACGATGCCGCAAAGCCGATGTTCCACCGCCACCAGGTCCTCGTGTCCAGCAATAGCGGCGGAGTCCATTGCACAGTCGTTGCAGGATATCGGTCAGAGTATACGGCGTGGATGCTGTTGAGTGGCGTACAGCAAGAGTGGACAGGCACTCAAGGTCTCCTATATACGCTCGAGCTTAAGGTTACTTGGGCCTTGTTCTGGAGCCTCKTTGCGTRGAGGRSGCGCATCTTCGACGGTAGCAAAGTGCGACACTGTATCGGGACCAGCCGCTGCACGCTGAGACCTCTGTATAGGCAGGATGCCAGTTTCGGTACCTTGCTTCAAGGTCAGGGCTCTGTTCGGGWCGCCGGTCAAGAAATGGGTGGGAGACACATTCATGTCGTTGCCRCCTGYACGCCTTGGAATCGTCAAGCGCTACGATGTCATGCCTGCAGCTCAAGCTGCGCATGCCTGTGGAGCGACTCAAGGAGAGGCGGTACTGTGGCTCAGAACTGACCTGTTTGTATTCTCTGATCGGACGACATATACTTGCGGGCAAGTCGTATCGGTATTCGACAGGAAAACCAAGCCCTCACAAACTCAAGACTGAACTGGCTACATATACTACGCGATGACTGCTGTTTCGTGCGCTATCCCCCAGAAGCTCGACACGCTCAAGACGCAAGCCTCCGCTGTGATGGCGAGGGCAATGGCACGCGCTCATGCGCGACGTACGCAGACATCTCAGATCCAGCCCGTACCGCATCCACCCGCTGCGCCGGGGATGGGCAGAAGGATAAACAAGCTCGCGACGCTCGACAAGCCTCCCAACTATCTAACAAATGCAAGCGCAAAGCTTTGACTACGCCTAAGACGCCTGCAGCCAAAAAGCGTCGTGTTGTGGCGCCTTGTTGTGGTGCTGTTGCTCTAAGTCCTCCTCTGCCAGCTCACGCCGACACCGCCTGCAGCGGCCGCACCGCTACTCAGAATTTTTAAACCTTCACTGTACACTGTCGCACATATTGATACAGTAATCCATCAAAAACCCTCACGATAATAGCTATCGTACGTGGCTCAATAATCTCATTTCTGAAAAGTGACTGAGTGTGGTTGGGCGGACGGCACATCGTAACCCACGGTAGCGCCCGGCCCGCCCTACCGTAGGCCGGCCAGAACAGCTTGCGGCAGTCTAGTCCACTTACGTTCTTCACATAAGCTCGGCCATATAGAGTTCGGCCACATATAGTGATCGGCCACCCCACCACAAGTAGCCACACAGTATAGAGTCACGATTTTTATCAACAACAACAATTATATTTGCCATTCAGTACACATAGAGGCAAGAGTATGAGCAGCAGCAGCAGCTGCTGCTATCTGGGCCTCTTTTTCTTGTGATTTACTTGCTTGTTGAGCTTGGAGAGCTGCCGCACGATCAATTGCAACCTTAATATTCTCAACGTTGCTAAATCGCTCATTTGGATTAACTTGAACTCGCTTTCTTGTACGAGTAATCCTGTGTTGATCAAGCTGATATTTGAGTTGTTGATTCTCTGCCTGAAGCTCAGCAGCTCTTGTATTTGCCTCTGCAATAGCCTTGCCTGCCTTGCCAAGCAGTATCCGAGTACTTCGCGAGAGAGYCTCTGACAACAACAGCTGTTGTTGCGATTTGTACAAGGCCTGTGAGCTCTGAGGCGTGCTGAATACTGTTGCTGAGGCCTCTATTAGAGCCTCAGGTTGCAGAGGAGTGTGAGGTCGGCCGTTGACTTGAGACGATTGGAGTACCAGATTCGGGTTGTATGGACAGAGTCCAGATGCTTTCCAGCCAGCTCGTATAACACGCTCTGATAGAGCTTCTTCTCTTGCTTTGTTGTACGATATAACAAAGCGCTCCTTCTTGATGGGTGCTGCGTCATCAAGAGCAGAGAGAGCTCGGATCTCGTTGCGATAGCGTGTTTTCAGAACTGAGAAAGGAGCAAGATCAAGAGGCTGTACCAGGTGTGAGGCGTGTGCTGGGAGATATAATATATGTATCTTGTTGAGCTTGCAGAGCCACATGAAGTCGATAGGTGTGTGAGAGCCATGGCCGTCAAGAAGGAGCAGACGATAGCCGTTGGACGACGGTGAAGTATTTGGTATAAAAATACGCTGTAACCATTCAGATCCAACTGAATTAGACGTCCAGCCGTTCTCTGACGTTGTGTAGAGCCAGTCAGGGGTACCTTGTGCCGGAAACCACGTTGATTGTAGATGCTTGCCTTTGAATATGACTAGGCATTGGAGTTTGACGCCGGTGGCTGAGATAGTCTCAATGACCGATACCCACTCGCGATCCTCTGGAGATTTGATATAAGCCTTCTTCTTTGCAGCGCTTGCAAGCACCCGAGTATTCGTACATACCCCTAGTGCGCACCCAGTCTCGTCCATATTCCATATATCTTCATACTGTATACCCAGCTCAATTCTCGTCCGCTCAAACAGCTCAAGGAAGGCCTTAATAGTATCATAATTAGCTGCTGTTGTACGTGCGCTTTCGATCGTTCGGCCGACTATTGATGCGACGCGTGGGTTGCGGGCGATAAAATGGGGTACCCATAGTCGCCCAAGAGGCTCGTAGTCGCCGTTCATGTGAAGGATTCGGGTAGCCATCTCACGTACGCGTGGATGAGAGGGAGGTTGTGCGCGTTCGTCCTCTTCAAGTATCCATTGTACTAGAAATCCCTCTTGCTCCGGCGTCAATCGCTGTTGATTTGAGTGAGCTATCGCGTTGGGTTGACGACCGTTGAGGCGTTCTTGTAGCGTTGATCGAGGCACGCCCCACGCCTGTGCAGCCTTTCGCTGGCTTGTAAAAACACCAGAATTAAGATCGCTGATAGCAGATTGTATAGCAAGTTCACGAGGATCCATATTGAACGCGTGGTGTTGAGAGAATCGATGATCAAAAAGAGAGTAACGCGTTGTGGTGGGGTGGCCGATCACTATATGTGGCCGAACTCTATATGGCCGAGCTTACCTAAGCCAAGGAGAGGTCACTACAGTAGCAGCGGGAGATCGCATTGAATGTCCTGAGAAGTCAAAGAGAAAATTAGCCATCGGTACGAGCGGACGCCCTTAGAGCTTGGGTAGACTACTTAGCTCGAGAATTAAGCTGAGGTTCCAATGACAACTTGGTTGAAGAGACTGAAACACAAACCTGGAGGATTGTGTTCCTGCTTGCTATATGCTTGAAGTGTCATGGAATTTCATGCTGCTACGGGACGGGGTCCCCCAGCTTCATGACATTCGCAATGTTATGTAGGGTCTCATGAGAGTGGGACGCCCATCCGAGTCCCGCGCGAGGGTCGCCCTTGCAGTTGTCGTGCCGTGTGGTCTTTCCAAAGAAAAACCAATCAGACCCCCTTTCTGAGTTCGTGTACTTAACAGCGACTTCTTGTGTTCACCTTGTTCGAAGATCACTGCACCTCCAGAATCGCAACTTTCTTTCACATCCAGTCGCTCTTCGAATCACTTTAGATCTGTTCTTGGTTTGTTGCAACAATGAGCGACACATACGGCGTCATTTACGACCAAGGCCTCAGCTACGGACCTGACCATGCTGGTCTCTTCAACGCTGGTCAACAACAGACACAAGAAGAAGAAGAAGAAGAAGAAGTGGAAATCGATAATCAAACATCGCTGCTGGTTCGTCCACATTGTGGCTCTGTGGTCCCGCCGGCGCACAACCTATCCGTTCACGATGACCAGCCGACGCCTAGTCATTCTCTTACGCCAGCCGCTGTCGTGGCCACGCAGTACGACCTATCCTTTGGCAACCAGGCCATTACAAGTGCGCTAGGCTGTTTCGAAGACCAGGTACTGATTCCCAGTTTCTACGGGTAAGTCTCGCTATGCTAACATATCCCGCATCCGACCGAGTTTTAGGAAATGATATGCGTGCCGCTCCGCAAAGTCAAGTCGTACCACCAGACCTCCTTGCACGTTCGACTAAGCCTGCCAACGCCCGCCAATCATGTAATCACTGCCACCGGGCGTTCGGCCTCATCAGCCTTTCGCTTGCATCTTCGCAAGACCGGCTCAAGACCATGCGTATCTAGAGATTGCATATAACATACTACAGCACTCCTGGCGATCAACTTTCTTTGGTACACTGGGCATGCAATCTGAGCCTGACGAGCGATACTCTAGGGGTGCCCACCATCTCACAATACCTCCGTTCGATGTCCTGGAACAGGATGTTGGTACCCAAGGTTCTTATCATACTTCTACCGATGAGTAAGTCCAGAAGTCCTCACGCAGAGGCAACATCACTCACTCTTCATCAGCACGCTGGTATTCAATCCTCCAGTTGCAGCTCCTCCGACCTCAACTGTTGCCTACGCGGCCGATGTCAGCTCCATAGCATCTTCAAGATCACCTTCATTGCCCGCAGTGAAACGCCAGCGCCGAATGCGTGGCCCACCGTCTGGCTCAGAGTCCGATGGCATCAGCGGCCACGTGCTTGTTTCTGGAAAGTTTAAGTGTGCTGATCCCGAGTGCGACGCTTTACGTTTCGGCAGACAGGCAGACTTCAAACGTCATCTTGTAAACGTCCACGGAGTGAAGAAAACGGAGTACTTCTGCGCTGTACAAGGTTGCGATCGATCCAGCCGACCGTCAGGCAAGAGCAAAGGTCGCAGCTTCGGCGCGAGGAAAGACAAGATGGAAGAGCACGTTGTTGCTGTGCACTCAGAACGAAGCAGGCGACAGAGACAGCTGCATGAGATTGAAGACGCAGAAGACGCAGAACCAGGCGAAGAAGAACGCTGAGCCCTTGTCGTCAAATAACATGACATATTGGCCCCTGCTTGCTTGCCGATCCTCATTCGTTTGTGCCTTACAAGACAAAACTGCGTTCCGAGGCCCTTGCGGCTGAAGAACAAACAGCTGTAGCTCCTTCTCCCGACAATGGTGGTCTCAGCTTCACAATGATGGTTGCTGTTTGACTGAAAAGCCCGGGCTAGCTTGTGGGAGTGTGCATTTACGAACACCCGGCGCGACTGTGAGTTTATTGTTGACTTGTGCTCACGTCAACTTGAGCACTCCCGTGTTTCTGGGCGGTTCCCAACCTTTCGGCTGCAGACGCTCCCACTGCAGTCGATCGGTTACCGATACACTCACCTACCCTCGCTGATCCAGCCTCTAAAACCAATACGATGACCAGGAGAGCTAGTTATATGTATCGTTTGTTCTTTGTCGACTTTGGCGAATCAGCAGATCACCTTGCATTGACCGCAGAAGCTAAGAAAATTGCTTTGACCCTGTCGACCGGTGAGCGTCTCACGACGCCTTGGCGTGCTTTGTTTCCGCCATCCATTGGTCATTTGTTGAGAGCAGTGCTGCCGACGCAGTCGTTTCGGCAGCAGATATTGGCCAAGAGCCGCTGCGCTGGCGCTGAGTGCGTCCGTTTGCAGTGCGGCAAACCCGAGCATTGCAATGACTGCCTTAACAGTGAAGACCACGTGCCAAGGCAGATGTTGTGCTTCGTTGCCCGCAATGGAGTTCGTGTACCAGCTCCAGAAGACGTGTGGTTGGGCAGTGTTTCTGAGGTGTCTTTGCCATTGTCGAAGCTCACGACAGTGCTCGCGGCATTTCCAAGGCTGAGCCTGAGACAATTCGCCCGCTCAAACACAAAGATATCGAGAGTCTTTGCTGCAGCAGCGTTCAAAGCTTCTCTATAGCTGACTCTCACACAGTCCGGACCGCGGCTCGCCATGGGAGATGAGGCTGGCGTTCAGCAACAGCAACGACCTCAAACGTCAACTACGCCGACTTTGAAGCGTGAAGGCAGTTTCTCGACACGCTGTCTGGCTGCTTCGAAAGCAAGATGGCTGCAAATGTGCAGAGGCATGCTTCTACTTCATCTTCGGAAGGAAACGCTGTGTACCAAACAGTCAGAGATCCACTGGCTGTCGCTCGCTCCCTCGCACAGGCGTAGTTGAAAGTGTCTGCACTAAAAGAAGGAGCCTACAACCATCCTTCTCTTCAGCCTGAAGGCGCTCTGAGCGTTGTTGTTTACGTCAAGGCACAGAGAGACGAATGGAGGCGAGCAACTTAGATTCTGATAACATCCCATCTCACACTGCTATCTCGTTCCTGGAGAGATGACTGCCACTTCTCGTTGATCATGAAAATGCGAGAGTACTTGCAATACTCTCGCAGCCGCTTTCTTGACCCTGCCTGCAGCGAAGCGTTGCGCCTGTTGCAGCTGCGTTGACATTGACTGCCAGTCCCAAGCCTGACTGGAGCAATGATCTCTTGCAGACTCTCACTCTGAGTGGGTGTAGCCTTCTTGCAAGGACCTCGGAAGTGGTGTCAGGCCTTAGCGCTCTAGTGTCTCCCTTGACATCTCGATCGGCTTCTGCAGCAGCTTCGAACTTACTCTACGTAGCAGCTTCTGCTTTTCACCCATCGGGCTTGCATTTCTTATAGTCAATTGTTTGCTGCTGTTGTTTGTGTCGTCGGAACTACTCCTTCTCAACGCTAATGAGACCTCACCGTTGCGCTTGTGCAAGACGGATGTCTCTAGCACGCCACCATCAAAGCTACTATGAGGTGCTAGCACCCTGACCGCACGACACCATGCTCTCTTGATATTCTAGATCAAGACTGCGAGCTCGTTCTGCTTCTGGCGTCTGTGCGATGCTGTCCTTAATCACTTGAGAAACACCTTGGAGCCCAACATGAACTTGTCAATGTCCTTGGATAACTGCTCGGGGCCGACTATGTGGAAAGCAGGCTCACTCTGTTGCTATATTATACTCAATGTCGAAACTAATCATTCGAATCCGTAGGCCCTGTTGCAGGTGCAAGTGTACCAGTCTTGCTTTCCTTGCTGCTGCTTTCAAGCCTGACCATACCGCGTCTGCCGGGTCAATGCACGCACCGGGTCAATGCACGAATTCGGAACATCTCAACACCACAAAGAAGATAGTATAACTCAACAACGCGTAGTAATTATATAGCTAAAATTAAAGCCTATCATCTACACAGAGTTCTAATGATGTTGCCAGCTCCACTAATAATTCTGGGTTGCGGTGCGGCCTGAACGCGTGGTCGTTGTGCGAGGTGCGGGTGCAGGCTCCTCTGCCACACCACCACCTACAGCACCTGCCCAGCGTCTCTGTTTTGTACGGGGTTTTGGAGGAGGTTTCTGTGAGGCCTTGCGCTTACCTGATTGGGGTAATTGTATAGCTTTAGCAGCGTTGCGCGCCCGTTTTTTGCGCTCCTGTTCAGCTGCTTCCTCCGCGCGTCTTATACGCCGCGCCTCAACGCGCTTTTTGTGTTCAGCAGAGCGTTTCTCACGCTCTAACTTGTTTTGGAGAGCTGTAGCTGCTTTCTCCTCCCGTCTATGGTATTTTGCTACCTCGTCTTCTAGTCGCTGGGTCTCGTTGTTGTGGTATTGTTGCCGTGCGGCATGGACTTTGGACGGTGAATAGAGGAGAGCTTCTGAGCGTTGTTTACTGGGTTGAGGCAACGGCAGAGCTCCACGCTTCTTTTTCTGAGGCTTCTGACTAGCAATTACAGTAGCAAGTCCCTTGTTTTCGGCAGTAAGCAGCTTACAACGAGCGCTTAAGTGGTGTAACGTCCGCCGGAGCTGCTTGGCGTCCTCTGAGTTGTTTCCTCCCACAACAGCTTTGTATAATCGATCGATCGCGCGCCAGTCGTCTGCCTCAATAGCTGGAGGGTCCTCATCGCCGTCGTCGCTATCGTTGTGCCATCGGTTGAGTACTGCGTCCGCGTTTTGTGGCCATATGCCTGTTGCTTCAAATGAGCTGAGTATGCGCACCTCAAGCATAGTATGCTGCCACGCACGCCAGAAGAGCATAAAGAAGTTGGCCTTAGGTACTCCTTCTAGTGCACGGCTATCGTGAAGGTGTTGGGTAACAAAATCTGAATAAAAGTGAGCCAGGGGGCTAAACAGCACGACGTCGAGTGGCTGCAACGTCCGGGTACTGTGAGGAGGGAATACTGCCAACAGTATCCGGTGTTTATCGCAGTAGTCAATGAAACGCATCGTCAGGTGGCTGCCATGGCCGTCAATAATAAGTAATCGCCAGCTTCTGCGTGCTTTCTCCTTGGTGAAGCGATTAAACACCTGCTCCAGCCAGGCAAGCCCCACCTCGTCGTTCGTCCAACCTGAAGGAGTTGCTGTAGTAAACGCTGAGTGTTTTCCTGGATCGATATCCTCAACCCAAGCTGCCTGGAGGGTGTTCTGAGCACCTGTGAAAATGAGTACTGGCGGCAGAGCGCTGCCATCAGCGCAGACGCTCGCTAATAGCGTCACCCACTCTCTGTTGCCGTCCTGCAGCGACTGCTTGTTCTTCTGCCTCTGGTATAGCCGCCGGCTGAAGATCCTCTTGCTCCTAGCAACGAGTCCAATTGCGAAGCCCTTCTCATCCATATTGTACGTGTCGGCTGGCTGCACGTTGTATTCCTCTATTTTGCTATGCAGAAGGTTGAAATAGGCTGTGTACTTACTGCTATTATCAGCAGCATGGCGTACTTTGTCCATGGCGGTGCTCCATTTGACGAGGAGTTGATCGGTATTGCGGTTGATGAAGTCGGTAACCCATGTATCGCCAACGCTTGTATGGGACAGTTCTGAGGCGAAATTCTTGACCATTTGTCTTGTAGGTGGTAAGTGACGCTCTGTAAGCTCTTCTATGTAGGCGCAGAGCTCACGCTCTTGTTCGTTGTTGAGCTTTCGATGTTGTTGGTCTGCCACTGCACGCGGTATCGTCACGCCTCGGTCTCTCCGCGACAACGTCGAGCGCGACAGCCCTGTCTGATTCGCGACTTCTTGGTAGCAAATTTTTCCGTCTGGTGCCGCTGCGCGTGCCTTTTCAAGCGCTTGAGAAACGGAGTCCATTTGGTAGAGTTATGGCGTGGAGGATTTTGGGTTGTTTTGGTGATCGCGTGCACTGACCCGGTGCGTGCATTGACCCGGCAGACGCGGTAATGGTTTGGGAATCGCAAAACCTCGCAAACTCAGCATCCTCCATGGTCTTGAGCTCCAAAACCACAGTCAGCTGATTCCAGGTCTATGCAAGTCAGCATTTTCGGGAGAAAGTCGTTGAGCCTTACCGAGTATAACTTGACGTGCGCTAGATTTCTTCGACGAGAATCTGCGCTGAGCTGTTGGAAAAGGGCCTTCGGCGGGTCAGTACAAGCCAAGAGTGAGCGTAAATACGTAATACAACCTGATCTGCAGCCTCGAGATTGATAATTTTACACAGATACAGCCCTTGCTCCCTCCATCCGTCTCGCACCAGGCTCGCGACCGAGAATGGTTTTGTGGAGCTGTTGATGGCGTGGAAGCAATTGGGACAGCATTGATCAAATTCCATTGGTCCGTCACCGCAACAACACTAATAGTGGTAAGGCATTCAGCTGGCCATCACAGCGCGATTTTCACTTACACAGAACCACACAGTTCCGTTACTTTCGGTCGCTGCTTCACTTCTGCAAGAACTGCAAACCATCGTAGCTGGGAGATGCAAAGACATATCGGCGTCAAGGGCCATCTTATAGACCACTAACAAGGCTGGCACATGCTGTCGCACGAAGCGAGGAGCAAGCACGACGTAGATCAAGCGACTGTTCCAATAGGATGACGATGTCCCGGATCCGATGCGTCGGCCAACAACATGTGAAACGACGAAGACCAGGAGCTCCACCAGTAGGTTGGTAGAGCACACTCATTCAATTTACGTCGCAAGATCAGTCGAGGCAATGCGCCCCTTGACGTCCTCCAATCATAGACAACGTCAGGCAACCAAACCTGCTGTTGTCTCTGGCAGTCTTGGCGAAAACGGGAACGTTAGATTGAGACCACACGAGGCTGCTCGAGGACTTAGGAGGTGTGGCCTCTAGCACGTCTACATCCACCAATTTGACTCGCATGGAGCGGTCGAGCTTCCTTTCCAAGCTAGTGAGCATGATCTAGTACAGTCGACGGTCCTGGTGGATATGCAAGGGGTGCTTCCGACAAGTACGATGATAGGAGCAGGATATGCAGCAGCTGAGCCTTGTCATCTACGGGTGGGGAGGTGGGGGAGTCTAGATCACGTCGTCCACAATCAGTGGGCATTCGCGCGTACGCAAAATGCCGGCTCGGAGGTACAAAAGTGACGTCTCGTCACAACGAGTACTTCGATCTCCATCGCCATCAACCATGAACAGCAGTCAGCTCCCGTCCAGTCTGGCCCATCTACTGGGACCTGGTGCTCAAGTCGCATTTTCCACCCTGCAGCGTGCGCAGACTCTCTTGTACTTCCATCACGCTACCGACATCGTCATCGGAGCGTACGCTATCTTCTATCTTCTGCCACGCCTCAAGTCTTGGGTCGTTCACTTGAATTGCCTTTTCGCGACAGTATACGTCGAAGAGAGCCAAGACTTCTACTTCACCCTTCTGGATTGGACTTCCACAAGGCTGGCGACCTCCAGAACTGTGAAACTTGTCACAACGCATGACTGCGAGCCAATGAGTACGGAGAAGACCGCTCCTGAGCACTTCCACACAGCGTATTTACGGCGTTCATTGAAGTATCAACCCTGGTACGGCACGACTTGGTTTTGGCACAACGGCTCGCTGTTCGTTGTGGAGCGGCTTCGCGATAGATCCACTTCCTACGCGCGTCAAGGCGATGAAGAGACGATCGTATTGAGGACGCTTGGGCTGTCTACACAGCCCATCAAAGATCTTTTTTCTGCGATAGTTGCATCAGACGAGTCAGGGAAACATCGCACCAATATTTTCTCTACACGACCCAAGCACGCGAGAGCTTTTGCAGGCCCGTGGTCCGAGGTCAGCTCGCAACCTGTCCGGCCGATGCAGTCTGTCGCACTCGATGAGCAAACAAAACAAGATGTTGTCTGCGAGATTGGTGAGTTTTTGCAGCCATGTCACGCTCGTTTTTGTGCAGAGAGAGGCATTCCGTGGCGTCGAGGCTACCTCTTCCACGGATCGCCGGGAACCGGCAAGACGAGCTTCGCCACAGCCCTTGCCGGGAGGTTCGGTCTTCCAGTATACGTTGTCCCCCTTCAGGACTCTGATGTCGATGATGCGGATCTGCTTCGGATGTTTTCTTGTTTACCACGACGTTGTCTGGTGCTGCTCGAGGATCTGGACACGATCTGCACCGCAGGCAGTCGGACAAAGTCAGATGACATTTCCCGCACTCAAACCGAAGACAGAGCTGGCAAGATCTCGCTATCTGGTCTCCTCAATGCCATTGATGGCATCGCCAGCTCAGAAGGGCGCATCCTGTTAGTGACGACCAATTTTCTCGAAAGGCTCGACGAAGCGCTGCTCCGCCCCGGTCGAATTGACCGCAAGATCCATTTTCCTTTGCTCTCGAAGGCGTTGGCCCAGCAAATGTTCGTTCGCATGTATCAAGATGAGGAAGGTGACATGGGTTCGATGGCAAAGCAGTTCGGAGACCTCATACCCGACGGCACGCTTAGCCCCGCAGTAGTTCAGGAATTTCTATTCGCACGCGACCCTAGGAAAGCCATCGCGCGTGCGAGAGCACTCAAAGAAGCAGGCGAGGAAGGTGGGGCAAATCGCACAGGCAACATGGATGCCACGTAGTCGGGTGACATCATTCATCAAACTTCCATCGTCCCATGGGCAGCAACCCCCGCAGTCATCTTGTGCGTCAACATGCACATTCAGCATAGATAGACAACAGGTGTACAGAAAAGAGGAAGGATCTGACGGCCTAAATATCGACACTCTGGGACGAAATAAGAAAGCTAGGTTCAGCTTGACCATTGCATAGTTGTTGAAGGCGTCARACYGCGCCCGGCAAGATCAAATACTGGTCGTGACGTGAATGCAGCACTGGGCCCACCCTGGGCCGGCCAGAACAGTTAGCGAGCTTGGAGACAAGGCTGCATGCTGCAGAGCCAGAAGCCTACCCGAGCCCRACATGCGCCCACAAGCATGTSTCCAACCTSRGTYMASGRCTGTCCAGCAGCTGTGCAGTCTTCCAGCATGCGTGGGCCCTTAGATTCCGCTGGTGCCCACTCGTATCCACAGCTTGTCGGATGAGGCAGGTAGATGGACAGCAGCCAGGCAAGCGTTGAACGTCGAAAATGCAATGCGTCAATGCTCGGCTCCACGCGGGACAGGGGCCGTGCGGAATGTCCGCGATTTAGCGTGGACTGCAGGCTTCTCGAATAGTGTGGTGTGCCGTGTCATGCGACCGAATCCATGAGTAGCGTGCAATTCGGTCAAGTTGTGAACGACAGCGCATGTTGAAGATCTTGAAAGGATCTGGTCACATTGTAAGATCGATAGAAAACGACAAAATGAAGCGAGAGGTTTAAAACAGAATCAATATCATACAAGTAACAATTGAAGAGGTCGCGTCGGAATGCTTCGACGCTCTGTATGCGTATGGCTCAGAGCGGGTTGAGCGAATGCATGGGGCTGAAGGAAGGAGCCTACCGGCGACCTCGTGATGCCAGCCCCCAAAGCTCTAAGGATCCCATACTGTTTCAGAGGCCCCACTCACTCAGCACTACTTTGACAAAGCAAGACAAAGCTCATGCTTGGAAAGTCAAATTGTGCAAGATATGGCTCAAAGTGCTGTTTATTGTGATCACGGAAAACTGTGCTAGGCATTGCCCAGTCTCAGGCCATCCTGGGGGAAATTTCCGAAGCAAGATCTCCATCATCGAGCCAAGAGCCGGCGTCGTCGATCCTGAATACATGGCCCGAACATGTGATCCTCTGTATCGGCCGCCCAATTCGGCGTATGCCAAACGTGCTACATGTTATCAGATAGCAAGTTGGCGGAGTCGTCAGAGTGGGCTTTTGCGTCGTGTTCTTCACCAATGACACCACTTGTGTTCGCGCGAAGCGGCATGTGGCGTGGCTGGGGAGCCCCACTTTATTGTACCCAAGATCAGCTTGCGCACGTCCGCTCGACTCGGCTCCCCATCTCCTCAATAACCTCCTGTCGCGACGACGTAGTGTGTGAATTGCACTGCTCCTTGCAATGCACATACTCGATCTACCTCTCGAGCTGCTGCAGCTGACGATCGACATTGCTGTACAACATACTGACTTGCCTTGCGCACTCAGATTTCAGGAAAAATGCCGTACCTTGCCCCAAGACAGCGGTCAAACGCCCGATCTGACACACCACAGGCCACTTCAAAAGAATTGTTCGAAGCTCAATCTTCCGCTTACCGAAGGCCATGCTTCTCCAGACGCGACTGTGCGCGTCTGTGACACGCGGCCTTGTTCACTCGAAGATGCTACTTGGGAATGCCAACGACTTGCTTCTGTGCTACACCATCAGTTGCACAGCGGAATACCTTACTGAGAGTCTTACGTCTGTGTCCCGAGACCGGTACGTGCAGGCTCTCGAGACATCTGCAGCGAATGCCTTGATGTATTGGAGGCTCCTGGACTGTCTCACGACGGAGCGATCGACCCACCTCCCACCTGAGGAGCTGAGAGACAATGCTCACATAGCACAAAAATCGATGACGAATGGCCTTCCTACTTCCTCGCGTAGTTGCTGGTCGCTGTCGTCGAAAGGCAGCTCCGCAACAGCATCTCAAAACGTACTCGCCTCTGCATGGAACCTTTGCAATCGGTACGAGCAGGACCTTAACATCATTCACATCAAGTATCGCTGGGCCATGGCCTTCCTCGGTAAGGCATATAGAGACAAGGTTGATCAAATCAAAGCGAAAGACAAATTCGTACTGGACAGCCATCGTGTCCAATCAGAGGCCTTGGATGCCTTGATAGTCTCGGCCACCTCTGCTGCAGAGCCGCAGCAGCGGCAGCGATCCCGTAAGCGGGTGCAACAGGCCGTTCGTTGGTACAAGGCATCCAGTCGTCTGGGCTGGGGTATCCTCTGTCTGATGCCGCATGAGGTAGTCACTAAATCATGGGTCGAGAACGATCTCCGCGTTCCTCACTGAGAAATCTGGCTCAAGTTGATCAAGAAGATACACCCGATGGCTCATGAAGCGAGTATGGCTCTGGAGGAATGGCTGGGCCCAGAAGGTATATCTGGCGGTTCCATTAGCGGAAAAGCAAAGCTGCCAATTAAGGTAAACACGCCAGATTTAGCAACGCAGGGGGAGGAGACTGGAAACGGCAAGATGAAAGTTGGCGAGACAAGCAACGACAACATCGAAATCGCACCCTCCGAAGGAACTTCAGAGACCAGTGCACATATCCTACTGCTGCGCCAACCTACGTTGATTGAGCTATGTAAACCTTCTCTGGGTGCGCAGTGTGTATAGAACGTTGGGGCGCGCTACGCCTCTACAAAACAACAGACCTATCCGAGGTCCTATCGCTATTCCTGTTTTTCCGGGGTGGAGAACATCGTCGTTATAGTAGGATTGTTCACCGTATTCTCTGATCAAGACTGCCTTGCTCTGGGAGGATGTTGTCGCGTTCCAAGTCAGGAGCTCCGTCACAGGTGACCACGGAACTTGTCTTTTCATCGGTCATTTGACTGATGGATGTATAGCAGGTATGGTTCGGAAGGGCGAGGGTCATCAATTGGCAAGGGCTGTTGTCTCTTGACTTTTTTGAGCTAGCAGGATCGTCGCTCGTTTTCATAGATCATATTGCTGATTTCTGGTTCTACCTGATACCCAACCAGACCACCTGGTCAGGTTATATCTCAGCTGCAGTAATGCCTCCACGTCCCTCCGAAGCTTTCACCTCAGAGGCTTTGGCTTTGGCCTTGTCGTCTCTGTCTTTCTTCTGCCGTAGATACTTTGCTCTGAGAGGCTTGGAGAATTCATGAACCTCATGACGGGATGCATCCAGCTTTGGAAGCTTGTCCACAATGCTTGAAAGTGAGTTGAGCTTAGCTACGACAGCTTGGCAAACCAGCTCAAGATCGTTGAAGCGGCAGCTGTGAATTTCCTTCGCAGGCCTGCATCTCCTCCCCGTGGGATTGCAGACCATCTGGTACTGCTCGCGCTTCGCGTCGGGAGTTTTGAGCGCTCCCAAGAGAATCATTTGGTTGGCAACATCCAACTGAGTAGCGACCTCGATGGGAGTGTATTGTCGTTGTTGAGCTATGCCAAAGACGTCATCCAGTACCCTCAATATTCTGATGAACATGTATTGAGTTCCATTCTCCATGCTGTCGTCAGGGACTTGTCTCTCGTGTCGAAGATGTAGAAGGACCTGAACATGGTCAGGGAGTATGGGAACCCAGTCGACGGAGGTTTTGAGATCGTGACCCTTGATTGATTCGCGTTCCTGAAAGGGGTTCGGCGCAAGTCTAGTATGACCCAGCGTCATGAATTGTGTGTCCCGCCAGGCATGCCCAAAATCCGCAGCCCCCGATGGTCCCGGGCTCATCGCTCCATTGGACAAGGACACCAACTTGGGAGGCTTTTGTCCAGGCTGATCATCGCCTGGGTATTCGACTGACTCGGTAGTTTTCAGCATCTGAGTATAGTGTTAGATATGCTGTCAACCTTTGTGAGAGTTGGGCTTACTTTGACCTTTCTCTCCATGTCAACCAATGATTTGAGTGGACTGAGTGTAGAGGTTGTAACAAGTCTCAATCTTTGGTGTTAACTCTGGGCGAAGCGTTGCAGTAATGTACTAACGCTCAACCATGCGTCCATAAAACCTATCGCTAGCAGATAATAAATATGCGCAGCATAAGGACCAAAGAAAGTTCAAGGTGTCGTGACTGGCTCGGAAGCAAGGCTAAGGCAAAGCTGCATTGTTCCGATGACATCTGCCACATTCTTAGCGTACATATGTCATTGCCCTTTGCTTCGATGCATGAGCGTCTGCATCAGCGCTCTGGATCAGGCTCAGAACTGCCTTTCGGGTGAGACACAGACGCTGAGCGCCACTCTACCGAGCCCCTGTTTTTCAGGACAACTGCGAGCGTAGCGAGTGAGCGTTACACGCGATGCTTCTCATGCAGCGGGTCTGCACTGCATCATTTCTGCATAGTTGTGGCGTTTACGATAGGGCCGTCAAGGACCGTCACTATGCAGACATAAGGAGAACAGGCCAACAGCAATACGACTCTGTCCAGCATCCTTACAGGGGCATCATCGTTCGTGGATCCATCGAACACAACAATGAAGCTGGCAGACGCACGGAGACGCTATGCAACCCCAGGTACCAGTAGCGGCGTGTTACCTGCTTCCGAGCTTGATAAATTCGGACAAGTCGATCACAGCCCCTGTTGAGCCTGACCGGCCTTGTCCAGCCACGCCACTGATTCTAAACACATCCTTACAGCCAGTCCAATATCCTGGCGCTCCCATGGGTCTTCCAAACGACAGCTATCACATATATCTGATTGGATCGTACGGTCGGTCCGTGTCGCTTGCTGTCGAAGCGGAAGCGAGGACCTGTTCTGCGCCCAATGATTTCTTGCTACCTGTGCGCAGTCCATGTCAGCGAACTAGCAAGCGTCAAAGGTGGAGCACGCTCACTTCGTTGAATATCCTTGATGGCTTTCTTGAGTCAAGGTCAATCACGACTGGAATGGGAAGTAAGTCCCGTCTCGTAACTCTCCTGCATAACCCAAGCTAAGGATGCTCAAGCTTTGTGGTATAACAATACACACTTTGATCTCGAGCGAAGATGTTGCGAATGTAGCGGAGATCCTGGCCATCGTAGGCGAGCATCCTCCAGCTTGCTGTTGCTGCAAACCGCAAGCGGAAAGGACGACTTGGACCGGAATCTGGGAACAGGTATTCAACGGCTTGCGAGAAACTCCAGCGTCGGCTTCTTCGCCGGCTGCATTCTCCGCAAGTATCAGCTGATGCCTCATACCGGGTATCAAATTCAGCTGTCATCCCAGAAGGTAAACATTTGCGGGCTCAAATCGCAGATACTGTGGGCGCACTGCTTTACAAGCCGCAATAGGTGTAGTCTGATGCTATCGATGCGAGTATACATTCCACCGGGGCCGAGGATCGAAGAAGTTCGACTATTGACTCCCATGGCAAGACACCAAGTGAAGAACGGGAACCCACACTGAAGGAAGGTGTTGCTCACGTCGCCGAACCCGTGCGTAGAACTTGGCAGGAGCAGTACTCGTTGGCCATCCTGCAACTGGGTGCGCTACTGTCGCACGGTTGGGTGCGGGGGTTGCAGGCATGGAATCTTGAGAAGAGTGTGTATGTTGTTTTATTGTTCAGCATTATAGCTCAGCTTATATCTAGGTCCTTGCGCGACACGATTGGTAACGCAGTTTAGGTTCACGACAGCGCTTCGCCTGCGATATGGGGTGATGGTGGACATAAGCACTTTCGTAGACGGCGCCGAACCCTCCTTCGTCAATCTTCCGAAGCAGGTGGTATCGATCCTCAATGTCGATGACTAGATCCTGACAAGAAGCGAGCAAGTGTCATGTTCGCTGCAGCGAGGACATCGCACCGTGCCGTCATTCCGCACCCAAGTCTACCATACGTGCTGTGGCTGCGTGAAGCGCTTTGAGCAGACGTCAAGAAGCCAAGTACAGACTCGAACATGGCTGAGCTACTGCGCACGCAAGGCGGCACATCAAGCGGGAGCTACGCACATCCCATCCGCAGACCTTGCGGCTTGTGGGTCGCATGCTAGGCAGCGGCCAAGCGAGCAGGTGGGGTAGCGTGCAGTTCGCGTTGGAGCCCGACTAGTACCGTGGTTCACGCCGTGACGCACGACCCCGCGTGCCGCACGCGATCATCAAAACAACGAAATATCCTCAACACCATAACTCAACAACGCGATGACTTTAGAAGATGCGCTTGGAGAGGCACGCGCAGCTGATGCGCGTGGTGAACTTTGCTACCAAAAGATTGCAGATACGCATGGTGTTGATCGTTCAACTTTGTCGCGGCGTCACCGAGGCGTTCAAGGTTCTATGCAACAGAAGGTAGAACAACAACAAAATCTCACTAACCACGAAGAGCTGGAGCTCGTTGATTACATAGATCAACTCTGYAGAGAGCACCTTCCTCCTACGCGCGATATRATTCAACATTTTGCCTCTGTTATCTGCGGATTCGACGTTGGAAAGATGTRGGTTACCYRRTTYGTCACCAAGCATCACGACGCGCTCACTCCACGATGGACCTCCGCCATGGCCTCTGAACGTCACGCCGCTGATTCTCATAGCAAGTACAGCTTGTACTTCGACATGCTAGAGCTCAAAATAGCCGAGAAGAACATACAGCCAGAGCAAACGTAYAATATGGATGAGAAGGGCTTCATGATTGGCAGGATAGGCAGGCAGAAACGAGTGTTCAGCAGGACAAGCTGGGGCAACAAGCGCTTCCGCCAGGCTCTGGAGGACGGCAACAGAGAATGGGTTACGCTTATAGCGTGCGTGAGCGCTTCTGGAGTCGCTCTTCCTCTAGGCCTGATTATGGCGAGTGACAGCGGCAACGTCCAGGACGCATAGGTGCGAGATATCAAGCAATCCAAGCATTGCGTCTTCGTTATGGTCACGCAGAGCGGCTGGAGCAACAACAACGCTGGCCTTAGATGGCTGCAACAGGTCTTTAACAAAGAAACAAAGGCCTCCGCACGTCAAAGGTGGAGGTTACTCATCATTAACAGCCACGGCAGCCATATAAGCCGCTCATTTCTGACATACTGTCATCAACACAAGATACTTGTAGCCATCTTTCCTCCCCACAGTACTCATACGCTCCAGCCAGCCAACGTCGTCCCCTTCAAGCCGCTATCGACAGCATACTCACAGCAGTTGACAAGGCGGACTCAGCGCTCTAAGGGCTTGTTGCCAGTAAAGAAAGGCAGCTTCTTCTCGTTGTTTTGGCCCGCTTGGCTGCAATTATTCACTAAGGACAACATACTCAAAGCCTTTGACACGACAGGCCTTCACCCGCTCAATCGCGACAAAGTACTCAAGCGCTTCCCTAAAGGAGCTGCTGATACGTTAACTCCTCCGCCGCCTCTGTCAGGTACAACAGCACGTAGTTTGATGAGCGAATTGGACTCTGTTGTGGCAGATAAAAGCTCAGAGGAGGCGCGCGCTCTCCGTCAGAAGGTCCACACACTTGCGATTGATAATGAGCTACTTCGCAACAAGAATGACGGGCTTAGTGAGTCTCTCACAATTAAGAAGAAGCAGGATAAGAAGAGCAAAGCACTTAATTTGGTCAAGCCGGCGTTAGATGACTAGGGAGGAGCTCGCTGGTGGTCACCTCGATCGTTCAAGGAAGCCCGCCACAGAGAGCAGATTCTAAAGGAGACTGCGCACGCAGAGGAGCTTAAAAAGGCCTCAGTGAAGGAGCTTAAGGCTGCTAATAAGCTATATAATAATAAGATTAAAGAACAGAAGCGCGAGGCGGCTGCTGCAGCGAAGGTTGTTCGCGACAGAGAGCGCGCGGAAGAGCGCGCAGCAATTAACACTCGCAAACTGCAAAGGCAGAAGGATAAAGAAGCTCGCAACGCTCAAAAAGCCTCCCAATTGCCTAACAAAGGCAAGCGCAAAGCTTCAACTATTCCTAAGACGCCTGCAGCCAAAAAGCGTTGTGTTATCGCGCCTTGTCGTGGTGCTGTTGCTCCAAGTCCTCCTCCGCCAGTTCGCACCTACACCACCCGCAGCGGCCGCACCGCTACTCGGAATTATTAATCCTTCATTGTACACTGTTGCATACATTAACACATCACTCCACTAAAAAACCTCACAATAATATCCATTGTACGTGGCTCAATTACCTCATCTCTGAAAAGTGACTGAGGGTGGTTGGGCGGGCGGCACGCGGGGCCGTGCGTCACGGCGTGTACCACGGTAGTGGGTCGGCGGCAGGCTATCGCGAGCCCATTGAACCCTGCGGCAACCCTCCGCATCGATGCAAGCAGCGCCGCCCGTCGCTACCGAGCCCTGCGTGCTTCAGCCAAATGTGTCGACAGCTCGAGCTGCCAGAGAAGCGCTGCCAGCACACGCTTTCAGCATGCGCTGCAGGCCATGGCGGGCGCTGACACACGATATAAGCGCCGGCCTCGACACACCGCCTGGCCATCTCTCCATCGCGTCGCGTCCCAAGTGCTTGCGCTCAGCGACCGTCTGATGCCAGCACCAGCACCGGCGTCACCGACTTCGAACGGCCGCAAAAGACGACGCCCTGACGCGGCGCAGCTGAATGGGACATCGCAGCCTGCAGCAAAGAGGCACCGAGTCGACCACCGAAGCCAGCTGCACACTTCGCACACTTCGCACTCGCTGCACACACCCCACACGGCCCATACAGCCCACACAGCTCGAGACGCTCCAGCTGCCGGAGTCGAGGGCTTATCTCTACCGCCACGCACGCGGCCGACGACAGACACGCAGAGGACGCAGAGGACGAAGGGCACCGGGCCGTACGACCGGCAGTTCCAGCAGATCCTCGTCGACAACGGCATTTACTCTCACGGGTACCGCTGCTCTGATGGAAGAGCGCCGCCAAAGCCGGACAACTGGGGGGACTTTGGTCAGATGCTGCCCCGCCCTCGGCCGTCGCTGTCGCCGTCGAAGTTTGGCGACACAGAGTTTGACGACTTTGTGCAGGGGGATGCTGATGCTGGCAAAGAACAGCAGGTGTGCGAGCTAGAGTACCCGGCCAGAGAAGCTGGACCGGGGCGTGCGGGACGCGCTGGGTCATCACATCATCCCGTCGATGCAGGACGACCTTCCGCTGGCGCCGAACTTCTTTCTGGAGGCTGAAGGGGCCAGACGGCTCAGCAGCAGTTGCCAAGCGACAGGTCTGCTACGATGGCGCGCTGGGAGCGAGCGCTGTGTGCGCTCATTACAAGCCTACGGCCAAAGCGCACCGGCTCACGACAACAAAGCTTATGTTCTATCGAATGTCTACAACGACGGTCAACTTCAGATGTACACCAGCCACGTTGGCTCGCCGGGCGCTGAAAGTGACCGATCGAAAACGTATATGAATGAGATCAACGGACACAACCCGACAGGAAATGCCGACAATTTCCGAGTTGGAGCTACAGCGTACAGAAACGCACGCGACTGGGCCAAGGAGCAGAGAGACATAGCCATCGCACAGGCAAACGATCGTCTCCATGCACAGACCAAGGGGTCAGTCGACGACGCTAGTCTAAGCCCAGCGCTGAGCTTTGTGACTGCGGAAGAGACCAAAGCGTCGTACGCGCTGACGCAGGAGTCGAGCACGTCTTTGAGCGAGCAAGTCCATGGACCGAGGGAGCCGTAAGAGTTGAAGGAGACTGACAGCTCTTTCGAAAAATCGGCAGAGTACACGCTGCCGGCGAAGCGCTCGACGAGGCACTAGACTTGCCAGCAGGCTCAGCGCAAGCGGCACGATGGCTAAGCATGTCAGCGGCACAAGGCATAAGACTGCACAGCCGACCTGCGCCGTTGGACCAACAGCGTCCCTCTCTACACGTAAGGATAGGGCATCAGTGTCTTGTGTCTCCGTTTCAAGGGTGCAATGGACAAGTCGGCGGCAGTTGTTTGGAGCGCGGACCGATCGCTTCTCTTGCATCCTGTCTAGAACCATTGACATGCCTACACTTCAAGCGTAGATTGAATGCTTGGTTCGCATTAGCATTGCTGCTTCCGGACTTGGTGAGGTTTCGTTTCCACAGCCACTCTCGTTCGTGGGAACAGCTTGCTGGCTTGGCTTCTCTGTTGCGCCGTTAACAATTGTGGAAATGGGCTCGTCTATCTGCTGTAAGTGGCGCTGTTCTATGTTCTATCACATTGGTAGCGCACGACGGTGTTGGCGAAACAAAGTGTAAGATGATGCACGCTATTTTATTATCTCCGTCGGCAGGCCGAGCTAGCCTCACGCTTTATACCTGATAGTTGCCGAACAGGCGCTGATGGACAGGAAGATCGTTCTGACAGCTGCCCTCATAGATGGACCGTATGAGCCACTGCGGTCCTAGAGGCCTGGCCCTGCAAGGGCTTCCGTCTAGCGGGAGGTGCGATTCGCACTGGCAAGCAATTCTTCCAGCTCTTCGCGTGATATAGGTATAGCTGGGATATAATCACTCAGTCTTGTCCCTGCGTTCGAATCTTGAGACGCATTGTCTGAGGTGTTGTCACCGCTCTGGACATGGTCGTTGTTCGCGTCTCCGTTGACTGTCGTACGCTCTGCTCGCTGCTGAGATTGGGGGTTCGATGGCGCGGAGGTCGGCTGGGATTGATTGGAGGCAGACATGGTAGATGCGAACAAGAAGTGGTGTACGCTTTTCGAATGGGAGGTGTACTGTGAAGAGTTACTGAGCTAAAGGTACATCAGCACGCTTTTCGGATGAGTGAGAGAAACTAACTTTTGTGAGACCTCACTTTGGCAAGGTCGCTGGTCCTGCTGAAGAACGGTGAAAGTCTTGGGTTTTTATACATCTATTCTAAGCTCTCCCCAACGCCTGGCGATTCTATGTCGACTCTCTTTAGGCATGCATCGCCTAAGCTCCGATCGAGTTCGGCTGGATTTCTGTTGCTTCAGCCAGTCGGATGTCAGGCTGATTATCTGGCCGATCGTGAATAGCACAGATAGATGAGAGCTGTCCACTTTAGGCGAGAGGATTTTGTCCAGCCTAATGAGAGCAGCACAGGTGAGTCTCTGCTGCAAAACTAACCTTTTTAGTCAAGAGATTGTTGTCCAGCCTAATGTGGAAAGTGGAAATGAGCTTCTGCTGCACACTTACCCATTTAGTTAACAGATTGTTGTGCAGCCTAATGCGGATAGCGCAGATGAACCTCTGCTGCATATGCTGCCCTCTTAGTAGGAACATTATCATCTGGTCCGAATAATCTGTACAGATGACTCGCCTTCACAGTACTTCAAACAACTTCAACAAACAACGCGTCTGGCACTTGGCTTCGATCATAAGTTGCAGACTTTGTGAAGGAACGCGAACCGTTCAGACCTAAGTTAAGACCAGTTCCTGCACTCTTCTAAGGATCAGTTCATCCGGCTGATGTCACATCGAAGAGTGCGGGAGAAACCCCTAACAAGATAGATAGACTGTTGAAGTTGCACTTGAAGCAAGCTCGTAAGCACGGTTCGATTGATTCTCAGGGATGAGCACGGCTTCTGGCTCAGCACGGTGAATCATCAGTGTAAACGCCAACGCAATTCGGGATAAGGATGAGTAGTGTAGAGCATATTATCTAGCTCGAAAGTTGGGTCGAGGTCCCAAAGACAAACTTGATTGACGAGGTTGAACATGAACCATAAGGGTTGTGCTTCTACTTGCTATACACTTGAATGATAGTACTGCTTCTTGAAGAGCGACGAAGTTTGGACGAATCTATCATGAGCTGGTGCTCGTTGGAGAGCACATCGACTCATGCTTGTTGACCAGCAGTCACGTGATGTGACCTGGTGGTCACTACTCCACTTGCTGCGCGCGAGCTCGAGGTCTAAGATTCATGTCGTCTTTCGCGCGACATGACTGTGATAGCAGCTGTCTCTTCGACACTGGTGGCTTGACTGCACGCTGTGCACGGTACTTCCTCGGCCATGAAGATGGGTGTTTGATGTGTGAGAGTAAAGGGTCCAGTTGCATCGAGCCGTTAGAGATGCGAGTTGTGTGCCAAAAAAAATAAAAAAAAAATTCTAGTGCTTACTGTGGTCGCAGGCATAAGTTTTGTGAGTGCGACCTGGAGTGACTGGCAATTCCGGCGAACATACTGACATTTTTACAGCTTCTCAGCGGCGGCGACGGTCTCTGCAGGCCATCGCGCGTCGCTCCGCGACAGTTTGGTACCCTGTGGAGTCACTGATGCGGCCCTGGCAGGCACAGATCACACAAAATCTACGAACAAGCTGCTGAACATGACACGTTCATCAAATGCAGCGGGAGCCGTCTAGCCACAACACAGCAACGCAAGACGCGACGACGGAGCCCAGACACCTCTAGAGTATCACGTTCACGATAAATACATATGATTACTGGTGGGCTGGCTAGCCCATCACCAGCTGACAATGTTTGCGATGTCCCCACATCGACGAGCCCTCGGGCTAAACAGCATCAGCTCAACCCACGAACATCCGGCATGCTATTATCCATATCGGTGCCATAACACATTTACAAATCATTAGACAGCCTCGTGCACTGGCGCTCCACGTGTCGAGGGAGCGGTGCCTCTTCGACACACCTGACGAGGTCCGAGGAGAGTCATGCGAGAGCTCTCATGCTAGGTCGGCTTGACGGCACGCACGACCGAAACATACCGTGTCCGTGCGCGTGATGCGCGGATTCGCGTGATGCGCCGAACCACCAAAACACCGTGATTTTTACAGCCACATAACAACACAACGCGATGGGATTAGAAGAAGCGCTTGCAGAGTGTAATACTTTTGTATCTGAAGATGATATTCCGTGGTCTAAAATAGCAGAAAAGCATGGTGTTGTACGGTCAACGTTGACGCGCACGTGGAGGGGTGAGACGCGTTCGCACAAAGAGAAGGTTATTGCACAACAGAAGCTTACCCCACAACAAGAGGAGGAGCTTGTACGATATATAGAAGAGCTTACTGCTCGTCATATACCTCCTACAAGAGAGATGATTGCCAATTTCGCGTCAGCAGTCGCCCAGGAGGCAGTGAGCGAGAGCTGGGTCACGCGCTTCATCAACAAGTACTCTATCCATCTCATCTCGAAGTACTCAACGGGTATGGACGCCGATCGCCACAACGCTGATTCCTACAGCAAATATGAGCTGTACTTTAACTTACTACAGCGTAAAATTGCTGAGTACAAGGTTAACCCTGAGCACACGTACAATATGGATGAGAAGGGCTTCATGATAGGAGTTACCTCACGAACAAAACACGTGTTCAGCAGACGTATGTGGGAGAAAAAGGAGGTTACAGCATCACTTCAAGATGGCAATCGTGCCTGGGTAACGCTTATAGCGTGTGTGTGCGCCGACGGATCAGCTCTGCCCCCTGGCCTCCTCTACGAGTCTGCCAACAACACCATCCAATCAAGCTGGGTAGAGGAAATCAAGCCAGGGGTACACTCTGTACTTGTTTCCTCGTCACCTTCAGGCTGGACAAACAATGAGATAGGCGTGGCTTGGCTTAAACAGGTGTTTGATCGCTTCACCAAGGCCAAAAGCTCGAAGGAAGTACCGCCTCCTGATCCTTGACGGTCACGGCTCTCATATAACGATAGACGCTCTTGAATACTGCGATCAGAGCAGGATACTAGTAGCTGTCCTTCCTCCTCATTCAACCCAAACGCTGCAGCCGCTTGATAAAGTGATGTTTAAGCCTCTGTCAACTGCGTACTCAAGCGCGCTTACAACACACCTTCACAACGGCCAAGGACTACCAGTAATTAAGAAGAGCGACTTCTTCCACCTATTCTGGAAGGCTTGGGTGAGCACATTTACTCAGGAGTTGATACTCAAGTCCTTTGAAGCAACGGGTATATCACCCCTTCAGCCCACACCCGAACATCAACTTTTCCAGGTCAGCGAAAGGTCGATTTCCATCGATTTTTTGTTCAAACACGACTCAAATGCCTTCGTAAATCTGTTTCCCATCGTCCTCTCTCCGCTGCAGGCGTTGTGGCCGGCGCGCTGCCCTGTTTTGTCTTTCAGCTCTTCGCTGAGCTGAAATCTCTTCAAAATGGCCCGTGCGCTACTCAGATTTACACGTTCGGTCGAAGGCC
>BCGR01000048.1:79603-91991 GCA_001599375.1 Phoma herbarum
CAGACGTAAAATGAATACCAACCAACCAACCAACCCCTTCAGCCCAACGTTGTCCTCCGACGCTTTGCTCGCGATACCCCTGAGTCCTCCGACAGCAGCGGGAGCTCTTCCTCAGTCTATTCTGGCAAGGATTGGCTCAAAATTGAGACCCTGCTGCGAAAAGTAGTCAGGGATGAGACCAGCAAGGAGCTGAGGAAGATCAGCCGCTCGCTCCACCACATCTCAGTCCAGAACCAGCTCCTCCACCACGAGAATCAGCGCCTTTTAGAGGTAGTTAAGACTCAGAAGAGGCATAAGAAAAAGAGCAAAGCTCTTCAGTTTAAACCTCGCAAGGAGTATCACGGTGGGGCTGAGTTCTACTCTCCTAGCAGAGTAGAGAAAGCTCGCACTGATGAGAGGATAAAACAACAGAACAAGGAGGCAGAAGAAGTCAGGAAAGCTGAGATGGCAGAGTTAAGACGTGCTAATAAGCTGTACAATAAGAAGATTGCTCAGGAGAGGCGTGAGCAGCGGGCAAAGGAGAAGGAGGAGCGTGAGCGAGCCAGAGCTGAGAAGGCTAAGGAAGCAGCCGAACGCAAGGCCCAAAGAGAGCGTGATAAACAAGCTCGCGACGCTGAAAAAGCTATACAACTGCCCCAAAGAGGCAAGCGCAAGGCTTCACAGTCTGTAGCACCAAGGAAGAAGCAGAATTGTGGTGCTGTGGCTGCGCGAAGTGGTGGTGTTGCTGCCGAGCCTCCCCCAGCACCTCGCACTCACACCACCCGCAGCGGCCGAACAGCAACTCTATATAATTTATTTGTATGACAGAATATCGTCGCGTAGGCCTATAGAACAATCCACCAAAATATCTCGTGATAATAGCTATTGTGTGTGGCTCTACAACCTCATTTTTGCAGGTGCGCGTTGGGGTGATTCGGCGCATCACGCGAATCCGCGCATCACGCGCACGGACACGGTACCTCTTGCAAAGTCATGTTGTGACGAAACGCTGCTGCGGCTGCGTCCGATGGCAGATCACACCACATAATACAGCCACCTGGAGACCGCGTGAACGGCATGTCAACAATTGGAGAGCATCACGGATCGGGGAACATAGTCTAGGCCCTGGGGTTGTCTGAAAAAGCTAGCTATCGCACAGTTGGGTGGGGGGGCTGCAGATATGGGATAGCAAGAAGAGGGTGTATGTTGTTGGATTATTTATTATCATAGCTCAGCTTATATTAAGGTCCTTGCGCAACACGATCAGTAACACAGTTTAGGCTTACGACAGCGCCTGGCCTGCGACATTGCGGCCGCAAAGCATGAGGCAACCGTGCCTCTACGAGCCTTGAACGACGCTACGCATACGCGGCCTCGAGTACAACACGCACACAAGAACACAGTTCGAGCAACACAAAGCACAGGCAAACACGTCACTTCTAGAGACGAGATGTACCTAGTTGTGGATAACAGCCAGAAGTGCCAGGCTTCTGGGTACAGATGGCTCTTTCGATATTTGAGTTGAGGCGCAGATGCACTCCACACCGCGTTGGCGGCTGGAACCGTAGATGAATCAACCGAAGTAACGAAATCTTTATACTATACCCCACTCACAAAGCTATGCCTGTATTCACAAGAATCGCGCAATGCCAGACGCAAGCGAGTCTCGGCTCTCGACCTTTGGTAACTTGGTCGTCTATTGCTCTGAGGCACTTTCAGCAGCCCTGGGAGCAATGACTGATTTTCACACCCGCGCGACACCCTTGCCACTTACAGCACGTGGTGGGACAACACGCAATCCTCGAATGCGAACGGCTAACATGCCACCGGAGCCGCCTTTTACATTGCTTTGTTGCGCTAGTACAGTGAGAGCAATCTCACTACGTACAGGTACTGTGTTGGGTCGTGGTGTTTCGGCAAGGCCCACCAACCCCACTTCTGGCGACGGGTGTTACTATGGGCAACCGTAATCTAGTCGTTCTTATCGGCGAAGTTGGTTGAGAACCTTCACAACCGAAGAAACTTCATCATAATATCTCTTATGTCCGCAACAGTCGAGGCTTTGAAGGCCGAGCTTGCCGCCGCTCGAAAGGAATTGGAATCATATAAGCGTCACCATGCGGTTTGCAGGATCGGTCGCCAAAGAGCCATGAGTACATATCCAAGTAGCTCTGCTGACTTTACGGCAGAAGTAACAACAGCTCTGACCTCAGCCATCGTAAAAGCTGCGCCTGGTGGCAAGAGAGACCGGAGTCCATTCTCGCATAGTGAGCAGTCGTTGGTGCCCAGGAAAAGGAAACCACCCACGACGATCGCCTCCATGATCCAGGAGATTGAACACAGTCCAGTCAACTATGCTGACCTCCAACGATCTTTCATGTTTCTCGCAGTAACAAGCGCAAATCTAAAGCAAAGAGCAACTGAGATGGCTGGAAAATTGAATCGTGCCAAAATTAGCCAAATTGTTGAGGACCGGATCGAGGTTTTTCTGTTCTTTTCTTGCATCGTCGCATTGCAACAAACGGAGCGTCTCAGAAATGCAGAGCTCGAAGAGACCATGCGCTTGGCTCTACCTCATGCTAGCGGCGCCTATGCAAAGCGCATCCTTGCAGGTGTGCGCTGGATGCATCAGAACGTCATACGACCGATGCTGGATCTTGGATGGCAACTTGAGGAAGCCACGGCAGTGGTCGCGCGATGTAAGAGTACGTAAAGATTCTGAGGCATCTGCTAAATATATCACAAGATGCGCCTAGAACTCCCAGCGGCCTTCGCGAAATACAGAACGAAGGACAACTTCAAGAGCCGTTAGTTGCAAAGCTACATAGCACAAAATCAGCAGGTGTCGCCCCCCTCCTATGGTCTGTTCCGAAGGAGATGACCAAGTTGGATCCAAGTTTAAGGTATGTTAGCAGTGAGCACATGTTGTTCCTCGCTTATGCCAAACAGCTTTAAGCAAGTTTGCAAGGCGATGGGCTACCTCACCCCAACGCAAGGCAAAGTTTTTTCAATGCTCCATCTGTGCACTGTAATAGAATGCCCCATTTCGAGATCACTGCTTAAAGCTGCGGGACAGCTGAGGAACCGGTGGTCTTCTGACGGATCTATCGAACAATTTAATGCGACCGAGCTTGGCCTAGACCCAGATATTGTGACGGCATTGCAAGAGCCGAGAGATGTAGACAGCCTTCTTGGTTACTACAAGGCTCTTGGATTGATCAAAGACTGCTGTAGTAAAGAGTCAAGTGAGCTCAACATTGTCTCGCAGGTTGACTTCACGGCAGGATCTTCTAGGATGAGACCCGTCCACTGGAATCGCATTATGGTGCTAGCCTGTTTCTTTTTCACTGGATGCTGTGAGTATTACAGCAAGTAAGTCATCCCATGTAAGTTTAGCGTTCTCTTCTTTGACAAGCACTCAGTGTACGAGAGAACTCCGTCCGAGCATTGCCATTATTTCGCGAGCTTGTCAAAAGATCTATTGGCTTCGGTGAGCACGGTCCGACGTCTATCATCATGCGGGCACTGCTACAAGCGTCGAAATTTGCAGACAACGGATGGAAATCTTTCTCTATCGAAGTCGCAAAAACTACTCGACTAGAGGAGATCACCACTGAGGATAGAGCATACCTCGCGTACAGAGAGAGCTTCGTTCTGCGATCCCAGGGTCGGGAAAAGGAAGCTCAACTTGTCATCGAAGAGATCCTCAAGGCACTGCCTCCACGCCGCGAGTTCGGACCTCTTCTGAATGCGATTTATGGGCTTCTCCTGAGTTCACTCTCATGGACATACGTCGCGCAAGTACAGTTCGAGAAAGCCATTGTTGCGTGTTCATCTTGGATCACTGGCACGAGTCTATACGAGATGAGAGCCGATCAAAAGCTGGTCACTGCCAGAGGCATCGCTAGCAAGCATCTAGGCAAGCTAGACGACGCTATCCATGATCTCAATGCAGTTCTTGATGCATCAAACATATCCCGCGCTCGACTGTATGTGCTTGCGAATCTTAGCGACGCCTATTGCGAGAACGGGCAGTTTGAGGTCGCTTACAGCATGTTAAAGTCGGCTGCTGAAGAAGTCGGCTGTCTTACAAGCACACCGGTGCAAGACACCTACCACAGAACATTACTGCTTTCTCTCTCGGAAGTTTGCTCCTGCCTCAGAAGGTATGAGGAATCAAACGCCATCCTACTGCGACTCAAGGACTATTTCGAACTTGGCCTATGTATCGCAAGGAATGATCAACAGAGGCACATTCGTGTGCTTCTACTTCTCGCGCAAAACAAGCACCGACAGGCTACAGGTCTAGCAGCTTGGCTTGAGACGCAAAATCTGTGGCGCGAATCCATCAGCCTCACCACGAAGTATCAGGTACTTAGTACGTCAGGATGGGATTACGCAGTCATGTGTCTTTCACTTCACCACGCCTTAAGAACGGTTCTGCATGAGGACGAAGGTGATGCATGGTTGCGGAAAGCGATTGACATATTCCTGTCCGGTGTTGAGGATCACTTCTGGATGCGGAGTTTGCCAACGAACTGGATACCCTACATCCTGAAGCAAGATCTGGGAATTACCGATGACTTGCGTTCTCATATCTTGACCTGTAGAAGGATGTAGAAGGCTGTTTTGAACACTCGACAAGTCTACCGCGGCCGCTTCGGACTTTGACAGTGGTTTCCATTCACAAGGCAACCTCACATGCGAGCATCGTCAAACTCTTCTCGTTACGAGTGGTGTAGGAAGGACAGAACATCAGCCAGATTAAACACTGCGACTAGAATACAATGTACTAGTCATAATCCTACGCTCTTCTGTTGTGCAATTGAGCATCGGGATACTTCCTGTGTTCCAATAGGTTACAGTTGCTTTATTGGAACAGCATCGTATTCAGGATGTAAATAAAGATATCCTATACCACCTACGCTGGTCTCGCTAGCCTTAGGTTGCGTTCTGTTGAGTTCTCTAGCAAGATGCTTCCAATCACAAACTTCAATTTGCGCGGAGCAACTTCCGTTCTGGATCAAGCAACCCTAATGCGAGATCAACTAGGTTAGGTTACATCGAGCCGGGGGGAAACACCCACGTGACTTGGTTCAATGGTTAGTTTTCGCTAAAGCGGGGCTATCCACCTGCACCTGCCAGCTTTCACACTGTTAAATCCCCATCACTTTGTGCAACACGGTGAATGGCACGTTTTTCTTCGATTTGGCCTATTGTAATATCCGGACGTGTGGGCTCCCAAGCTCATCTACGATCGCTCCGCACGAGATCGATGGCGAGCTATGCTGTGAGTTGAACAATACAAAAGCAATGACCAGCCCAACGTGACTCGTCCACAGGCTGCTCTGAATCTACTTGATCGACAACGACGGACACATTCGCCCGGCGCAAACTTCATACCCAGCCGAGATGGCATGCTGGGTTGGCTCAACAGATTAGGCTATTCTGTATGACCGTTCTACCGTCAAGCTTCCATAATATTGATGAAACCCAGATCGACGACATCAATCGCCTCAACATTATCCACATAGCTGGAACGAAAGGAAAGGGCACGACATGTGCATTCATCGAATGCTTGTTGCGATCTCACGGCTTGAAGACCGGGCTTTATACCGGACCACACCTCATTGGTCCTGAAGAGAGAATCCGGATAGGATTCTCGCCTCTGCAGAAGGAACTTTTTGCGAAATACGTTAGCGACGTATATGAGACCCTCCGTGGTGAGCTTCGTACACCAAAGTATCTTCAACTTTTAACGCTTGTCTCGATTCATGCGTTCATCCAGGCCGGGGTTGATGTAGCAATCTACGAGACCCATCACGGCGGCGAGTACGATGCGACAAACTTCATTCCAAAGCCTACAGTGACGGCAATCACTGCGATTGATTACGATCACACTGATACACTTGGAGGATCACTGGAACGGATCGCCTGGCATAAAGCGGGAATAATGAAAACCAACGTTCCAGCCTTTTCAGTTCCACAGCAAACAGTGGCAGCCACCGTCCTTCAAGATCGAGCTGCTGAGAAGGGCGTAGAAATAGACGTCATCCGACCTTTGACTGAGTGGCCGGCAAACGCTCCGCGACTGCAGCCAGAGGTTCAGCTACAAAATTTCTCGCTAGCTCATGCCGTATGCAACAACTTTCTCCAACAGACACAGGGGTGTCATCTTACCACCGAAGTCACAGAACGAGGTTTGAGAACGTTCAACTGGCCGGGCCGTTTTCAAACCATCACAGAAGGGACGGTCACGTGGTTCCTTGACGGTGCACATAATGAGTTGAGTCTTAACAGGTGTGCAGAATGGTTTGCCCAAAACAGCAGGTATGACTGTGTATGCTGTGTCTGTAGTACAGTGCTGACTACATAAGCTTGCATAGGATCGTCATATTCGGCCATTTCTCTCCCCATCGAGATCCGGTATCGCTAAGTCGGTCGTTGGCTGAACCACTCCTGAAACATGGTATAGATGTTCAGCATGTCATTCTTACGGCTTGTCTTTCTGCTCGGCGTGAAAAAAATGGTCTGTCCATACCCGCGTATATTGAAGCCCTCTAACTCCTTCATAGATCCCATATGCGAAAATCCCTTGTCATACCAGGAAGCCTGGGAGAACTTGGGCGGAAACTTCGCAGTCCACGCGACCGCGGATCTCGATGCTGCTATGAACCTCGCTATTCAACTCGGAGCTACTAGTATACTGGTTACAGGGAGCTTGCATCTGGTTGGTCATGCTCTTTGGGTCTTGCGATCACGTTCCGCGTAAGCTTCTGATGCCAATTTGATGACTCCTTACGTTCTTCAACACTTAGGATTGATACCACAGATACCAGATCGCCGTGAGTGGACCATCGTCAGGATGACTATAGTGAAGATTGTTGGAACGTGAAGCGTGGAAACATCGTTCCGATTTCAGGCCATGCACGACAGAAATGAATATTAGTCATCTGATATCACGTGCTTATGCACACTGTCATGTGACCGTCAAACAAAGGTCTTCCCCTACCCTCCCACGATTTGAGCGCAGATACAGTAATCATCTTGAACGGTAAGATGCTCAGCCTGCCAGAATGTCGAAGCAATTGCGCCCGGCGGATGCAAGGCTGGTTAGTTCTGCTAGCTGGTTCTTTTTACCCATCTCGATTCTTTCCACCAAGCTCTCAACAATTGAGAGTCGGTGTGAGATCCTTGATGCTCTACCAGTGCCACAGTAACCCCACGTGAACAGCTGACAAGTCCATGCAAATGCGGCACCAACGACGGCACAAGGAATCGAGCACCACATCTTATTGGACGTGTTTCAAAGCGGGGTTCAGACATGCGCCACTAGTTCCGTAATATCCCGGAACCCGTCTTTGGCCTGGATGGAGCCGTGGGCGAGCTCGCTGGTCCGCGAAAGAGCAACAGACACACTGAGAAATTTGCGATTTGACACTTGTGAGTTGCCATAGTGGCACCTGGCGAACGAATCCTTGATGGCTTGATCCAGGACGCGTTCTGCATCGCCTGGACCTGTTATTTGCACTAGCCATCTTGACCGACCCGTTGTGGGGCGATCATACACACACAGCGTCAACCGCCGAGCTCCATGGGCCCTTTCTTTCGTCGGGCATCAGCCACCCATGAGTCGGTCATTAACCTGACGGCAGAGCCCGATCGCAAGCACACCATGCCGTCTTTTCTCCTCCGAACTTTACAACGGACGAAGCATCGAGTGCGAACTCTAGCTTCCGTGACCCACCGTCTTGCAGTGCATGTTGGGACAAACAGTACATGAAGCTATGCCTCGAGAGTATGCCGAGGCCTAGTTGCCCGCGCCGGCGCCTACCGGTACGGTTCGTRAGCCGGCCGGCCGGCCGGCCAGAATTACTAGCGGCGTGTCGGTTTCCGCACGTCCCCTCGATGGTGCCCAGACGTAGGCGGGCAGGCGGCACGATATCTGATCCAAACTCATCTCCCATTCGTGAAAGCTGGCATGGAGGCTTGCTCGCTTGCGCTAGCCATTCTGGCAGGCCTCTTGTGGGCCCGGCCATGGTTGTCTGGCGCAACTAAGCACCCCAACCGCTCTTTGCTCTCCTCGTTCGGTCACCCGTCTCTTCATCCATCATGGCTGAGCCGATCATCGAGTTGAAGGCTGAGATTGACCGTCTCAAACAGCAACTGGCGATATATCAAGCTCACCACGCCGCGTGTCACATTGACTACCGCGAGCCGTCGCCACGAGAACCGCAGGTCGTGCACGCACGACACATCGACCCACTGCTGCATCCTGTGGACGCAGGTTCGGACGGCGGTCTCGAGCTCGTCCCGTTTGATGTGTCGAGCCTGAGCAAAAGGACACCGACAGCAGAGGTTCGCAGCGACAGGGATCGTCCCAAGAAGCTAAAGAAGCCTCCAAAACCAGATTGGCTCGCCGTCGTCGAGGGCTTGGAGAGGGACATCGACCTGTCCAGTCAGAGCGAGGCTGCTGAGCTGGTCAGCTTTGATGTGCCGCACGCACTCGCTCCTGGCCGATTCGAGACGCTCAAAGCCAGGGCGATCGAAACGAACGCCCTCGTTCAGGCGGCGGAAGCTGCGACCACCAAGGCGCGCGTCGCGCTCTTCTGTTTCCTCACTGACGTCATCGCTTTCGAAASWTCCGGCRCGCTTACGGCCGAYCAGGCAGACGAACTCATGACGCTCGCCCTGCCAACACAATCAGTGGACTTTCGGCGGCGCGTTCGGGACGGMGCAARGTGGATACATGAGAAGGTGATAGCGAAGCTGATACGGCGTGGATGGGAGCCCGACAAGGCTAGAACGCTTGTAGCTCGACGCAAGTCTTCCACTGTATCTTCTTGTACGCTACTCACCAGGCTGCAGATGCGCCCACCCGCCCATACGCATACAAACACATCAAAAACGCTCACAGCAGCGCTCGCTTGATYGAGAAATTTGAAGAGGTGAGAGACTCGCMATACGTAGCATCTTTGCCTTCTCTCTCCGTTCCTGCTCTGACTGCAGGCTGCGATCWYACGGCGAGGTATGTAACCAACGGAGCACGGCAGACTTTTGCTCACGCGGGACAGTTTCCAGGGTGTTGGTAAGGMCCCAGGCSATCCATCCCCAGCAACTGCTCCAGATCTTGRACATTCCTCGGCTTCTGCCTCGTGGATCCGCCAACCGGTAACTCCCGACCAGTCTATCGGTGAGCTTGGAGGCCATGTAGAGTATCAGGTAGATTTGATGCTCACGGGTACACGGCTTAGTGATTATATCATGATACAGGATGGAGTGGGTGCAAGTATGAGCCAGCACTGGAGCCTGTAGAAGGCGGCTTGCTACTGTATTTTGGAAGCTATCTCTTCAGTTTATTTGAAACACCAATGGGTAAAATGGTACTTCACACGGCATCGCATAATTCACACTTGGCAAGATCACAAACAAACCTGCCCTGAGCTCTGTCTCGTGCCATATTCGTTCTTCTTGTCTCCAAGTCTTCAGTAGCTTGCCACCCAGATCTTCAGGAGACGAGATGGGCAGCAGGATCATGAYTTCCTTCTCTCCAGTGCAAAGATGTCCAGAGTCGAGAAGAAGCACCCAGGGTTTCGCCGTTGGAGCGCTCAAGGTCCACTCCTTGGTCACCGCTTTGATTTGAGAAGTCTAGGCCAGGTTACTGGGAGGAAGCTTGCAGTGTAGCTTACATCGGGACGTACATAGCTGAARACTTCTTTCGTGATCTCCTCTAGTATCTCGGAGCTCTGCGCTAATAGATCGTACTTGAACAGTACAGTACTCTCCATTACAGGAAACACACTGCGACTGCCCAAGGCTACGCGAGCGACGAGTTTATCGAGATCTGCATTCGAAGGCAAAAAATTGTGCAAAGACATTTGAGCAGGCTTGAGACGTGTCCGGGTCAGAGATGGCAGGATAGGTTGAGTGGTGAAAGAAGGAGTCAGAAGCGCAGATCATGCGAAGAGACAGCTGTGGTCAGAAGTTACAAGGCCTATCGTACGCTTTCGAGGCAGTCCGGCTCGGTGAACAGGGACAGGAGTGGGAGCAGCCTGAGATGTACAGTAAAGGGATTCGCGCCTCGCCAACGCACTGTCCGCGATGAGTCGGGCCTGCCAGTGTGCAGCAGGCCGATCGAAAAGGTTAGCGCGAGGAGTGAGCCGGGCGTGCCGCATCTAATCAGCGTCCCCGCTGTAGCGCGAACGCTTGCGATGCACCCGCAGCCATCTCTGGAGCGACGTCAGCCTTTTGGCCAATCAGCAGAATCCATTCCCAAGCTACAGATGACCTAATAAGAAAGAGTGCCAAGTCTTCAGTCCGGAAGCATACGTGGGTGGACGAGGTGGAACCGTACTTGCGACATAAGTTGCTCCGGGAGAGGTCCGACTGCAATATATACACACCTATGCATCACGTGTTGATTGCAATTCGCGATCCGCATTGGCAAAGTTCTTTGTATAGCTTCGCAATCCTCTAGGACTCGTCCAGCCCTCGAATATCTCTTTGCGATTAATCACGCCAGAYCGCGGGAACACACGATGATACCCAAGGTCGACCCGATCATCACGAGCAGAACCAACAGCCTCGACCAAGCTGTAGTACACATGATGAGATGCAGCAGTAAGTTCGAATCCGATCCAGAACAACACACCCAAGAGCTGTTGTTGATTGCCTGGTTGATACTGCCGCAGCACATATCGCACCGTCGGATGCATTGTAGCCGCAGAAGATTTGAGTGTGCGTTAGTCCAATACTTCTTACAAGACGCCTTTGAGATCGTCATCGAAACGTTTCCGAACAAGCCTTGAATTCGGAGCAAGCTCAAAACTGGATCCTCAAGAGAACGCCCGGAACCATACTATTGCCGCCAAATCTGTTGGTGTCAACCCGTCCGCCAGGGTGAATCTGAACTCAGCCACCTGCTTCCGGCCAATACCCCGCTCAACAGGAACACGCTCGCCACGCTTCTTGCACGAACGGTCGCCGAGGCGTCCGCGTCAAGCTCGCCGGTCTTTGAGGTCGATGCGAGAATTCTACAAGCCATCCAAATCAGGCTCGGCCTGTGTCGCGAACAAGGTGTTGGTTTCGCGTAGTTCAGCTGGGTCGTTATTGTCCAGAGGGCGAAGTAGACTAGTCAGCTACAGCAGTGGCCGTGTGCGCTTCGGTTSGAACCGGTGTGACTCCTTGATGAGGCTCGATCATTAGCACGGGCGGGAGAAGAAGAGGGTCTTTGCTTCACGAGATGAACTCTGCTTACCTAAAACCGCCTGCTGGCTTGCGAGGGGACTGCTGTCTTCATGCCGACTTCAATGCAACGAGGCGCTGAGGTGAGTGGGGGCAATAGATCTATTTTGGTTGACTGGTTGCCAGACTGGATCAAAGGCTACTCAGTGCAGTACAGTAATGAGAGTGACGTGGTCTCAACACTAGAAACGGGACCCTGGAGATGGGCTATGGATTTGTCCCCTACACATGTAAATTGGCGTCGTCGGCGCACGAGAGGGTGCCAAAACCGGTGTCTCTATAGAGCAAGGAAAGAGGGTACGATCAGGAACCTGCTTCGACGTCCGCTGCTGGCTGCATAAGCTTGTCCCAGGCCCATGTACTGTACATTAGACGCGCAGTCTCGCGCCCACGCAGGCATACGCTTGTCGAACGCCTGTCGAGATGTCCCTTAGCTTCGCCAACGATCGCCCTACTGCTACCGGTCCTGATGAACGCGGAACAGCATGCCATAGAGGAAGCCTGGCAGCACAAAGAGCTGCGCGAGGTGCCGTACCCGCGTCTCCGTGCGACCCGACGCCTAGCTTGTCGCAGATGATCAGACAGACGGAGCTGGAGAACGAGAGGCTTCAGCAACAACTAGACTGTCAACACCAGGTGGAAGACGCAAGCATGTACTTTCTGAGCGAAGTACGAAGCTTCCTCGAGAAGCTGCAGCAAGCCGTGAACATYTTCGAAGACCTTCAGCTGGACATTGAGCAAGATCGACGAGATCGACGGGCTGATGTGTCCCAACAACGTTATAGCTCACAAGACTAGGCTTCATCGCGAGCTGTTCACGCGTGGGCAACCGTGCCAAGCAAGGGATGGTTCAGAAAGGTCAACAAGGAGAAACCTTGCGCTCTAAGCGGCACGCTTCGTGTTTGAGAGGAAGCTTCGTGCATTGAGTCCGTACATGTGTCCAGGATGTCAGAACAGATCTTGGGGGTCGATAGCGTGCGAGAGTGGTACTGTACAGCACTGTTACTCAGCAGCGTCTGGTGTAGATCAATGATGCAATAAACGCCAAAGCACCGACAAGCTCGGTACAATGCAGACTTAAGCAGTCCTTGCAGGTCGTCCGCAGAGCTGAGGAAACGTGCAACAAACAAGACAGTACGACTTGTTGTGGAGATCTAACTATAGA
>BCGR01000049.1:10618-72992 GCA_001599375.1 Phoma herbarum
TTTTGTGTTACCATACTGCCGTGCATCCCAGCCTTTCGCCTCATCTGCTGTGCTCCTGTCAACAGCCTTCGGCTTCAATGACCGTGCATCTGACAAGTATGGTAGTACAAAGCTCGCGTGTAACCACACAAACATGTATTTTAGAGAACGAAGCGAGAGGAGAAACAACACAATCAACGATCATCACTAAACAACATTTTTTCATTTTACAACAAGCATTCTATCTGACACTTAGAATGTACAATAGTATAGGTAACTACTAGTATAGCTTTAAGAAGAGTATACTGTACTAAGCTTATAAAAAAGAGAAATGCAAAGAATATCTATAAAAGCTAAGTACAAAGAAGGACTGCTACTGTAAAGAAAGATAAGTGTCTTTCTAAAATAGTTTCTTTTGCTATTAGTATATAAGAAAGCTTAGAATAGGCAATTAGTTAGTTAACTAAGAGTATAAATTCTAGGTTAGCTATAAAGAAAAGTGTTATAAGCTTAAAAATATTTGTATAAATATCTCTTTATTAATTTTGTTATATAATACTTCTGTCAGATATAAGGACAGAGAGGCCAGAGGCCGAGATGGTGCACGGTTTGGTTACACAAAGCTCGCGTAAAAACACACAAGCATAGATTTAGGAAAAGGAACACAACACACATCATCGCATTATAAGCATTTAATCTGACAACTTCCTTCTAGGTGTTCCTAGAAAGCATGCTGCTAAACTTAGGTAATGTAGGTTTTTAAATAACTAGAGCAAATAGCATAGATAACTTTATCAACCTAAAGTAAGCTTAGCATACTATTAACTACTATTCTTTTTGTCAGATGCACGGTCATTGAAGCCGAAGGCTGTTGACAGGAGCACAGCAGATGAGGCGAAAGGCTGGGATGCACGGCAGTATGGTAACACAAAACTCGCGTGTAACCACACAAACATGTGCCTCTAATTTCGAACGTAGACACAGAACAAGAATCAATCAATTAAAAAACAACCATCTAATCTGACACTTTTATAAGGCAGCGGCTTCTAGATCTAACGCTACTGCTAGCAATTCTGCTGCTAATAACTCTACTGCTAATTCTGCGTTTCTTGTATTTAATGTAATAGCTTTATTAGTTAACGTACCTCACGGGCGAAAGAATCAACGGGCGAGAGAATCACTTTTGCCAAGACCCCACCAAAACTCACGCTACTGTAGCCTAAAACACCACAAACTGGCGCTGCAAGGTGTAGCACAGCCTAGAATATTATTTAGAGACTACTTCTACATCATTCTTACACGTTCGCGCGTTGTGCCCAGTCTGATTTCACCGTCCACAGCGTCGTTGGGAGGGCTCACCCACTTCAGCGCGCACCCGCTTCTTTAGCTTCTTACCATCACCACGCGCCCCAAACTCCTGTAGAGCTGTCAATCGCTGGCCCTCCTCAACTATAAGCGTCCCTTCTGCCTTAACTCGCTTTCTTTTATGTGATCTACGTCGCGTGGCGGCCTCGTTAGCTGCTCGAAGCTCAGCTATCTCCTGTTGCGCCAACACTAGCTTGTGCGCAATTATTGCTGCCCCCTTTGAGACCTTCTCAAACGCTTCAACTATAGAAGTTGGTGAGCTATCTACATGCCTCTAAATCCTTGTCTTCACAATCGTCGATTGCGACCCAAGTTCTAGGGTGTTCTTTGGAGTTGCAGACTGCCAGGGCTCGTTGTTGGTGGGGAGTTGTGGTGATAGAGTGCGCAGCTTCACATCAAGGCCTGTTATGACCCGTTCTAGGTTAAAAGGAACCAATCCAGCGCCTCGGAACCCTCCTTGGATGTTGCTAGAGGTAAACACAGCATTATAGGCTGCTTTAAAGCATGGCAGGAACTCAAGCTTTGTAATGTGGTTGATCCGGTTGCGCATAAGGTTTTCGGCTTAGCGCCCGTACGCCTGCTTCAGAGGGGCAAAACAACCCACATCAAGAGGCTGCAGGAGGTGTGATGAGTGAGGAGGCATGCATACAGTGATAATCTTGTTATCTCTGCAGTATTGCTGGAAATCCAGCGAGTCGTGGCTCTCATGGCCGTCTATAACCAGTAGACGGTGGCTGCCAACAGTACGCTCTTTTGTATGCGTGTCAAAGTGCTTCAACCAGTCAAGACCAAGCTTGTTGTTGGTCCAGCCGTTCTCAGAGACTCCAATAACCCAGTCTAGGGGCAGATCCTCCTCTTTGTACCAGCTCGAGAGGTGATTGGCGCCCTGGAAGATAATGAAGGGCGGAATAGCCCACCCTTTGGCATTGATGCTCTTAATGACCGTTGTCCACTCCCGATTGCCTGGCTGGACCTGCTTTGGTCGTCCTCGTCTCTCCGAAGCTGTGACGACTGCTCCAGTGGATATCTGGCCCATCATGAAGCCTGTCTCGTCGAAGTTGTACGTGTCGTCATCCTGGATGCCATACTTGGCTTTGATGTTGGCTACAAGGCTGAACCAGCCCTGGATCACCTCAGGGTCCTCGCAGAGGGCTCTCTTGTAGTCGTACTTGCGATTGAACTTCACTACAAGCTCTGGTTGGCGCTTAACAAACGTACTAGGCCAGTTTACGCCAACATAGCCCAGATTGCGCTCAGCCCGCAAAGAATTGGCCATATCAGCTACAGCAGCGAGCCGAGGGGGAAATCCTCGCGCGTCTAGCTCAAGGATGTGCTCAACAATCACCCGCTCCTCAGTATTGGTCAGGCTGCGTGAGTTGGGCATAGTATCAATGCGTGAATGCTGTCCGGCGCGTCGTTTGCTTATAGTACTTTGGGGGACTCTGTAGATAGCTGCAGCGCGTCGCTGAGAGAGGTTTGCGTCTTGTTTAAGAGCTTGAAGCGCAAGCTGTATTTGAGCTTCTTTTAACGCGTCTGACTGTGGTTTTTGGGGAGGCATTGGTGTAGGGTTAGTGTTTTGGTGGGGTCTTGGCAAAAGTGATTCTCTCGCCCGTTGATTCTTTCGCCCGTGAGGTACGTTAGCTCTTAAACAGCAGGAACGTCTTTAGGCACAATCTATTTAATAGTGTGCTTGTACTATATGTAGTTAACAGTCTTTAGTCTAAGGTTACAAGCTAAGCATAGCACCCTACAAAATATACAAGTTGTTTTTTTAGATCTAGTCTGTCCTTTATTAGCAATTACAGCTATAAGCTGTTAGCAGGTAGAGACTGTAATAAGGCAGAAATGCAAGGTTAAAGGGATAGGGGTAAGCAATTTACGGGACTAACTTAAAGGGCTTATAGCAATTTCTACAGCTTCTAATTACCTTACACGCAAAGCTTGCAGTGCAGTCAAGAAAGGCCTAACACCCTTTTATCCTAGGGGCGATCTTAGGCTCCAGAAAATCAACTATATTTTTGCGACGACGCCTAATATCTCCGTGGTTCAAGACTTGAGCATATCTTTTCCTCACGAAAAAACAGCTGCTGTGGCTGGTTCTTTAGGATCGCGAAAAAGATTTATTGTTAAGTTGCTCATGCGCTTCTACGAGCTAGGTCAGAGCCAGAATCTCCTTGACGCGCTGAAATTGAAAAGCTCAACTTGAAATGGCTACGTCGGCAAATTCGATGGTTAACTAGAAAAAACTTCTTGTTTGATACGACGATCTAGGAGAATATCGAATATGACCTCGCTGGAACCGTGCTGAAAACTGAGTCTTCCTAGGAGAAGTGAGAAAGAGTTCAACAGGTGCTGTTGTTGCCTTCCTCGACGAGACTTTTTAGCGAAACCTTCGATGATCACCCGTTTGAGGAAGCGGGGAAGCATTATGGCAGTATGGGTGTTTACTGTAATCGAGCCTGACTTGCGGGGTGAGTTGTGGTCAGATGCTGCTATAACTGACAATGCGTTGTAAACTACAGTGGGGATCTGTATACTGACTGGGTTGATGCTCAACTTGAACGATTGGGGAAAGGAAGACGAGTGATGCAAAACATGCGACGGAAAAAAATACTTGGAGGGACTGGAATTAACTTTGCTTGAGATAAACCGCTTGAATCCCGTACTCTCCCCTGGGACCCAGCTTAAAGGCAGCGCTGCTAACAGTAGGTGCCACACTATGGTCGACTATATCTACCAGTAGGGTATGCCAGCAGTTAGTTACTACCCGGGTGAAGGGATCTTGGCAGTAGTTAACAGTACGCCGTGTGGCAGCCGAGACAGTCAACTTTTGCGTCGTCAAAAGCGAACTGCCTCAAAACAGGCGACAACTTCCAGCGTGCAAAGAGCAGCGGATTCTCCACCAAGATCCGGCGCAGCATTTCCCCCCTCTCCTCTGTATCAGGCCATTCGCCCTGCCACACGCGTACATAAGGCACCATAATTTCCAAGGCCTCCCTAACCCACCTCCCTGCTCTTTCCTCGCCAATCCTCCCCTTTTGCACCATCCGCCTCTCCAGCTCCCCCAAGAAATGCTCCCTCTCTTGCATGTTCTTTACCAACGCAGCCTGCATGACCGCTAGTAGGATATGTGACCGGATTGAACAGTCCAACTCATCCATCTTGATTGCTCCAGCTCCTAGTCCAGCTGTCTCCTCCATCGCAACAGCGGCTAGGAACTCGACCTCCTCCTCACTCCCAATCTCTTCCTGCCACCCCCTCTGCAACGCTTGAAATGCAGTCCCTCCATCCGGTATCCCACACCAGAAAAACACCGGCTTGCTAGGTTCTGGTTCGACAACCTTACCCGAAGAATCCTGTGCGAGGTACTGTGCTTCCAAACTGTGTATATCATACAATCCCGACGCGACATTGAGCCCAAAGTGATGGGACCCCCATGCTTCGCGGTTGTCCTTGCGAGGTGATAGGTCAGATGTAGGGCTTGGAGATGAAGGGATCTTCTTCTCCTCTCCCTCAAGCTGGGTGTTGGTGTTCGTGGGCAATGCTTCTTGTTTCGATTCTGCGATGGGAGGTTCGTAATACTCGTCTAGCCAGAAGCGCGCATGTGATTCCGAAAAGGGTGGTGTGCTAGGGTAGGCCGCGTGTAGGCGTGTCAAGACTGCGTCAAGCGTGCGGAGGGCTATTTTAGTAATCGTGTCAAATGGAAGGAGCGGTTGCCTGTGGCGGGTCCGCCCGACAGTATAAGCCCAGCGGGGGAGCTTTAGGACGTGTTCGGATACCGGATTATCGCGCGGCAGGCACAGCGGGGAGGACGAGTCCGGGAGGTCCTGGAGGTCGGGCATGCGGTAGAAGCGTGCTGTGGTGGGTTGGGTAAGGAATGTGGTGGAGTAATAGGAGCGCCAGGCTGTGGGGTGCAGGAGGGCATGGTGCGCAGTGTAGAAGGCGTCGAAGTCTGAGAAGGTGAGGGGGTCGTCCCCATTTAGTTGGGAGGTCCAGCGGTAGTAGGCTGCTGCGATCTGGGCGAGATAAAATATATCCAAGGTACTGTTTTATTTTAGTCACACACATGCAGTGCTAGGTACGTCGGTATTAGGGATTCTCATATGAGGATGTAGCTTACCGATTGAAGCGGAGCTCGCCCTCACCAAAAGACCAGCCATGCGCGTGCAGCTTCTCCACAACATCGAATACGCCCTGGCCGTCCCACAGCCCCTCATCGATATAAATGTATGCGATCCGCAAGACATCATCGTGACATGTCACTGGCACGATTCCGCCTTCCACATTAGCCAGAAATTCCCCAGCTTCATCGTCCATTGTAGTGCCCATCGTACGCAGAATGCAGTTGCTGGAGTTGATGTTTTGAAATTTGCCTCCAGGGCTGGGAATGTAACAATACTGAGTGATAGGCAAAGTCGGCGATCGCGCGGTCTATATACAAGATGCCGAAGCGTGCTAGGCCTAATCGCGCTAAAGCGCACGTAATCGGGGGAACATGTTCTGAACCTTGGAACCGTGAGTACCCTCACAACTAGTTTATGCAATCTCGATATCTTAGTCAGATAGAATTATTAACCAGCTCTTGGAAATTGTCTCTCGAGCGGGCCGACGACCACATAAATGGATCATCTTAATATGTAAAGCAACCTGCGTTCTATGCAGAACGCCTGCGTAGTTACGGGTATGGAACTATCGTGCCTGGACCAGGAATCACCCGCTGACCGTGTGCCATTCGTGTTCGTTTTGATTTCCAGGCATAAGACTTAAATTCGGTGAGGATTCCAGCTGCGTACAAAGAACTCGGCTACCGTAGTAAGTCTACCTTTCGATTCACCACCCGTGTTTACCCTGAAGCCTCCCTTTCGATCCCCACGTACCCTCACCTGTCGCCCCCTAACAACTGATTCCTCCTAACTAGCGCTTCTCCTCGTTATATGCCCCCATTCCGTAGCCTGGAACGGATTCCACAAAACCCCAATCCGCGGCACCCATTTTGCCAATCTTTTTGTTGGCCTCGGTCCCCCGCTCGGCACACTGCGCGAGATGCACCTTACCAGTGTCGATAAGGGCCGGCGGAAGCAATCCTTGGGTCATGTGTAGATAGCCCTTCACCTTGGCGAAAATCACCGTGTTCTCGATCGTCGCGCCCGGAGAGACGTACCCGATGAAGCGTAGGCGGTTCTTCCCTGCGGTGTCCGATGCGTCAGTATCAACAGCAAACCCAAAAGGAAGAAAAGGAATTGAACACGTACTACTTGTTGGAAACATGTTCCACAGCCCAAGTGGCTTGCACGTGTCCTTTTTTTTCTCCGCGTCCTCGGGGAACGTGAAAAGCTCGGGGAGGTAGACCTTATTCCATTTGTCCCATTCGTCGGCGTCAACCGTCACCACGCAATCCCATTGAACGTCCCCATTAGGGTCATTGTCGCCCCAGGCTTGGAATGAATTCAAGATGTAAAGACTCGGGCCAATCTGGCGGCCCCCGTTGCCTGAGGACTGCACGGCTTTGCCGCCGTTTTTATGAATGGCTTCGGCTTCGGCCTGGGAGGTGAGTTGGTTTGGTCGCCGGGTTACGGAGGATGTGGAATGGAATATAGAATGGAGTAGAGGGTGGAATGAAATGGGGAACAAACCTTTGAGACCACACGATATCCGAGGTGTTTCTTTACATCACCATCGCGTGTGTGCAGTTGAGCCTTGTAGTCTTCCAGGGGAAAGGCCTGGACTGCAACGGAGGCAGCGAGTGCCAGGAGCGCCCAGAACTTCATGATGCGGGTTGTGGTGGAAGATGTCAAGGGACAGAGAGAGTAAAGAGGACTACTAGTAGATGAGGAGGAACACGAATGCTGTCTCGCTGGACCGGGAAGACAAGGGGAACGACCCAAACCGGTCCAGACTGAGATGACTACTAATTTACCAAGCATTGAATTGAAAGGGGTGGTGCGATAATCACCTCGCCATACCTGTTTGGAACTTTCTAAACCATCCCTGCAAAGGCAGCTTCGAGGAAAAAGGCAATGGATGTTACTGAACCCTGTGTGGCGAGGGCTCATAGAATTTAATTGGGTCCCTCCTATGAAAAAGGTAGTCTTCCCTGTAAAGGAGAGCTCATATTTACCCACATTCGCATTAAAACAGCACTTCTCCGAAATTCTTGAGGCCCTAAAGTCACCTCGAAACGAGCTTGCTAGGAATCGAAAAGCTATCGACAGTGAAGACTTAGAATGTTAAATCTCTGGCGTAGGCAATGACTCTACTAGCTTGCTGCTTAGATTTTAGGGTCCGATTGTCCCACTTTCCTACGGCGTGGACTTTGAAAGCTAGAGCTCTAGCGGAAGCAAGGACGCTGCTAGCTTGCCTAGATTCTAGGGTCCAATTGTCCCACTTGATGCACTTCGTTAGCTTCGGTGGAAAACTCTACATACTTGAGCTTTCCAGTTTTCGAGCCGGATAAGGGGTAAGTACCTAGGTACGTACAATGACGCCTTAGAAGCGTAGCCTACGAATTTTACGCTTTTTCGAGCAGATAGACGCACTGACTTCTAAGCAAATGTTCTATCGGAGGTAAAGAAGTGCAGTGCTGGGTGTCTTCACGTCCGATGGCCTGGACAGGGGCTTTTAATTCACTAAATTCGAGCTCTACCAGCTTTGGTTTAGTGGGTCTCCAATAAGGTATATATCTCGTACGGGCGGGCGGGCGGCTCTACTTAACACAATCTACACGTGGTGGGTTAGCGGCATTTAGCGCAGATGTTAATTACTTCCGAGAATATACACAGTTTTGTACATTCGCTACTAGTGCGCAAGGCGTGTACGCTTTTCTAGAAAGAAGTGCCGAGGTACGTACTCTCGATTCCGAGTGGTTGTGGTTAGGCAGCTTCGCAGTATGAATGTATCCTCTAGGTGTGCAATTGCGCTTGTTACCTTATGTTGCAACCACTACCGTCCAAAATTTCGAAATCTGATGGCACCTGCAACAAACAACGGGCAAAAAGCTACATACTTCCAACAAACCCGGCGCCACTAAATTCCTTAACTTTCCTACTGAGATTCCCCCCCACCACCCCGAGGCTAGCGATAAGTTATGCCCCGAGCCGTATTCCCCACTTTGCGTCCAGAACTACTAGTGTCTGTCTGGGCTTCATCAATCTATCAACTCCGTAGGATACTCGGCAGTTCCCAGCGTACGATTTGCGCATAAGTCGCGGGAAAGGGGGAAGATTGGAGGTACGGCTCAATGCTGATTTGCGGAGACTGTAAGCTACCTCCGTTAGATGGTTCTATCCACCGCGCCGAGGAAGAGCGATTTTAGCTCTGTCCCACAGCAGTTGACAGAGCGCAATATCATGGCGAGTATCGTCTGCACCAGGCGCCATAACAATACACTGGGGGGCCTGTTCCACCCCTACCTCATGATGAAGGAGGTTTTGGAGAGAAGCTTTTCCCCCTTTTCGTCGAAGAAATGTAACATCATCTGGACGGAGGAGGGAGTACTAAAGGCTTCTGCTCGGCCGTCTGCTTCGTCTTTTTGCTCCTGCACCCTCTTTGTCTTTCTTTTCCCAGCTCGCCTGGTCCTCAAGAAGATGTGGCTCTCACCGTCCTCGGCCTCAGCCGGAGCGGTGGCCACCTCCCTCCTGCTGTTGTCTGCGGCGGCGGCAACACGCGTAGACGGCGGCTCCAACAAACTGAATCAATACCTTGCCGCACACCCCGTACCGATCAAGGCGGCGGCCGCCGTTCCTGCATCCGGCAGCACCAAGGCCAACGCACTTGCCCCGGAACTCATCACGGCGGTGCTCAGTGAGTGTCCATCAGGATGTGTAGACGCCGGCTCGAGCCCCAGCAACTGGACTGTCTATCCCCGTCTGGGCCGGTTGGCCATGTGCAACCAGACCATGCTGCTCGACTTCTCCCTCCACACGTCACTGCGCAAGGACGAGACGGTTCGCGCCTGTACTGCCGATTCCACAGCCATAGCCGGCCACACGACCAAGGACGCCTCTTGCCTGCCCAGCGGCAGCGTGACGCAGGTCCACGAGTCGCTGCAGCTGGCCTTCAACAAGACGGCCACGCCAGCCACAGGCGCGGACCTCGCGGCCGCGGCGCAGCAACTCGCCGCTGCTTGGTCGCAGCGCAACAGCTCGGCATGCACCGACACAACCGCCTTTGCTTACTCCAACACGGCTGCCCTCGGCCTCTTCGCCGGCGCTGGAGTTGGTGATGTCCCAACTGCTGTGCTGCAGGAGTTCCTCGCAAAGATCAAGACGCCCGGCTTCTCCGGCAGCGCCGTGGTGCAGCTGTGTGCCAAGGACGGTCGCAGCTCCAAATACAGCTTCGGCATTGTCGCGAGTGGAGGAGGCGACGTGCGCGTGGTCCAGGATGCCGTCGCCGCGTGGGCGTCGGCTGAGTGCCTTACTACCTACGACGCCGCCGAAGACTGGCGCGATATCACGCTGTCCGTGCCGAGTCTGCTGGGCAACGGCACGGCGGGCAATGTCACGACTGCTCCTTCCCGCAACAGCACAGTTCCGCTCAAGAAAGTCAACAAACGGGCCCTGTGTTCGACCAGGCAGGTCGTGTCAGGCGATTCCTGTAAGTATTCCCAGCAGCAAGACGTCCCCTGATGGCGGCCCACTGATGACCTCTGGTAGGTGAATCTCTTGCAGTTGAGTGCGGTATCTCCGGCGCTGACTTCGACAAATACAACCCTGGCAGTACCTTCTGCTCGAAGCTGGTGCCTGGTCAGCATGTCTGCTGCTCCGCCGGCACGCTGCCCGACTTCCGCCCGAAGCCCAACGCCGACGGCACCTGCGCCTCACACTACGTGGAGTCCGGCGAGAACTGCGCGGCCCTGGGTGCCGCGAACAGCCTCACCAATGCCGAGATCGAGAGCTTCAACAAGAACACGTGGGCTTGGGATGGCTGCGACAATCTGCAGGCGTACCAGTACATCTGCCTGAGCACGGGCGACCCCCCCCCCCATGCCGGCGCCCATTGCGAACGCCATCTGTGGGCCCCAGAAGCCGGGCTCGCGACAGCCAGCATCGGGCGTGTCGCTGGCGAGCCTGAATCCGTGTCCGCTCAATGCCTGCTGTGTACGGTCCCCATGAATAAAAAACTTGAATACTAGCTCACCGCGTCTCCAGAACAAATTCGGCCAATGCGGCATCAACCAAGACTTCTGCACCAAATCCGAGTCGGCCACGGGCGCCCCGGGCACCTCAGCCCCTGGCACGAACGGCTGCATCTCCAACTGTGGCATGGACGTCGTCGTCGGCAGTGCGCCCGCCGCGTCCATCAGCATTGGCTACTTCGAGGCCTTCAACCGCAACCGGCCCTGTCTGAACATGGTCATCACCGCCATGGACCTGACACCCTACACGCACGTCCACCTGTCATTTGGCGAAGTCACGAGAAGCTACAAGATCGACATTAGCAGTATCCAGGAGCAGTGGGAGTTGTTCCTGGAGCAGGCGGGCTTCAACAAAATCTTGTCGCTGGGCGGCTGGAGCTTCTCCACCGAGCCGGCAACGTATTCCATCTTCCGCGACGCGGTTGCGCCCGGCAACCAGGATACCTTTGTCGCGAACATCGTGTCATTTGTGACCGAGTACGACCTGGACGGCATTGACATCGACTGGGAGTGTAAGTTCGCTGCGTCCGGCCTGTCTTTAAGCACTGTTCAATGTTGCTAACTGATGCCGCAGACCCTAATGCCCCCGATATCCCTGGCATTCCAGCTGGTACGTATAATTATAATGCTCGAATTTCGGGAGCACCGCTGACGTGAAGATGTATTGCAGGCACCGAAGCCGACGCTGTGAACTACCTCAGCTTCCTCAAAAAACTGCGGGCCGCGATGCCGTCTGGCAAGTCCGTCTCGTTCTGCGCGCCGGCGTCCTACTGGTATCTGCGAGGCTACCCCATCAGTGAGATGGCCGAAGTGGCTGACTACATCGTCTACATGACCTACGACCTCCACGGCCAGTGGGATTACGCGAACAAGTTCGCCATCGACGGCTGCCCAGAGGGCAACTGCCTGCGCTCACAGGTCAACATCACCGAGACGCTCCAGTCGCTGGCCATGATCACCAAGGCCGGCGTGCCATCCAACAAGCTTGCTGTCGGCGTCGCCAGCTACGGCCGCTCGTTCCAGATGACGACGGAGGGCTGCACCGGGCCCATGTGCACCTACACCGGCGGCCTATCTGGCGCCTATCCCGGGCCATGCACAGGCACCGCGGGCTACATCTCCAATGCCGAGATCAGAGCCATCCTGGACGGCACTGGCAGCTGGCAGGACTCCACGGGCGCTGTGCATCAGATCGACTCGTACTCATCGTACTTTGATCAGGACAGCCAGTCGGACGTCGCCGTGTATGAAGGCACCCAGTGGGTCGGCTACATGAACGACGACACGAAGCAGGACCGCACAAAGCTCTACAAGTCTCTGAACATGGCCGGCGTGATCGACTGGACCGTCGACCTGAACGGATACGAGGGCGCCGACATCTCGCCTGGCGCTGCCGCCAACATCGTGTATCCCCCACAGAGCATCTGGGACTCATCCGACCCGCAGGCGGCCTGCAAGCCTCCCTGCGTCATCGTCCTGCCGCCATACCCGCTGACTGGCGCCCACACGGTGACCTCGTGGCCCGCCCTGACCACCACGCTGCTGTCCTCTAACGCAGCCGACGGCCGTGTCTATGTCAAGACGACGACAATCCCCGTGCCGACCTTCGCTATCAGCGAGGTCAATCTGCAGCCCGTGACGCTGTATGCAACCGATACGGACCAGTACACCATCAACCCAATGCAGAGCATCACGCCTCCTTCCTTCCTCTGGACACTGCCTCCAAACCATGCCACCTTCCCCGCCACGACGCCCACTCCCGCGGCGTCCATTCCCGCGGCGTCCCATCCTGCAATTTCCAATCCCGCGATGTCCACGGAGAACGGCGTGCCTATGACCACGAACAGCGTCGTGGCGACGTCTTCGGACCGCGACGTGCCTTTGGCCATCATCCCCCTCGTCACCTTCTTCCCGACGTCAGTCGCTGTCACTATCCAACCCCAGCCCACGTTCTCGGTCGAGTACCCCAAGCCGCCCGTCGCCGGGGGTCCCCTTACCCTCAAGTCCACCAGTACCACGAAGCCCAGCAGCACGAAGACCGGTACCTCGCCGACCAGCACCTCGGACTCCGACTCCGACTCGGGCTCGGGATCGGACAAGCGTGGTACACGCGACTGCCGCACCTTTGGCTGCCCCGGTGGCAAAGGCAGCGACGGTGACGGCGGTAGTGACAGCGGCAGCAAGTGCGGAATGTTCAGCTGCGGCGGTGGGTGTAACATCTTTGGCTGCGGTGGTGGGTGCGGTGTCACAGGCTGCATACCGAGCTGCCCGCTGGGCTCATGTGGTGGCTTGGGCTGTCTCCTTCCCGGCGGCTGTGGAAATACGCAGGGCCCTGGTGGCGGCGATAGCAGCAACGAGTGCGAGACCAAGGTCACGGTGTCGGCGTGCACGTATCTGGTGACGAGTTATAGCGCGTGGTATCTGGCTTCCTCGACGACCACCACGGAAGTAAGTCCCCATTCCCTCTTCTCTAGTACCCTCATTCGGGGTTTAGAGAGACAGTAACACGGAAATGCTAACCCGGGACAGACTGACTGCGCGACGAAGACGGCTTGCAACGGAATGGATACCTCGTTTACGACGACGCCTGGCGTTCCAGAGTGCACGCTCGATCCGGATGTCGCGAGGGCGATAGATGCTGAGGCGGCAGCCGACAAGACGCAGATTAATGGGGTTGATATACCAAAGGAGTACTGGCCGACAAACCCAGCGGGGTATGATGGATCGAAGTTTACCCTAACGCAGTTCGGGCTGTCAGAGACAATCACGGTTAAGAAGACCACCACAACGACCGTCCACTCCACTACTACCAAGACGGTTGCGGTGCCGAAAGTAGCAAGTGCGAAGTGTGATTACAAGTACGTCCCCCTTCCTACCCACCTTTCTATCTCCCTCTTTCTCCACTATATATATCACTATGCTCTGTATATCTATGTAGATATTGTGGCTGACCAGAACAGTTATAATATAGACTACCTCATGTTCAGAGTCTACAAGATCGACGGCTGGGCTGACGACGGCGGCGACAGCCTGAAAAAAGAGGAAAAAGGCTGCGGTGCTTTGACAGGCTGGGATTTTGTTGAATCAAGAACAGACTGGGGAACGTGGGTCTACTTCCAGCTCCCCGTCTTCATGAAGGCCGGGTGCGTGGAGCGCGCCATCGTCTCGGCCGGCGGGCCCAAGTTGTCCTGTAAAAACGTAGGCGACGACGACTGGAAGAAAGACAATCCTCGCCGGCGCGACATAACGCCCAATACCTTGCCGAGCAACAACACGGACAGAACGCCCAATACCTGGCCGAGCAACAGCACGGACAAGGGGGACATGACCGACCCGTACACGCCTATGGTTTGGGGCCCCGATGACACGGTGACGCTCACGGCGACCATCGATGTGCTCGAGACGTCGACGTATACGACTGAGATCTACCTGGCCACGTATGTAGAGCCAGAGTTAAGCACAGAGACGGACTCCTTGACCACAGAGACGAAATCCCTGACCACAGGGACCATGACAGCAGGACCTATAACAACAGCAACCACGACGACCGGAACCACAGCCCCAGCAACCACAGGCCCAGTCTCACCCGACGGCTCTTGCGGCGGCGCAGACGGCTACATTTGCCTCGGAAGTGAGTTTGGCGATTGCTGCTCCGCATACGGCTACTGCGGTTCTTCCACCGGCCATTGTACCGCGGGATGCCAGAGCGCGTTTGGCACATGTGAGGAAGTCAGTAACAAGGTTTCACCCGACGGCTCTTGTAGTGGAGCGAACGGGTACGTGTGCGCTGGAAGTGGGTTTGGCGATTGCTGCTCTGCATACGGATACTGCGGTTCTGAGAGCGGACACTGTACTGCGGGATGTCAGGGGGCGTTTGGGACGTGCGAGGAAGTGAGTGAGCTAGTTTCACCTGATGGTACCTGTGGTGGAGCGGATGGGTATGTTTGCGGTGGAAGTGGGTTTGGGGAGTGCTGCTCTGCTTCTGGGTGGTGCGGTTCTACGAGCGATCACTGTGGTGCGGGTTGCCAGGGTGAGTTTGGGACTTGTTAAATGCTGGGATGGGTGTGGGGGAGAGGGTTGGGGCTGGGAAGGAAGAAGGAGAAGGAGGGTCGTGCTTTTGTATAGTAGCATGTCTTTATATTTGTATATAATCTTTTATTTCAAATTAACTTCTTCTTCAAACTTCTTCTTCTACCCTGAAGCTCCCGTCCGTCTCTTCGCTCTCGCACCTCCTCTCCGCCTCTACCGTCTTGATGCGATCCTGAAACTCAGTTGCAGCGACGTGGGACTTCTTCTGCGTGGAGCTGAGAGAAGACATATCGTCGCTCTCGCAGCTCCGCCTCATGTCTTCGCTCTCGCCCTTCCTCTCTGCGTCTACCGTCTTGATGCGATTTTGAACCTCAGTTGCGGTAACGTTGGACTTTTTCAGCGTAGAGCTGAGAGAAGACATCTCTTTTCGCGCGGCGTCCTGTACAACTCCCTTTGCAAAACGTTTAGAGTAGAGCTAAGGGAAGAGATCTCTTTTCGCGCAGCGTTCTGTGCAGCTTCCTTTGCAAAACCTCCAGAGTAGAGCTGAGAGAAGACATCTCCTTTCGCGCGGGCCGCGGCGTCCTGTGCAACTCCCTTTAAAAAGAATCTCGCTCGTAACTCGTCAGTAATACAGTGATACTCTGCACCATAACATCGTAGCGCACTAATCTACCTAGGTACGCTTCGAACTGCGACTCCTCGAATACAAGGTTCAGCGAAGGAGCGCGGTAGTTGCTACTCCTATACATACCCTCACGTGACCCCGCCGCGCTTAGAAATTATACAAACCGTCGAAGAACGTTGCGAACCTCGATGCGAACTGCTGCGCACTACCTACACGGATACTTCCAGCTTGTACGATAGGCAAAACAGACAGGGTGAATTGAATCGCGGCCTCGAGTTTTCAAAAGGACGTGTAGTTGTGAGGCTGCAGTCACCAGAAGCTCACGTTCGCGACCGACGCGATTTTGGCTCAGATATCGCAATTTTGATAGTGTTCTTCAGAATCAGAGGCCAATTTCCTGACTTGGCTAGCCCTAACTGAGATCCCGGGCTCTGATATCTTCAGAACTGAGCTGAGGAAGCCTGAGTGAGGCCTGAGGCTTCGGCGGCTGCAGCGCCACAGCCTCGCCTCCTATCGCAAATAGGAGGCTTTTGACTATTCCGTAAGCTCGAAACCTCCGTGTAGGTAGTGCGCGGTTGTTGATATCGTGATTCGCGCAGTTCCTCGATAGTGAGCGAGGTTGAGTTACGTGACATGTCCACCCTTTGTCTTTTGCGATATCTTTGCCTGATCTTACTGCTCGCTCTTCTCTGTCCGAGTTTCGTACTTCTTCTTCTTCTTCTTCTTCTCCTTCTGGAACTTAGTGTGCTTCCGCGTCATCTCTTCCACCTCGTTCCTCGACTTGCCGAAGTCCTCTTCTCCTCCTCCGGACCCTCTTTGCGTTCTCCTTCTGTGATGGGATAGACCCATGTGGAGCCTCGGCCTAGGACCTCGGTGCATTCGACAGGAAGACAGCGTTGCCACCAAGGCGTTGCCACTCAAGGCGTTGCCACTCAAGGCATTGCCACCCTGTTGCCACCCTGTTATCACACCGTTGCCACCCACGTATATAAGCCCTTACGGCACCCCAGATGGATCGCCATCGAATTCATCTGATACTTTCTTGCATCTACCCTCAGGGTCTTGCCCCTTACATTCCTCTTCCCTTGCTTCGCCTCCAATCTCACCTCCACTCTCACCTCGCTCACACCTCCACTCTCACATCCGCTCTCACCTCCGCTCTCACCTCCACTCTCACCTCCACTCTCACCTCCACTCTCACCTCCACTCTCACCTCGCTCTCACTTCCACTCTCATCTCCTCCGCATCCCCACTCCCGCTCCCGCGCTCTTCTTCCGCTCTTTCTCCGCTCTTCCCTCGCTTCACCTCCACTCTCACCTTTCCTCTCACCTCCACTCTGACCTCCACTCTCATCTCCTCCGTATCCACTGTCTGATGCGACGCACTGCCTGATGCGATGCGCTGCTCAACTCTGATGCGATGCGCTGCTCAACTCTGATGCGATGGGCAGCTCCATTCTGATGCGATGCGCTGCTCAACTCTGATGCGACTCGCTGTTTCGATCAAGCGAGCGAATCAGAATGCGAGAAAAGCCGGTGAGGGGCGGCCGGGTTTAGCCATGTAACTCTAGCCTGGCGTGCTTGGGTTTCTGGGCGCTTTGTCGTGAGGCACGCGACGCGACGAGATGCGAGACGCGAGACGCGAGAAGGTGGCTCGTGCTTTCCACTGCTCAACGGTGAGTGGTCAAAAATCAGATAACAGGGCATTATGCGTGCACGGAGCAGCGAAAATCAGCAATAGTATGAGTGATTTGGGCATAACGGTCAGGGCGTTCAGCCCGTTACATATACAACGGGACGTTCTAAAATTCAAGCTAGCTCTGCCTCAATAACACTTTCTACAGAGTGAGGTGGCCTCCTGATGTTAAGCACCTTTAATCCCGCACTCTCCACCAGCGCCCGCCACTCAGCCTCCGTCCTCTCCTTCGCACCAAGGCACGCCATCATGGTGATATCGGACGTTGTCACACGAGCGAGCGGCTTCACAGAGCTAACCAAGCTTTCGTGAATGAGAAGCTTCGAGTAWCCGGGTTCCATAGCTTCGGCAAGGTGAGAAAGGATCTKCTTCGCCTGTGTGTCTTCCCAGTCGTGCAGCACGTTGTGCATGAAGTAGACACGGGCACCTTTCACGGGCTGTGGTTCAAAAAAGTCATGAGGGTGGATGGAGATGGTGTCRTCRATAGTCAACTCCTTGAGAATATCGGGCAGGTCTTGGAGCACCAGACTGCCCTCAGGGATATCAGGGTGGCGCAGATGGAATTTGGTCAGGTCGTGGCCCTTGCTACCACCGACATCGACGACAAGGGGCCGGTCAGGCTTGGACTCTTTCACAAGAGTCTCAGTTGGGTAAACATCAACCCAGGGCGTCAAGTTATGCTTGGAGTGACTCTCCATGGCATCATTGAATTCCCTTGCGGCGGCAGGGTTCGCGCTAAGGGACTGGAACAGATTTTCATTTGAGCCTCTCAAGAACTGCCAGTTGCAGTCGTTGGGGTTAGTAGGGACCTTGTATCCCGTCTTCTTGAGGTAGGCTGGCAAAGTCCTGAACATGGGGGAATTGACGAAGCCATAAAATTCACCATAGACGTTGGCGAGGGCCTGATCCTCAGCGAGAGCGCGTACCCACGGTGTAGGCATATAGGTGTCCTCGGCGGTCTCGATGGCAAGATTCTGCCCAGAAATTTGCCGAATCATGCGTCCTGCATTGCCGTCAGAATGCTCATCATGAGTTAAGCAGAGCAGATATGTAACCTACGAATAAGCACTACATCGGCACCCGTTAACTCGGCCAGTTCCGCGCAAGTCTTCTCTCCGCCTCCGGTCTCGATCCATTTGCTGAAGACACCCGCGTCAATCAACGTCTTGACGCATGCATTGGTGGCTGGGTTGACCCAACAGTGCTGCCAAACAATGTCCCACGGCTTATGTACTTTGCTTAAGGCCAGGGTCAGCGCGTCCATGGCACGGACGCGCTCTGCTTCGTTAACGAAGGAGTTCGCGTCGAGGCCCTCCAGGGCTCCGATAAGTTGGTCTGCTGATGCCATGTTGGAAATGGGAATTAACTTTTGGGGAAAGATGCAGGAACAACGGAAACGACACGCGGTCTACTATTTGACAAAGGGAAATGTTCTTATCTACCGTAAAATTCTGGCCATATCTACCGGTTGACTAGAGGGTTTCAAATACTATAGTAGTTAGTAAATTTCTTGTAACAGATAAGCGCGTACTAAGATCCATTTTTCTTATATGTACTTTTCCTAATACGTAATTTGTCCTCAACGACCATATGTAACCGGTATGGCCAAACTTCTACGGTATCATTTGGTCACGCGGCTACTCGATAGAGTAATTAGTCCCGAATTACATTGAACAAGCCGCACGATTTAATGCCATGCGGGTTGAATTGGTTAGCACTGATCAGTTGAGGACACGGTATCCGAAATTTGAGGGAGCAAGGATGTCTCAGGGGCAGACCCACCTGTTGGGCCACTCACGTACTTCTCACGCCACTTTTGGCATGTCGTGCTTGGCATGCAGCCCCTCGGACTCGTGCGAGCGACCTTGACAGGACCTACCGGTTGGTACCTGTTGTAGCAGTTGAACTTTGGTGTTGCTGAATAGTCTGTATTGAGGACTCGAAATAACGTTTTCACTAAGGGAAAGTGAGACTTTCTGTGGGAATATGAAATTCAATGTTGCTTTTGGTTCCCGCTCAAGTCGCCCTCTTTCACAGTTCCTCACCTTAATAACATTACCTCAACAACATCATTTCAACAACACCAAAGCTTGCCCAATCAGATCATCACCACGACACCAAGCTACGTGTCACGATCGTCAATTGGCTTCGCCCGTCGGTCACCCTTTGCGCTCGTGGTCACCTTAAACTCAAGTGTCTTGTGGATCTGGTCCGCGCCGTGGTAAACGAGCGGGATGTCATCGATGCTTTCACCTGCGTGGCTCGATGTCCTCTCCTCGTCATCCAACTGATGCCCTTGAAGTTTATCCCATCTTCCGCTGGTGCTGGATAGCCCTCGGTGGGTGGCGCTGCTGCGTCGTCCCTGGCTGGTGGTCCTACTGCCATTGCCACTGCCACTGAGAGTCCGAACTTTGCCTCTGGCCAAGCGGAAGAGCGGGCCCAGTGTGGGCAAAGAGGAGCATACCACGAGAATACAACCCTCTCCTAGACCGAGTATATCGAGAAGCGGGACCGGGTCTAACAAAGTTAGTTCTGTGCTGAGAAACATGTGGGGTGAATAATTCACAAGTCGGGTTCTCAGCCAGTACTACAAAAATATCCCCAAAGATTGTGAGTTTGTAGATGGTGAGGATGAAGGCCAGGATACTGAGGCCCAGCGCGATCGAGACCAGGATGCGGTTCTTGAGTGGCATGTTGAGGCGCATAATGAATGGAATCGGGTACACAGCGAAGAATACATCTAGGAAGGCAGAGTAGGCCGAAGTGAAATAGCCCAAATCTGACATGACCTTGGTACTGGCACATTTTCCGCCCGGTATGGTTCTGTTCCAGCCGAATTCGACCGGATCGCATTGCTTGTACCACCAGACCGAGGTAGCCAATATACAGGCCTGGGAGCTGAGCGCGAGGCCCCAGAATAGTATCGTCGTCTTGAGGCCGTAGTTCAGAATGCGCTTGAGAATAGCGATGATGGCGAACTTGGGTAGCGAAAACGTCCATATCAGTACCGAACTGATGATTACATTCCACTTGAGAGCTCGCGGTATCAATGGGGGATCGATGGCATCCATTCTCCGTCCAAGACCGTACTGGGTGCCGATTGTGATCAGGATGCAGGTGACGAGCATCACAACGACGCAGAATACGGTGATATAGTCGTCCATTCCAAGGCCACCGCCTTTGCTGGATATGCGAGCGCCGACTCTCAACGCCACGAAGACTACAAGACAGTTAGCTGCCATTCGCCGCAACATAAGAGGGCTACTCGCAAACTGTGACTGCGAACATAGACCAGCAAGCCCTATCAGCGATGGTGCCATAGTCTTCCACGTCCCACAATCCCATGATGTTGATGATTGGTGTTGCAAAGGTTTGCAGAACGTTAGACGAACGTTAGACGAACTTTAGACCCTCCTGGCGCGATAAAGTGGGCTCATTGTTAAATACACTGCCGTGGGATGCGGCGTAGCATGCGGCGTAGGATGGGGCGTAGGATGCGTCCCATGTAACGGTCAGGATCCTTCGCTAGCCCCATGAAGTATCGATCTTCGCTACATAGTTGGCTTGTGTTATTTAAATTGTCAATGAATACCGTGTACAGAGGGTCGACAGGTGATCGGAAACTCCTACAGGGGAAAATAGCTGGAAAATCGTTTCGTACAGAAGATGTTGAATGACTCAAGCCAATCGAAACACAACGATCGCCAGCTACCTTCCAGAAAGGTCAAAGGATTCCTACCCCAGGAGTTTCCGATGCCCTGGCGAGACTCCGTATCGAGGAGTCCCTGTGGTTCATGACTCATTTAACCACATCCAGCTCTCTCCCAGAACAAAAGCAACATGTACTACGTTTGTCAATGCACGCACATCACCAAAACGGCCTACACAAAATTGAGGCTGTAGAGCCACACACAAAAGTTGTTATCACAAGATGACTTAGTAGAGTACTCTATAGACCTATGCGACAAACTTTCTCACCAGTACCTTCTTGGCCGGAGGATTTTGCGGCCCCGAATGTTGGTTTGGTGTAGAGGTGTTGGGGTGCGCGCCGTGCGCGAGGCAGCGCCCATATCATCTCTAGCACTTGTGGATTTCCAGCGCACGCGATGTTGTTCTTCGGATCTCTCTATCGCCCTGCATCGTGTGATAATTAAAACACGGTCGTTGTGGTCGCAACAGACGTGTTGCGCGCTGCGCTAGGAACCACTTTGGTTCTCGCCCCTGCTCGATCACTAAATTACCAACCCCATTTTCCGCAATGCGTAACTGCTACGGTGATAGATGTGACCGAGGTGCACATCGTCCCTGATTTTTAAAATGCTTGAGCTTAGAGAACATGTACCCCGAGCTTATCTCCGTGTCAAATGGACCTCCGCTTGGCGCGGGCAGGGGACGTTAAGCTGAGCGACGTGCAAAAAGGCGGGACATCTATCTGCAAGTCTACTTAGCAAGTCTGCTTGTCGGGGGCAAGCGTATCACCCCGCATTATCGCGTCGAGATTTGGGGTGCGTCGCCGTCTCGACAGTTCTGGGGAGCGTGGTGCACAGTCAGTAACTCATTTCCCGCACGCGGCAGGTGGGACCATGTCAACCTCACAGCATGACTGCAGCACTTGCGTTTCGAAGTGGGATCGAATTTTTGCCGTATTATGTCTTACTTTGTCCGTGCGCGTAATGCGTATGGTCGCGTTATGCACACCCCACCACTTCCACATTACACATTTGACCCCTTGTAACTCAACACCACGATGACAGTGGAAGACGACTTTACAGCGATAGGCGCATTGGACTCTGATGAAGACTTTCGTACCAAAAGCTTGCCGGAAAACATGAATGCTAGCACTCTGCTCTGACGCGGAGGCACTAGGAGGAAACTAAGTCGAAGAGTCGCCTCTCGCCGTGGACGTGTAGACGCACTGCACATGCTCGACTGGTATGCCGAGGGACCATGTCAGCGTCATCAGGATGCTACGCCACATGACTGCAGTACCTGCGTCAACAGGTGAGCGCACTGCGTTTCGAGGCGAGAGCGAGTCTTCCCGTATTGTTTATGATTATGCCTTCCCAATCTGCACATCATAGTAATAAAGTGGATGGAAAAAGGAGATAACCGATATTGCTTCACCCGAACGTGCTGGCGGGTTGGACGGGTTGGGGCGGCGGTTTCTGCAGTTGTTGTTGGGCAGGCTTGCGCTGAACGCGGTCGCGCGTCCCACCAGATCTCCATGTTTGCAGCAGCGTAACGCGACACGCAACACGCAACTGCAGAAATTTGTTAATGTTGGAGTCTCAACTATAGGTTTCGATAGTAATGCACAGTTTTTGTATCAAAATGTAATAGAAAGACGGTATTTTTGATGGCAGGGAATGAAAACGGGAGAGTCCCCGTCGCGTTCGCTGAAAGGTAGGTCTCTTCCATTTTGTCGTCTCGGTCAGGGCATCTAGCTTTGCTGCTATGTTGTTCCTGCTCTTCTTCGCTGTGTCTGCATGCATTGCACACGTTAGCGAATGCGCTATGGACCTTGTACATTTTATCTATAACTGGATGCGATGTTACTCCAGACTGGCCATTGAAACTTGCGCCTTCGCAAAGGAAATTGAGGGTGAACCGGAACCAACAATAAGGGTATGCGCCCTCACCAGAAGCAAATTCTTCGCCGTTCTCCCCCCTTTAGCAGCTAGGATAGCTTGGAAGTAATATGAATGCACAACGTTTGCCCGTCCCTTTTGCATCAGTTTCACTATGCAGATGAAGTCTGCAGCCGGGTTGATGTGTCTCACGTCAGTCTCTTGTACGCGCTTGTTCACTTCAGGAGTACTTGTAACATCCAGCCGCGTACACAAGATTCCATGGTTTTGGAGGTGGGTTATCCCAAGCTTGAGTCCTAGACAAGACGGGTCTATAAGCTTTGCAAAGCATTGAAGCACGGCGTTGGAATAGCAAACCTCCTTCTGGTTCGCTAACCTGCAGGGAGTGCGATTTCCGTCGTTGCAACGAGTGAGACCGACAGCGACCATGTCAGCCACCTTGCGTTGCGAAGATTTGAAGAACTGAAACCCTCTTGCAAGATATGTACAGTATAACGTTACTGTCCAGAAAACACCAGGGTTATGCTCATGCATATGATAATCTTGACAACGTAAGCATAAGGGGCACTCTTTGCGCCTACAATGCGCTGAATACATATCACATAATGGTTGCTCTTCTTGACTCGAATGATTCTTATTACATCCTCCTCATTATGCTTGAAAGAGCCGAACTCAACGTGGTTCTTGCATGAGCATGGATACTCATGATAGTAGATTGAAGTGTACTGTCAGTAAGGTCGACCGCGATATGATCCGAGGATGCCCGTTCGCATTTGGAGAATAAAACTGTAGGACTGTGCCGCAGACGCATGCCTGATTATCGGTAAGCAGCTTACGCTCCGCCAATAAGCCCGCGCGTGGAAACAAGCAATCAGTTGCTCGACATTCCAGGCAGACTGCTGATCCTCCTATTCAAAGCGCCATCGACTCTGAGTTACTGAGCATCAGGGCTTCCGCGCCAATCCCTCACACCGTCGGGTGTGTCAAAGAGGCACCACTCCTTCGACACAGAGTGAGAAGGCTGTGGACGAGGCTGTCTGATGGTCTGTATGTATTGTAGGCACCGATGGTAGCGTGCCAGATGTCTGTGAGTTGGTTCGCGCGAGAGGTGATGTTGTTCAGCCCGAGGGCTCGTCGATGCGGGACATTGCAGGCATTGTCGGATGGTGATGGGCTGACCAGAAAGCCCATCAGTGACTGTTGTGTGTGTGTGTGTGTGTGTGTGTGTGTGTGTGTGTGTGTGTGTGTGTGTGTAGTGGCTGTAATTTACTCAGACACCTTAGATTTCTCCTATGCGAGTCTATCAAGGTATAGCTGGTATGATAACATTCTCCAGCGATTCGTACACCTAGCACCAGTACGTGGTTAGAAGAATACGTTGCTAGAGGCTAGGCGAGGTGGAAACGCCTCCATAAGTAGCAACCAAAGACCTCCCAAAATGGATGCATTTCCTCCGCCACATAGATATAGAAAGTAACTGGTTGCGTTCATGGATTTGTTTCTCGAGCATACCGAATGATGTATCTCCCTATCCATCTAACTCCTCCAAGTCATCCTGTGCTGCTCGAAGGATGCCTTTCATCTCCGTATACAGCTTTGGATTTGGAACTCTCCATCTCCCACCGTCGGGGAACACCTTCCTCCGCAATCTGTTGACGCAAGGTATTAACGATTGGTAATATGGTGTAAATGTTGCCTCTGCGGTCCCAAGAAAATCACTCTCGTCACCCACTTCTCCTTTTTTCAATTTTGCTAGCTCTTTAGTGTCRATATAGTTCCACTTTTCGTATTGTGGAACAATTCTTCCTTGGTTCGGTCCGTCGTAGTGGATGCATATCCAGAACAGCACCCAGAAGAACGACTCGAGATCGTGCATGAACGAGTGCTGTTCGTCGTCTAGAAGCACTCCAATCGCCATGAACGCCCGCGTGCCGGTCTTCCCACGTGCCCCTGACGACATCTCCCGCTGCTCGTGGATCGCAAGGTCGAGATCGATCAAGAACGCCGGCCAGGACGGGTTTTCGGTATCCTCGTTCACCATGAGGTTGTTCGGTGATATGTCGCGTTGGAGCATGCCGCCTCGTGTGTGTAATGACTCATACCCATCAATGCATTGCTCCAATGCAGCAAGCAGACTGGCTGGGGAGCTTGCTTTGTAGATGGCCTTCCCGTAGTCGCGGACGATGACACGGCGGTGAACCCTATTCACAATCGCAGGTTTCGTTGGAGAGCTCGAGCAAGGGCGCTTGCTGGGCGGCAGCGGGGCGTTCGTGCAGTTCGCAGATCGCTTCCTTCCGGCTACGCTGCTGCTCCCGTCTCTCCGCGACGCCCGGCGTCCAGTGTTGCTTGGCGGCGGCATCGGCTTTTCTGGCATGTAGTTCATTGCCTTCGCTATGTCAAGCCCTTTCCGTACGTTTGCGCGGATGTCGTCGTCTTGACCGCCTACACGGACCGTCTCGTGGTGGAAGTACCTCGCGACGTTCCTCACCCCCTTCTCTGTCGCCTCGCGCAGCAGCTCGCCCTCCTCTTCGCGCTCCGGATACTGCCATGAATCCTTGACAACGAGCGGTGTGCCAGGGTCTTCTTCTCGGTGAACTTTCCAGCAGGTCGTTGCCCGACCAGCGACGCAGGGCACCCTCTTTATGACCTTGTCAATGACGAGGCGCTCTTTTCTACTCTCCCATTCAATCTCGACGTACCGCTTGTCTCCGACAGTGACAATCGTCGGGTCGAACCCCAGCTGCTCTTCATTCATCCACAGAAACCCAAGCATTACAGACACAAACTGCAGTCCATCCTCATTGACGTCGAATTGCTCAGAGGCGATGCCCCCGAGTCGGTCGAACTCCCACAGCCGCATAAATGGTCCACAGAGAGTGAACCCAAGAACGAAGCGGCGGCTGTCTTGCGCGGCGAGCACCTCCCTCGCGTATCGGCCCAGGTCAAGCCACGCCTTGGACGCTTTATCGGCTGACGGGTTGCTCTTCAGCTCTCCAGGTATGAGGATCTGTGACCAACGGCACTTCGAGTCCGCGCCAGCGTTCGGGTCGTTTACAAAGCCAATGTCCAGCTTGCGGTCGGCCGTGGAGCCTTGCAGGGGTCGGTGGGGCTGTGCCAGCGGTCGCCGTCGGCTCCGGGGTGCCGGTAGATGCTCTTCTGCAAAGTCGAGAAGCTGGTCTATAAGTGGTGCGAACCAGCTCAGCACATCCCTTTCCTTCGCCCCTTCAGGCCAGCCCTGCCAGCCGCTCTCCACCCGGTAGAACGGGCTGTCTCCTTCTTTGCATTTGTCCAACACGGCCTGTGCCGCTGTTCTCAGTCCTGGCACGTCTCCGAAGAACGCCTCAAAGAAACGAGGTACGCCAACGTACAGCTGGCCCAGTTCCTCCTTCAGCACGCCATCTACATGTTTGCGGTGCTCGGTCGAGTTCGCGAAGCTGCCCGTATTGATTGACAGCGGTGTTTGTTGGAAGGACGAGGAAGGGCGGGGGGGTGGCGTGGATTCGGTGACGGCTTCGTATACCCTATCCCAAACAACTTCATCGGGCTGGTTGTTGAGGATTGCATCGAGTAGAGGTCGTATCCGTCCGTCGTCGAAGTTATCAGAGCTGACCACTGCATTGAGCCTCAAGAGGTCATGGAAGAGGGTCTTGCCTCCATGTCGGGACTGCAGAATTCGAGCGGCCGGGAGGGCTTGCAAAGCAGAGAGAAGATTGACTAACAAATCCTGGGTTTCTAATACGCGTTAGAAGTGCAGTAAAAATGTTCAGCCTGTACTACCTTCATAGCCCACCTGGTCAAGCGCTTGTGAGGAGTTGGAGACGCCGATGTCTTCGCATATCGATCTGAAAGTATTGCGAAAGCCATCTAGTCCTTCACCTATCGGTTTAGACTGTGTGATCTGCGACCGCGATTGCGTAGACATCTTCGAAGAGACATGTCAGCCGCCGATATCTTGCCACAGCGTCGTCGTCGCAAACGCAATCACTCGGAGTACTATGTGATTTGGAAAGGGTAAAAGAAACCAAAGGTGACGAAATAAGACGTGCGACGTAAGTGGTGATGGTTGGACGAGGTAGAGACAAACACGCGACGACGCGCAAACTAGGCCGGCGCGATGGCACGTCGGATTACCGATGATGACAGCCAACCCGGCCCCCCGGCCCCCCGGCCAAACCGAGCCACGTGAACACCAAAACAGCTCTACAACTTGAGGCTCACACAATAGCTATTATCGCGATTGTTTCTAGTGGTGATATCTGTAGGCTTTAATTAATATATAGCTATTGATATCGTGTAGAAGGCGTGATGTTGCGGCTACGCCGTGACCTGAGAGCTGGTGCGCCTGCAACAGCACCTGGAGGTTCTCCACCACCTGTCGGCCTCCCGATAGATCTCTTGTTTATAGTAGCTCTTATAAGAGCCTTGAGGCTGTGTTTCTGACCGTTTTGGGGGGGTTTTAAGAGCTTGTTTGAGTCGTTTTGCAGTCCTGCAAGCAGCTGCCCTGGAGGCTTGTTCAGCAGCTGTCTCAGCCTTCTCCTTCTCTCTCACCAACCTGGCTGCAGCCCCCGCCTGACGCCTCATCTCCTTCTCCCTTGCCTTTGTCTGCCTTGCCTGCTCACGAAACCTGTTTGCCTCAACTTTTTGGTGTTGTACCTGCTCCTCCTTGCGCTCCTGGACCTGCTGGCGATCACGTGCCTCCTTTACCTTCCTTGACGACTAGAATACAACTCCACCGTGATACTCCTCAGGCTCCTTCAGTAGGAGGGGCTTGCCTCGCTTCCTGCGATAAAACCTACACCTGCCTCGAAGCGTAGTAGGTACGTTACTATAGCCGAAGCACGTTGCAAGCAGATAAATTTGTAGTATACAGCATGCAGAGGAAGGAGTCGCGAAAGGATGAGCATACTTTGATGAGGCGAGGTCGACAGGGTAAGCACGGACTAGCACAAAACGTGCGAACCAATTAGAGTCAGAAGAATGGGAGTGAGGGCTGAGTGGATTTAGCCATGCATCTCTAGAAGTGAGTCGGGGGGTTAGGGTTGCACGAGTGCGGCCCCTAACCGCCCAATCGGGCCAGGGCGCTATGCCTGAACGGGTGAAATCGCGCGATAAGGGCCCTCCTTGCAGGCGACTATACTTAAAGTAGGGAAGATAGCGCAGCAGCGTTGGACATAGAGTAGTGGAAAAGACGTAGTGGTTTTTGAGGGGGTTGGCTCGAGCGTTGGATTTCCTAAAAGGGTTTAGTTTTGGAGTAGGGTGTGTTCCATGCGACTATACTTGAGTAGGCTACCGAACGGCTCTGTTCGCTTAGCAGGCGTTCCTTTTCTTCCGTCTCGATATCCTAATCTTTTCTTGTCTTTGTATATTTCCTACCACTGCCCCCACAGCAGCTGCTGCCTCCCCGTTTTGTTTGTCTAGCTGCATGTGATACATTCTGGTCCTGATGCACGTCACATGGGTCGCTGCTCAGCCTGCGCTTGCTTCGTCGCAGTGGTCCCCTTTTAAGCCGTCTTGCCTCTGCTATCCCTTGGTCTCCGCTACCCAACATGACGGGTTCCTTGTCTGACACATCGACATCTGCCGGCTTTGACGTTAGCGTCACTGCCTCTTCCATCTGCTCATCTAACGTGCCCGTATTTAGTTCTCTGTCTATAGGTCGCTCCTCTGTGATCTCCAGAAATCGATGCCAGATGAAGCTGTTGTCGAAGTAGCGGTCGATTAGCTCTGGCTGCAGTCTAGCTGGATAACCTCTTTCGAGAGCGTAAGCGCTTGCATGAATCGAAGGGGTGTGGCCCGTCTGAAAGGCCAATAGGCGAAGGAAGCCATCTCGGTCCTTTGGGACGTTCGGGTCGAATGGCTCCAGCAACGTCGGAATGTGCTTCTTGCTAATGGCAACAGCGACGTGACGATAGATACTCAGCTGAAGTCGAATAGGACAGTCTGGCGTAGCCTGCTCTAAGCTCTTCGAGCAGTCAGTCGCACTAAAGCAACCTCTAGGATGACAGCTCAAGGTAAAAAGATGCAGATTCGTCTTTGTTTCCGCATCGACGAGCTTCAATTGCCGAAGGAGAAAGTCGGTGAAAGGCCTTATATAGGCAAGGTATAGGAACAAAGCTCGCTCTACTGTGGGACAAGGCACTCGAACGATGTAGAACGAGTGATTCGCTGTCGTGGACACTTTGTTGTAAGCGAAAAGTAGCATGATGCGTCCTTTGTGTATCACGATGTTACGTTGTACAGCAACAGTATTCGCCCAGCGTATAATGCGGAGCTCCTCGCCCCTGGCGGGCATGCCACTAGTCATGTGGATTCCCGCAAAAAGGAGTCGACTGAAATCGTCACGTCTCTGCAGATACGCCAGCGCTCGCTTGCGTCCATCGCCCTGCAGTGCTAGCCTCCCTTCTCGAGAAGAGAACGCTCGACGGTGAAGATGCTTGAAGCTCATTCGTAGATTGTTCTCAGGCTCCGCTAAAAATGAATAGCCCGATCGATAGCTTGTGAGTTCGTCTTTGATCCCATGCAAATCGACATCAGGCCACCAGTGAAACATCAGCTCGCGAGCTTCCCGACTGATCCTATCCAGAAGAGAGTGCACCGTAAAGCGCAACTGTACTAGGGTGATCTGGAATCCGTTGATCTCGAGCATCTGGCCGTCAGGCGACCAGGAGATGTTTGTCTTCCCACCTTCCCTCTTTGCTATAGCTCTGCCATGTTGGAGGCGCTCGATGAAATACCCAACAGGTGCGAAGGTACCGCGTTGGAGATACCTTGGCCGGATCTCTCTCAGGAGTCTTGACCCCTGATCTGTATATGTCGAGCGTGCCTGGAGGGGAGGGTCCCACGAACTGTAGGCTCGCGACGGGAGCGCATACTCCAGTGTGACTAGCCTCCCTACCCAGATCAAGGCTGAGAGATACGGTGTATAGTCGTACGCGGTACGGAGAGTGAGCTTATACGGGTGGATTCCAAGCACACCAGAGAAGTGAATGACTGCTTTAACGCCCGGATCGCCGTCTATTGAAGTGTCTGTCCAGAAGAGAACGAGCAGCCGGAAGATGGTTTCGAGAATGCAAGAAGATAGAGGAGGCAGCAGCGACAAAGAATTCGGCAGGGCTCTCCCAGCCTCGTTCGACGAGTAGTTGTCCAGCTCCGCCCAGATAGTATCTACCATCTCTGCCTGGGATGCAGTAAGTGTCAGACTGTAGATGTTGTACGCGTTGTGACCCTGTGCTAGGCAAACCTGCCTTGCTCGGAAGACATAGCAAAGGAAGCGGTAGCAGTACGAGCGGTATTTTTTCCGCGTAGCTTGTCGCTTTGGCAGCTCGAACGGGATAGGGCAATAATGCGGACCCCAGCTACGTAGCCAACAGCGGAGAACCCGCGAGGTAGACGACAGGGTCTCTTCGCATCTGTCCAACGCGCGACTAGCAAGCTCAACGAGCGTCAAGAGCTTTGCCTCTGTAGCTGAGCAGCTGCTCCAATCGGAGTCGTTCCACGATCCTAGGTAGATGGCTTCGTGCTTATGCGAAGGAAGCTGCGATGTAGCAGCAATCACATGAAGCGGTCTGCGTACGAACCAACGCGGCCACCCGCACTCACGTAGCCAGCGCGTATTCTCGTCATGCTCTAATTTGTCCGGGAGACATACGTTCGCATGGGCTTCATTAGCAAGCCGATGCTCCTCATCTTCCTCCATACGGAGAAGCTCCGCCAAATCTGGGTCGCAGCAACCTTCTTCTTCTTCTTCTTCTTCTTCTTCTTCTTCTTCTTCTTCTTCTTCTTCTTCTTCTTCCAGCTGCATTGATTGTTCTTCATCCACTTGCTCTTCCCCGCTTTGTCCTTTTACAGACTCGACGCTGTTCGTCTGGGCGTGGTCTACGCGCCAGTATTGCCCAGTCTTCCTGTGCGCAACCCATCGTTGAAGGAAGCATGAAACATCCTTCCTATGGACTATTGTATTCCTCAGACTATGAGTCTTATTTAAATGCTTCCGGAACTCGCCCCAGTTGACCGTGAGCCAGACACAATGTGGGCAGCTGAACCCCCGGACAGGAGCCGCCAGGAACGGCAGCACCCGGGTGTCGTTTGGAAGTGGAACGATGTCCGAGTCTTCCTGCGCTACGGGAAGATGTTCGTATCGGCGAAGTATAGCTGTGGACAGCCTGCTGCTGATGCCGTGATGTCGTTGGACATGATTGAATAGCACCTTTCGGGGAACAGCGCTTCTGCAGAGCGTGCAAAACAGATAGCCATATGATGGCAGGTAGGAGATGATGTCCGGCATTTCTCTCGCTTCTACCTAGAAGCAAGCAGTCAATGAACCTGAGGATACTGGTCTATTTGCCCGCATACCTGCCTTAGCGAGAAGAGAAGGGGGGTCTGGAAGGCCAGACTGCAACGTGAAGCAGCTAGGATCGACAGGATTTCCTGTGTAGATTTTCCACGTACGAGACATGGACTAGAATCAGTGCTACGCCCCGTGGTTGCAGCAGTTGCAAGAGATGGGAGGTTCAGCACGGCAGCGGAGGTTACGGAGTCAAGATGGCTCAAAGGGGTAAGTGCAGGGGTAGTCGCGGAGTCGATCCGGGACTAGTACGAAGAAAGGCAAAAAAGGTCAGTGCTGGTACTCCAACCTGTCGGTTCGCTGCCATGTAGTAGGTCTTTGGCGGTCCATCCATGTGTAGTGCCTAGTATCCCCTTGGCCACCTAAAACGTTTCGCTCTGATCGAAATGTAAATGCAGAGGAGGGGACTGAGGATGAGATTTCCCTTTATAGGCGGCGCAGTTTCCTCCTCCACTGAAACCTCTGTAGCAGCACTAGAGAAAGGGCGTGGTTGAACAGTGGCTGTAGGCGGCTTGTTGGCCACTAACTGCAACTCCCAGGCTGACCTGTGGCTTGAGAAGCCTGTGAGGCTTGGAGTATAGGCCGTGGTGATGCGCGCCGAGGGCGCTCCTCCGGCCGGCTGAGTTGGCGGCTCTATAGGCGGCTCCGGCGTACTTTCAGGTGGCTCAGGCGTACTTTCAGGTGGCTCCGGCGTACTTTCAGGTGGCTCCGGCGTACTTTCAGGTGGCTCCGGCGTGCTTTCCCGCGGCTCTACAGGCTCTGGTGTATACTCAGGCACCTCAGTAGGCGGCTCCGTTGGCTGAGTTGGCTGGCTGCCATCCCCTTCGCGCTTCTTGAACGTAGGTTTGCGCGTACGTTGGGCGCGTTTAAAGGGATTGTCAGCTTCTTTAGTAGCCTCAAGGCTACGTTTAGGGGGCATAGCAAGCGTAAAGGTAAGCAAAAGCGCTAATTAGAAAGTAAGCTGTTAACGCAAATAGTAAGCCAAAGCATAGTGGCTGACGACGCGCTGCAACACGAAAGGTACGCGCCAATTAGCTTACTAAGGCAGCTGGAACACCAATAAATCTGTCGTCAATCGTCAATTACTATTATCTCAAAAACCTCACATCTATAAGACCTACAGCACCAAGGTATACTAAGCGAGTCAAACAAACTCAAAAGATTTTGACAATAATTCACCATTTTGTTTGTTTGGCTTATCAAAATAGCAGCGGAGACTTTTGTTTGTTTGGATTTGGCCGAGTCAAGCAAAATCAAACAAAGTTTTGACGCATGTTTGATTGTTGACAACTCTGGTCGTTAGTGGCTAGGCAAGAAGTAGCTGAAAGCCGGTTTGGCTTCAGCACCACGAAAGTCTGCGATGATTTTGAGAACTCCGAGGAGACTCTCGGACTGATTGCGGAGAGAGTCCGAAGCGAGCTGTCGAGAACTTCATGTTGTCCAAGAGCCCGACGGAAGCCAAGACAGCCTTAGTGGTCGGTTCATCGATATACGGAAGTGGCAGGGGTCCAGAGAACGCTCGAAGCATACACGTTCCCGAGATGGCAGGAGCGATGTTACAGTTGCAGCAAGGCATCCACTTGGGGCTTCGGAAGAACGCGTGGAGTAGCATTCACATCTTTCGTTGATTGACGCCTCGGTGGATTCGCGTCGTGTCTGTGGAACACTATCCTTCGTCTTTATCCCCAACAGAGATGTTCTTGCCACCAGACTTTAAGTGAGCTCTCTGCATTATCTGCGAGGTTCAAAGACAAGGAGGTGTCCCGAAACCTGACGTCGACTCAGTCATCAGCGGTGAAGAAGCCGACGCATTGTCTCCACATGCTTCTTTCCTGAGGCACTAACACGACCCTGCATTCTTCGAGAGCAAGGCAACACCTCGACTGGCAGCTGTCTGGTACGTCGCTGGAGCAGGAGATACGAGAGTCGTGCAAGTCGAGGCTGGTAGGCTTGATTCATCGCATGGCAAACTGTAACGGGTCTGTGCGCGTGCCGACCACCATCGCGTGACGATCGCGATTCCGCCCACCAACTCATCGAAAAATGAGGATATTGAGCCACACACAACAGCTATTATCGCGAGATATCTTGGTGGAATGTTCTGTAGACCTATATAGCCAACTTTGCTTATCTATATTTACTTGGAAGTGTGACGTTGCGGCCGTGGCGGGTGGTCACGTGCGGAGGTGGTTGGGGAGCCTCCGCGACCGCGCAGGCATCACCAGCATCACCACTTCGTTTTTGACGCTTGGTATTTGATGAGGCAGCCTGTGAGGCTTTGCGCTTACCTGTTTGGGATAATTTGATAGCTTTGAGAGAGTTTTTGACCTCTCTCTGACGCTCTTTCTCAGCTGCCTTCTCAGCCCTCTCCTTCTCCCTCACCCCCTTAGCTCTCTCTCGTTCCTTACGCCTCTCTTGAGCCTCTCTCTCTCTCTGAAGTTTAGCAGCTTCTTTCTCTACCTTTTGAACTACTTTTTGGTGTTGTAGCTCTACTAGCTCTTTCTCTTTAATCCTCTGACGATACTGTGCCTCCCTTACTTTTCTAGGAGACCAGAACACTGCCCCACCGTGATACTCCTCACGTTGTTGGAGACTCAGGGGCTTACTCTTCTTTAAGCGTCTCTTCTTATATACTACCTGCTCCTGCAACCCCTGATTCTGTTCAGTAAGAAGGTCAACCTTGGCAGTAAGAGAGTGAACAGCTGCTGTGAGCTCCTTCACCGCCTCACTACTTGGTTCCTTCGCATTCTCCTTGATTACCTGCCTCAGCTGCCGCCAATATGTTGAATTGGGTACCCCTGAAGAGCTCTCTCCTTCTGGGGTGGTGTTGCGTACTTCTTTGAGCACAACAGAGGCGTCAGGGGGGCATATACCTGTGGTCTTGAAGGAGTTGACGATAGTAGCTTTCTTAACGACGTTTGCCAGGCCTTCCAGAACAGAGGTACAAAGTCGGATTTGTTGATAGGAGCAAGCCCCTGGCTCGTTTCTTTCAAGGAAATGAGAGAGCTCATCTGAGTATGCTGTTGATAGTGGCTTGAACAGAGAGACGTCCAGTGGCTGAAGCCTATGGGTTGAATGGGGGGGAAAGATCATCAGGAGTATCTTATGCTGGTCGGCGTACTCAATAAACTCAGGGGTAACATGGCTTCCATGGCCATCCAGTATCAAAAGTCTCCACTTTCCCCGTGCTTTGACCTTGGTGAAGCGAGCCCCATGTAAAGTGGTGCGATAATTTACCGAGGACCGAAATGACCGTGCTGCTTTAACGTACTGCCCAAGCGTTGCGGCAGGCCGCCAGCCGTTCCAGGTGCAGTCGCGCGTGCGCGTTTTGTGCGTAGCTCTAGCTCCGCTTTCGCTGCGTCTTAGCGTGAAAGCTGCGGTCAGGGTCAAAGCAAGCCACAGAGCCGGTTTATAGAAGCTTTCCCATCTTGTGCTATTGCAAGGACTTCAACACAGCCCTTCAACTGCATGCGTCAGCCGTGAGTATCGAACATGCTCGCAACTCGTACCACTACCCTCCTACGTCGACCGGCGAGCTCGCTGAGAACCCCTGCTTCTCTCAGTGCAGCCGTCGGTGGCGCCACAGGCCCGGCTTCTCAGCAGGATACCTTCGCCCTACAGCGAAGACTGAAATGCAGTAAGGATGGATCGACAAGCTCGTGCCCCAGCATCGCGACGACTCCTCTCTCATCTCCAATGGCACCGAGTTTTTGGGCCTCACGCGTGCTGTGGAAACGAGCCGCCATCAATACGCTCCGATGCCTGGTCGGTTGCACCGCAGGAGACTTCTCGGCAATGTGGTATCTCCAGCTCTCGTATCCAAGTATGGGCATGGGAACGATCATGGCTATTTCTAGTGCGTTTTACTCTTGTCTTGCCTTCTCGCGTAGTCACGCTGACTTTGTATAGTGGCTTCTGGTATTACCTCTTCGATGCTTCTGGAGACTGCACTCCTCCGACTTGGTCGCGACCGTCTCCCTTGGGTGGCCGCTGCCCGGACGGCTGCGGGCATGAGCATGATCTCGATGATCACAATGGAGCTGGCCGAGAATGTAGTTGACTACCATCTCACTGGTGGGGCGGTCCAGCTGGATTCTGCTGCATTCTGGGGTGCAGCTGTGCTGTCGGTGTCTGCGGGTTTCTTAGCACCACTGCCGTACAACTATGCGCGGCTTAGAAAGTACGGCAAAGCCTGTCATTGACCACCTCGACCTCGTAGGGAGCGACAGAATTTTCCTGTAGTGTCCGTCATCTTGGATTGTCTCGTACGATTTGTCATACTCTTGGGTATGAGAATGGAATCAAGGGTGTAGTGGGATATTTTAGAGGTGCTCGTGCATCCAGTTGAGATGGTTCACTTAGCCATTGCCGTCGTGCTACTATGCTTTATGCTAGGTTCTGTTCTTAGCACAGCGTGGAATGAATGGAAAGCAGCAGGGAGTCAGTGTATCAACCACAACGACAATTATCAGGTACAACGTAAAGAACTTTGTTGCCTACTAAAATCGCTTCGATTATGCTATTGCTACTACCATCTGCTACAACCACCTGCAACCGCATCTACTCGTCCCTTCCGGCCACCCTGTCTAGCGAAATCATCTTTTATAGTTCTGTATCAGCCTTGTGATGCGAAACGACCTCCTCCCCCCTTTCTCAGGTTTTTCTCGTCCTCGTCTTCAATCTACTCAGCGCCCTCACCTGTAGCCCCTTTCGGCGACTGGTGCCCAATTGGCCAACTCAGCTCTGGCAGCTTGAGCGCAAGACTGCTCACAACAACGCTGACACTGCTGCCAGCCATTGCTATGGCAGCCCACACCGGACTCATGCGCCATCCAGCCTCGCTATCTGACGCTCCGATTGTGTAAAACACTCCAGCCGCGACAGGTATCAAAGTAATGTTATATATACCAGCCCAGAAGAAGTTGATCTTGACCCTTAGAAACACGCGTTTGGAGAGCGTGATAAGGGTGTGGATCGCGGCAAGGTGTGATTTCAGTAGGATGAACGATGACGCATTGATCGCAATGTCACTGCCCGAAGAGAGTGAAATGGAAACGTCTGCGGCAGTCAAGGCAGGTGTGTCGTTGAGTCCATCGCCTGTGAAGGCCACCAAGGTTCTTCGCCCTTTGGCTGGATGCTGAAGTTCATGGATGTAGTCGGCCTTTCCTTGCGGTAAAACACCAGCGCGGACATTCTCAGCCGGGATATCGAGCTGCTGGGCAATGGCGTGCGCGGTAGTCGCATTGTCGCCGGTGCAGAGGTGGACGGAAAGACCCAACCGGCGCAAGGACCCGACAACCTCTGCGGCTTCCGGACGAAGGGGGTCAGAAAGGGCAAATATTCCAGCAGCCTCATAGCGCATCGATCGACGAACGGCGAAGACAGCCACAGAATGGCCTTGGATCTGGTGCCGGTGCAGAGCTTGCTGTAGGGTTGCCTCCGACATCGTTGCACGGTTCTTGTCGATACTGAGCTCTGACCTAGTGACATCGTCGTGCTTCTCGTCCTCACTCTCGTTCAAAAGCTCAAGAAGCCTCCCATTTCCGATGGCAACCTTCAGAGTGGGCCTGCCGGGCTGTGAATCCAAAGCAAAGCTTGCAGACATGCCATGGCCTGGTATTTCGCGGATATCCGACATGGTGACAATATCCGAGGTGGTGCTGCAATACGCCGAGGTCGCCTGCGCGATCGGATGGCTAGACATGCCTTCCATAGCCCTCGCCATTGCGAAAATGCTGTCTTTGCTGAGGTCTGTAGAAAGTTGTTCGAAGTCTGTGACCTTCATCTCGCCCTGGGTCAAGGTGCCAGTCTTGTCGAAAACAATCGCATCCAGATTAGAGGCTTCCTGAAAAGCTTGACCTCCACCTTGAACCAAGATGCCCTGCTTGGCTGCAAGGCCTCCTCCAACAAACAATGCCGTGGGTGCAGCAAGGCCAATGCCGCATGGACAAGCAACGACAAAGACCGCGATTGCAAATTCTACAGACCAGAACGTCCAGCCTCCTTGTGTGGAATCGAGCCATGCGTCGGGCAGTCGGCCGGAAAGACCAAGACTAAGCCAAGTGACCCAGGTCACGACAGCAAGAAGAGTGACAATGGGTACGAAGTATCCAGTCAGAACATCTGCGATCCTCTCTATGGGCGCTCGTTTGGCCTGTCCTCCTCGAACAACTTCGATGATTTGATCCAGCATAGACGTTCCCCCAACCTCGGTGATCTTGATCGTTACAGGATCTGCTACATTGACAGTGCCGGTAAAGACAGTGTCTCCTTGCCCCTTTCGAACCGGTTTTGACTCGCCAGTCAGCGAGCTCTCGTCAAAAGAGAATGAACCTGCCTGCTCGATAGTGCCGTCGGCTGGGGGGGAATGTCCTCGCGGGATTTGGACAAGATCGCCAACTTCCAGTTGATCGACAGCGGTCTTCTGTGTCTCGCCATCCTTCCCGACCAGCAAAGCTTCGTCCGGTCGAAGCTTGCCCAGCATTGTAACTGCGTCTCCTGTCTTGGCCTTGCTGTATGCTTCGAGATACCGTCCTATAAGGATGAAGAAAGTCAAGAATGTTATGACATCGAAGTACGAGGACGACATCCTCATCGAATGATCTCGTCCCGTCTTCAGCGTGGCGTTCATAATGAGTACCGCAAGAGAAGAGAAATACGCAACGAGTGTGCCGACACTGATCAGCATGTTCATGCTTCCAAACCGGAAGAATCGACGCAACAGCGGTACGCCGCTGCGCGGTCTCCACATGGCCCATATCTCCTTAAATGCACGCCGGTGAAATATGTCCGTACCGAAGAACATCACAGGCGTTGTCATAATGAGCAATGCCCATTCTATGCGAGTTGCGTTCCCAGACCAAATGGGCTCTTCCCACCACATTCGCGTATGATTGTCACTTGGAACAAGGGACATGTAGACGACGCCAATGATCAATGATGGGATAGCGACAATACCAGTGAACACCATACGCCACAGGATTGATCGTCTCTCTTGGCGTTGAATCCGCTTCGAGCGCTCTTCGATGGTTGCGGGATGGTACACAGAAACCGAAAACGCCATATCAACGGCCCGAATCACCGAAATGAAGCGGCGGATTGTAAAATCCGCCAGGAGAGACGGTTTGTACTTGATCCGGACACGAGGATCTTTGAGTGTAGGCGATCGCAACACCTCAAAGCGAGACCCGGTGTCCAGACGGAAAGACTCCAAGGCATTCAGGATCCTTTCAGGACAGCGGATGCAGTGCAGTCCTGCGACTTGGATCTCGACCACCCGCTCGTCCGGAGCACGCTCGTGTCTCGGCTCCGTAATGTTGATGACGACTGCACGATAGCCAGAACCACTGATATTGTCCAGTATCGGATCGATGCAAGTTTTTTCACCTTCGAACTCCACGGTTCCGCTGTTGGTCAACAGGTCGATGTGGACTTCCCTGACAAACGGCAGCTTTTGTAGGTTTGTGGTTATCTTCCCAATACAGCTCCCACAGCTCATACCTTCGATCGAGATCGAGGCTTTATAGGTGCAAGCTGATTGTGGCTTGTGCTTCACCAGTTGTACTAGTGTTGCGGAGTAACCTAAGTCGGCTACCTTGCGCAGTAGTAAGTCGACATTGATCTCCCCTTGGAAGTCGACTGATCCACTGTTCGAGAGCAAATCGATGTTGACTTTCGAGACGAAGGGCAGCGCCTGTAGGTTTGAGGTGATCTTTCCGCTGCAGCTTCCACAACTCATGCCCTCGATCGATAGCAGCGCAGTGAACGTTGACGAATCATCAACATCGATCACTGTAGGATTGCCGTTGGAGATGGTAGCACTAACAGATGACGGTGTAGATTCTGTCAAAGACGCATCCTGCTTCGAAGCCCACTCTTTCTGACAGGCGCCACAATTGTCGATGTGTTTCTGATCTGGTCGCGACCCATCCGCTCCATCGTGGTCGCTTTCGGCTACGTCGTAGTTTTGGAGCTCTTGGCCGAGCTTGTCAAAGAGGGTGACATGATGAATGTCAAATGCAGTTGCCAGCAAGGCATCGAGAATGGAACGGTGACTGGTAACGTTGCCGTCGAATACGACCCGTATGGTCTGATTGATCAACGAGACTTCATCCGTCGACGTTATGCCTGGCAGGGAGGAAACAACGTCTTGGATGTGAGTGACACAAGAAGGGCAATGAAGATTTGACGCGAGGAACACCACCGAATTCATGCTGCGATTTTTGATGAACGGAGGAAGATAGATGGTTGCGCGACAAGGCGGTTGCATTTACACTTAAGCAGGGCGCGAACAAATCGTCATACTAAGGTAGCTGACTGAACGAGTTTGTTGGAACCAAGTAGAGCCTGAAAGAAGGTCCGAGCTTGGATAGTGAATGAGCGAAAGGAGCAAATCGCTTGCAAGGCCCAGTCCCGCACTAAACGCGCAGCGGAACCGATGCGGGGCTAGCCGGCCCTTGACCACCGCACAAAGCACGCATCGGTCGGTCGAGCATTCGCCACCTCGCCTAGCTGCGTCATCACACCATTCGCACAAATGTCGCATCGGCTCTTACAGTCAATAATCATGCAGTATCGGATTAGATCGTCTATTTCCGATGAGCAGATTGACCTTCACCTCGGTCGCCTGGATGTCATACGACCCGTGTACCGGTCGTATCCTCGATGAACCTGACGGGAACAAGAAGCCATCGAATGGCTGGCATAAGGAAAGCTGCACAAAAACAAGAGACATTCCAGCATACGTGACGAGGCGCGCTAAAGGTCTTCGCACATGCACCTCGGGTCTGTTGCTATAGCTGAAGGCGCACAGAAACGAGCTAATCTCTCCTATGCATCACGAATACGATTAATGTCAGTGACGAGCTCAGTCATTGCGGATGCACAAGTCTATTGTCTCAGCAGCTAGAGAGTCGTGGCTTTTGTGAAGTCAACGCCAAGATGAGGTCCGCACGTAGGGCGGGAGTTTGCGCGGACGACTGAGAAGGGTTTCTGCAGCGCGGCGTTCAGCCTGCAACGGGGATACGCCGCTGCTTTCTCAGCGCGTGATGCCGTACAGGGGAGTGCGAGCAAACTCTGCAAATGCAAACGGCGCAATTCGTGCTGGTCCCTTGGTATTTGTGGTACCTCTGTGCCAACCTGGAGCAGCAACTAGATCACAGCCTACCTGAGGTTTCTCATTCCACGCATACACTCTTTTTGATTTCTATCTTGTAAAGCGTTTCCCAATCGGCTTCATCGTTGCTTTCCTATCTGTTGCTGATGGCCTCTTCCACAGCCAGGCAACCCGAGTGTGCTATGCAAACACTGTCGTAGATCCACGGCGCAAGACTGTCGCGGGACAGCCAATCTGGCCGGATACAGAACATCATCGAAACAAATGATACAGAATGCGACTCGAATGCCAATGAAAACACGCAGGATGACAAGGGACGACAAGGGACAACAGCTACCAGTCGAGCAATGGCTTCGCTTCCTTTACCGTGATGACGCAGAGAACTTCAAGCCGCGGAGCCTCGGTGTTAAGTGGAGTGAAGTGACCGTGACTGGATCTGCTGGGGGGATGAAGGTGCACGAGAACGTCCAGTCGCAGTTCAACATGGCCCAGCAGTCTCGCGAAGTCAAGGCTGAGAAACAAGGTCAGGCGCAGACTACCATCCTCAACAAGTTCCACCCTTCCGTAAAGCCCAGAGAGATGCTGCTGGTGCTGAGATCGAAAGGTGCACTGGGGAGACATTGGTGCCAATGCCGACACGGTCAAGAGCTACTTTGCGCGGTAGCTAGCAAGACATCTTCGAAGCATAGGGAAAAAAGGCCAAGATGTACCACTAGAACCCTTTTCTTATTGGACTTGACGTCTCTAAGGTTTCTTACCTAATTGTCTACGCCCCCTCTTGTTTTCTCTGCTTCAACATTACTGTTAGCTCTCCACTAAATCCTAATTCTGCTAGAACGAGTCCTCTTTGTTGTGCTGTAGTACAAGCTCGAACATACTGGTGTTAGTTGAGCTATTGCTGTATACGCTCTAAACCCAATTTTGATGTCCTTAGTCAATCTACTCCAAGTGCTTACGTCTGCTTTTGTGGAGTCCTAGCTCTGTACTTTCGGCTCCAGACGTTTTGGCTGTGCCGGATAAATTATCTCATTCCCTTCGTCTATCTTATAGGCTCGTTGCTTACATTTAGGTCGAATACATAGCTAAACTTCGCGAGGGAGTTGGTTCATAAACGAATCTGCTAAACGCGAGCACGACAAGTCAGTGTTACATCTGTCCGTATCGCACTAGAAGCGACTGTATGCATAATCTTATTCTGAAGGACTGACGTAGTTTTCGTTGTGTCATCCTATGCCGAGTTATACGGCAGAATGAAGCTGAGGATTAAGGCCAACAAGAGGGCAGAGTAATTGGATGGAGCGGGATGGCGATGGAGTTGTATAACGTAGTATAAGGTTCGGGCGCGAGGACGGAGTAGAGCAAAAGGCGGAGCAAGAACGCCACTGTTCCAACATTTACTTATTTTCAGATTTTTGTACATGTTCATTGCCAGGAACAAGCCATCGATATCATTGCGTGTTGCGACGACTTAGCTTTTCCAACTGGCATGCTGCTCGGTGTGCAAGAATATTCGATGACGACGTTATGCAAGTGTATGTATGAGAACTGTAATGCAAGTAAACCATCCCAACAGCAACCAGTATTAACTGGGGCAGAACCATCCTCAAGCAAATAACACCAGGGGCGACTCCGGCTGCACGTGGCTCAGCACCAAAATTCGTCGGATTGTCGATAGCCACTTGTGGGACTGCGCTGTTTGCCGCCCGCGGTCTCACAGATACACATTTTGAGGCAGCAGAAACAGGAGGCACTGATAGTAAGATTGGCACCTGCAGCAGCAACATCCGGTTGCTTCTTACTTAGAGACGCCTCATCCGCTCGTCCAAGATGGACCAGGCACGCGTGGTAGCCATGCCATGCCCAGGTGTTGCTCGGGCGCTGATGCAAGCATGTGCTGGACTTGTTCAAATCGACACCCTTCGCATAAGCCAGAGTGGACTTCTCCACATGCCCTTGCACCCGCTGAGCTGCTTTTCGGAAGAGCAGGCGCTCGTTGTCTGCATCTTCAATATTTCTGGCCGCAGCCCACGCATTCCTGTACCGTAATGTGTCCTCACGATTGTGCTGCAATACAGAACCTTATTCTGCGCAATCTCGAGCCCTTTTAGCTCTTGCCATGTGCTAAAGCATATCTGAATGTGAACGCGAATAGATTCGACAAATTCCGTCCAGGTAGCCATCGAAGGAATTTGACGCATTTCGCCGTCCTATCACGACGAAATGCGCCAAGGCCGATGTACTTGACGGTGGCCGGAATATCGAGACTAGAATTTATATCGACTGCTGCTGAAAGTAAAAGGAAGGAGTGGTACCCTTACTTGAGAGTCAATGACTCCGGCTACATGCTGAACAGCAACTAGTGAAGTGGCTTCTGTACGTTTATATGGATAAGAAAAGATGATTGTATATTTGATTGTAAGACTTTGTCACTCGTTCAGTGTTCCAAAGATGGCACATTGCGGCAAAAGCACACGGGGTCTCAGGAGAGCGACACTGCTCGTGCAAGACGCTTGTGAGGCGTCAATGCATGTAGCTCCAAATGCTACTAGCGACAATGTCACGCTGATGACCTGTCAATCTGATTCAATTGTGTAGGTTCTGACGTAGGCGTTGTGAATGGGACCGTATGCAACGTTGCCCGGCTAATTGTGCAGCGATCGGTCAGTCAATACAGCACTTGCGGCAGCTTTCCTGGCAGGTTTCCCCGGGGATTGACGCAATCTGGATGTGTCTGGAAATGAAAGGCTCTGATGACTGCGGTCGGCCTCTGCAGAGATCGCTCACACCGGCCACTGGTTTGCACAAACAACGAAAATCCACCTCGCCAATCAGATTTGGTCTACCCGAAGGGATCTTTGGCCCCATTTACTTTTAGTGGCAGAATACGATCGATGGTATGACAAGATGTAAAGAGAACTTCAACAAGCGTCAAAGCGCGAAGCGCACTATGTCCTATGCTAGCCTCCACTGTTGCTTTCAAACAATCGTATCATGAAGTAACCATCAGCCAGCAGTAACTCGCAATCAAATTCAGTGTTAAGATGGCTTGCGGCGGTTTGTTTCAGGCGCTATCCTGTTGATTTCCAGGCTAATGTCAGGACAGGCTGCGCCTCTACGGTGCAGACGGCTGTCGATGCCCTGCCCAACATTGGATCCGTACAGATATCATTCTCGGAGCAGACGCTTACCGCTGTTGCGGCAGGCGCCACGACATACGACTGAGTCAAGTCAGCGATTGAGAGCAGTGGCAAAAAGCTCGTGAGTGGGCGGGTTCTGTAGAAGCTGGTGGGTCGTGCGAGAGGAAAAGATGTTCTAGAAATATGGGCTGCCGCTCGACACACCACGCACAACGTGCGCATAGGAAATGCATCTCATTACAATCTGCAATGCAGTATACGTTCTTGATATTCCTGCAACCATGTCTGCAGGTCAGTGCTTTTCAGCTTGCACTCAAAGCTTTGCCTCAACATCACGCTGAGACCCACCTTGTCGTGAATCGAATCAGCGGAGCGGGCCATTGAGCACTGCCGAAGTTGGATGATCTCGTGCCCGATATCAACCACCATCGGGGCTGCGCACGACCTGCCCAGGGCATGTTCCTGTCGCTGAGCGTCTTGAGCAGTGCCGTTCTGCACGTACAGTCACGTGTCAAAAAGTTTTGGCAGTTTTCGGCTCAACCCCGCAACACGTCAAACAACACCACCACTTCAACCACCCACTACCATGCCAATACCGCGTCAATTTGGACAAGAAATAGATGGAAATACTCGCAGAGGTCCAAATATTAGTCCTGACGATCGCGGAGCTATCATCGCCCTTCGTGAGTGTGGTGTTTCTGTGAGCAAGCTCGCCACCCGTTTTGGCCGCAGCGAGCACGCGATACGGTATACTCTTCAAACATATACCTCCCGCCCCACCACAGAGGAGCGGCCTCGGTCAGGTACACCTACGATACTATCGCGTCACCAGCAGAAGCTTATATATCGTGCTGCCCGAAAAACACCAAAAATTGAGTACCGAGACCTCCAGCAGGTGGCGGTAGTAGTAAACCCAGACACCCCACCTCCAAAGCTACCCAGTCGCTCTACACTGTACCGATACCTAAAGCGACAAGGTCTAACTAATTACCGTACTAAACGCCGTCCAAAGCTTAATCAATATCATGCCACTAAACGCCTCCAGTTCTCTTACCAGTACCGTACCTTTCAGTGGTCTCGCCGCACGGTTAAGTTCTCAGATGAGTGCTCAGTTCAGAAGGGATCAGGCCACAACCAGGAGTGGGTATTCAGGTACCCAAGTGAGAAATGGAAGAGAGCAATGCTCACTACCCTGGGTACTGGCCGTAAGCCTGCCCAGATGGTTTGGGCGAGTATATGGCTGGATGAACGTGGTCAACCTCGGCGGAGTCAACTGGTCACAATGGAGCGCGATCCTGATGCCCCACGCGGTGGGTATACCAGCAAAAGTTACATTAAGGCCTTGACAGAGGGACTCCTACCTCACTATAGGCGTTCGCAGCTTTTCATGCAGGATAACGCGGGTATCCACACCAGTAGAGCTGCCCAATCGTGGTTGGCTGACCACCACATCACGACTCTCCCATGGCCACCGTACTCACCCGACCTCAACCCTATTGAGCACCTCTGGTGGGAGCTCAAGAAGCGCATAAACAAGTTCTACCCACAGTATGATAATTATATACACTCTCAGGAAGAGTGGGATGGCTTTTGTAAGGCTCTGCAAGAGTGCTGGCGTAGTATACCAGGTTGGCTTATTGAGCGACTAATTATGAGTATGCCGCGACGCCTGGCTGTCTGCCGAAGAGCCAGAGGGTGGCAAACTAAGTATTAAAATATGCGCATTTAATTCCATGTGGTTGCATTCAAATCTATAGTAATTTGGGTGAGGCACAATGCTGTGAGTATGGTTGACGGTGTTGGTTGGTGGGGTGGCCAAAGCTCAACCTGCCAAAACTTTTGACCTAGTACTGTACATAACAGCCAGTTATCAATTCTTGACACGAAATGTGAGATCTTTGAACCTACGCTTGAAGATCCAGAAACCTATGTTTTCCAGTGTCAGTACGAGAAAGTGAATAGTTTTGATTTGACACATGTTCATCATTACCATAACGTGTTGGATATAATGTTTTGCAAAATACCTGTGGCACCACCCGCGATGGGTTAGTGCGAGGGGTAAGCTGCACCTCAGCCGTTATTGATTCCCATACACGTTTACTATATAGAGCTGTGCAACAGCGATTCTGACGACCTTGTAGCACTTATGGGTCGCTTTCTAAAGCTCAATTGAGCTATCGCAATCGCTTTTCTGGTGTTGTTGTTGCGGCCACGCCTCCTATCGCCATGGGGGGTACTGGCCACCGCCTCGAGCCTACAGTCACGCAGTATATTACAGACCATATAGATGCTAGCGAATCGAATAAGACTATTGCCAAAGCAACTACAGTCAATCGTAACTGTGTTGCAAAGATGAGGCAGAGCCTAAGGTGGTGGGGAGCGCCATACTCGCCCGCCTCTGTTAAGCTTGGAAGACCTGTCAAACTGCGGCAGTCTCACATCGACGACCTCATCGCATGGCTCAATGGGTACCCACAAGCGCTCCTGGAGGAGATGAAGGAGTATTTACTTGAAGAGCACTGCGTTGTAGTGTCGTTGAGCACTATTTGCCGCACTCTCCAGCGTGCAAACTGGAGCCGGAAGATAGCAACAAAGCGAGCCCAAGAGCAGAGTGAGCCACTTCGACGAGTATTCCGCGCCCGAGTTGGTTACTTATACAAGGCTGAGCAGGTAGTCGTAGTTGACGAAACTGCTTGCAATGAGCGTACTGGCGATCGCAAGTACGGCTGGTCACCTGTCGGAGAGCCATGTGAGCTGATTTACAGCATGAAGCGCAGCGAGCGATGGAGTATTCTACCCGCGATGACAGTCAACGGCTACCTTGACTACCTTATGTTTCAAGGCGCCGTTACTGCAGACTTATTTGAGCACTTTCTGCTATACAAAGTGCTGCCATACTGCACGCCTGGATGGTCAGTGGTTGTTATGGATAACGCCTCTATCCATCGATCACCTCGCGTTGCAGACATCTGTCGTGAAGCAGGTGTTGAGCTGGAGTACTTGCCTCCATACTCACCCGACTTCAACCCAATTGAGAAGAGTTTTAAAGTACTAAAGAGCTGGATAAAACGATTTTGGATGATCGCTGAATTGTTTGAAGACTTTAGCTACTTCCTACAGTTTGCTGTAGAACAGAGCTGCTTCGGAGTTGATAGCCGTAGCTGGTTTGCAATAGCTGGGTACGGCTTGAACTGGGGATAAGCTAGACGGCTGATGGGAATCCTCTATGGCGGAATTTGATCGCGCAACAACAAATTGCGATTTTTTTGTTCTAAAAATTTAGTAGAAGCTTCTGTATATGCTTGTTAGTTTACTCTAAGCTAGAATTAATTTTTTATTGTGGCGTTGTGTTGTGGTGTTGATTGATAGAGCTGGAGATATTGGACGGATGGACGTACCTCGTCAAAGCTCCGTTAAAACACCATCATCAGATGCATCCTCCTCCTCCGCACGCTCTCTCCGAAGCCTCGCTGCAGCTACAAGTCGATCAACGTGATCCTGTTGCTTCTTGTGAAGGCCGGTGTAATMCCCCTGCCATACTAGTACTTCTTGTCGCAATCGCAGAAGGTCACCAGGTTGGAGCTTGAAGTGATGTACCCATACTCCCATGCCGAGCCCGTTCTCTCCCTCACTCTCCATCAACATATTGACATCCATCCGAGCTTGTATAACTACCTTCTCTTTTATCTCGTCAACTATATCCTCTCGCTAAACCTGCTTGAAGTGGCGGAGGAAGTTGCGAGTATGATAGTGTAACTCAAGCCAATGCTCGCACTCGATCGGATGCCACACCATCGGCTCCTTCTCAACTATCTCAGGTACTCTAGCTGCAATAGTAACAGCTTGCCGATGCGGTCTTGAAGGTGTTGACTCCGCCGATCGAGTTGTAGTTGGTGACAACTGAGTAGGCGACTGCTGTGAAGAAGCTTGCATTTGCTGCAACTGCTGCATTAACACCATCTGCTGCATCTGTTGGATCTGTTCAACCACAGATAGAGGTTTACTAGCCTTCTCTTCTACGCTATCTCGCTCTCTTTTGTATGTCATTAGAGCAAGCCTGACGCGATCGCTCGGCTCGCTGATAGTACAGCGACCTTCTGCAACATCTTCCGCCCAGTTCGACAGCTGCCGACTCAGCACTGGATGATGACTATCGAAGCGCGGCGGAGTACTCAGCTGCGGTACCCAGCACGTCTTTAAGTAGTTATGACAGTGCCTATTATCACAGCGCCATCTGTCGATAATGGCGAGTACCATTGGACTAGCGGCTTGCTCTGTCGCCACAACACCAGGCAGAGCTCTCTCCTGCAGCATCGTCGCAGTGGCTGCTCGAACGCGCGACGGCTGTACCTGCTGTACCTGCTCTTTCTGCTCACTCAACACCAGGTCAAAGTCGACGTTGAGGGCTTCGCTCGATTCGAAGTCCAACTGCTTGGCTAGCTGCTTGAATTCACCCCAAGCTAGGTACCCATCGCGCTTTATCGTTTTCTGCCGTCGCTCACTTTTTGCCTGTTTATTTGGGTACACTACTACAGTCAGGCTTGTAACGCTGATCTTTCTTGGAGCCAAATCTATCACCACATCATCTACCCACCCCCACACATCTAGCAGCACCATCTCGTCAACTTTGACACCCATAAAGCTGTCAGAAGCTACCAGCGGGTGCCTGGCAAGATCACCAAGGCAAGCGCGGTACCTTACACTTGCAACAGCTTCAAACTCTTCCCAAGAGACTCCTTCATCGCTGACAGCACCAGCGACGGCGGCGACAGCTTCCTCATCCTCCGGGCACGGGTCAACCGCCTCTTCGAGGTCGTTGTCCTCATCCTCTACGCCTTGACCAGTTATCACCTCCTCCCTAAACACTATATCGCCCGCCTGTGCCTCAGCGGCAAACTGGCTCGCTTCTGCTGCCTCTAGAGGCTCGGGTTCAACGCGCGCGCGCTTCTTCGGTCGCTTATTACGAGCTGTAGACAGTGAAGGATTCTCCCCTCGTTCGAAAGGTGTAGGACGCTTCCGCTGACGTTTACTAGTATCTTGTGTAGATAGTGGAGCAGCTGGCTCCTGTGTGGCTGCCGCATCAGCGGAGGGCTTCTTTGAGCGCGTCAAAGGCATCACAATACTGAAAAAAAGCCACAATAGGCCAAAATTGAAGCCTTAATTTTGATTAGAACGATTCAGAAGGCTCATAATGGCCTCAGTATCTTATTTGTATGAGGTTTTGGTGGGCAAAAGATCCAGTCGTCATCCCGAGCCCTGCCCCGCACGCTAACCAGATGCCACAGGTATTTTGCAAAGGACCCATAAGCGAGTGAGCCAGGCAAGCGAGTGAGCCACCCCACCAAGCTTACGCACCTGTTCAAGCGTAAATCCCAACCACATTAAGAGATAATATATAACGTTTTTCACAAGCGGGCGAGCACCCCAAGCGGGCGAGCACCTCCCCACCAACGCGTCAACGTCAACACAACAACACGTTATGCCTCAACCATGCCGCTCTCAGCTACCTTGCAACAAAGCAGATATTCAACTTGCTCTTTTTAACATCAAATCGCAACGCGTTCAAAGTGTAAAACACGCTGCAGCGATATACAACGTCCCCCAAACGACCTTAGGGCACCAACGCAGCCAGAAGACGCCCCCAACGCGACTGCGAAGCGAACTCAAAGCGCCTGAACAAGCTAGAAGAGGAGGCTATAGTTAAGCGTGTTCTTGAAGAGGACGCGCGAGGATTTTCGCCTGGAAAGCTTGACGTTCGAGCAATGGCTGATAAACTRTTGCGYGAGCGGGAGAGCGAGCCTACTGGCAAGAACTGGGTTGATAACTTTGTTAAGCGGACTCCTGAGCTCCGCAAGCGCTGGAGCCGTCCTTATGATCACCAGCGAGCTGCCTGCGAGGACCCAGCAGCTATTCAGCGCTGGTTCGATCTGGTTGAGACAACAAAGCAGAAGTGGGGTATCGTTGACGACGATATGTACAACTTTGATGAAACTGGCTTCATAATGGGCAAGATTTTATCACAGTTAGTTATCACAAGCTCAGAGGGGTACGGCAAAAAGAAGCGGATACAGCCAGGCAATCGTGAGTGGGTTACTGTGATCCAAGGCGTGGGCGCGTCAGGTCGCCGGCTACCGCCCTTCATTATCTTTGCGGGCAAGGTACTAATCRACCTCTGGTTCGAGGATCTACCTGCCGACTGGGTTCTTAAAGTTAGTCCTAATGGCTGGACGAACAATCAGCTTGCCCTTGCCTGGTTAGAGCACTTCAATACCCATACAAAGAGCTCTACTGTAGCTGGGTACCGACTGCTTATTATCGACGGCCACGAGAGCCACTGCTCTGTCGAATTCCAAGATTCTTGCAAGGAGAAGAATATTATCCTTCTCTGTATGCCTGCACACTCATCGCACCTATTGCAGCCTCTTGACGTTGCCTGCTTCTCGCCATTAAAGCGGAGGTATAGCGACGTTATTTCAGGCTTGGCACGCAACCGCACCAACCATATCAGCAAAGAGGCCTTCCTACCAGCCTTTAAGACTGCTTTTGAGCAGTCTATTACAAAGGAGAATATTCAAGCCGGTTTTAGAGGCGCTGGTCTAGTCCCTCATAACCCACAGGCTGTGCTATCGAAGCTTGATGTGGTACTGCAGACGCCCGCACAGTCACCACAACAGGTAGGCACCTGGGAGGCGCAGACACCACGCAACGCGCGCGAAATTGAGGCTCAAAGTACTCTTATTCGACAGAGAGTAAGAGATCGCCGTGGTTCCTCTGCAAATTCACTTGATGAGAAGGTTGCGCAGTTGAGTAAGGGGGCTCAGCAAATGGCACATAAGATGACCCTAATGATGGAGCAAATGGCCACCCTTCAACACTCTCTGGACGAATTGAATAAGCGTAAGAGCCGTAAGCGGCGATATGTACGGACAGAAGAGACTCTTACAGTAGGCGAGGTACAAGAATTATTCGCTGAACAGGCGGGTAGCAGTCGTGGTGATGGGGAGAGTGCGTCAAAGAAGGTGCGAGGGGAGAGGCGGTGCAGGCGTTGCAAGCAGACTGGACACAACGCTCGTACCTGCGCAGTCAAGATTAATAGTGCAAGCGATAGCAGTGATTCTAACATTTAATTTGGTATATTGCAATAGTTTATTGACTGTGATAGTAGTGCGTAATAATATGTTAATATTGACGCGTTGGTGGGGAGGTGCTCGCCCGCTTGGGGTGCTCGCCCGCTTGTGAAAAACGTTACATATTGATATAGCAGACTAAGCAGTATCTAAAATATCTTTTTTGCACGTACGTGAGTTGTGCCCAGTCTCTCTGCACCTCTTGCAGCGCGCAAGAGCCTGGCGGCTGAGGCCTGATCGCCCTCCACCTTGACGCTGTTCACGCTCTATCTGCTGGTCAGCCTCCCTCTGGGCGAGTATATCCTCTCCCTCCCCCTTTGTTAAGGTCCCCTGCCTCTGTATCCGCTTCTTTTTGCGCTGCCTACGCTTTATTGCTGCCTCATTAGCTCTCTCAAGGCTGGTGATCCGATCGCGCATCAGCTCAGCTGAGAGCATTATTACCTCTGCCCCTTTCTTAAGCTGGCTAATTGCCTCAATGATTGAGGCTGGCGATGAGCTCTTGTGCCGCCGCACGCGATCACGAATCAACGTTGATTGAGCCTCAAGCTCACGTACGTTGCTTGGCGTTTTGGCTTCCCAGGGAGCCTCTGGCAGAGCGACTGGTGTAGGTGTACGGAGCTGCACATCTAGCTTTGACAGAACAACGTCTGGCTGGAGTGGAACAAGGCCTGCGCCTCGAAAGGCTGAGCAGATATTAGTTGACGTGAACGATCGCTCAAAGGCTGCCTTGAAGGCTGGCAGAAATTCTAGCTTCGTGATGTGGTTGATGTGGTGGCGGATCAGAGCCTCAATCTCACGGCTGTACGCGCGCTTCAGCACCGAGAAGCAGACCACGTCAAGTGGCTGCAGCAGGTGCGACGAGTGAGGCGGCATGCAGAGCGTGTAGATATTGTTCTCCTTGCATAGCTCTCGAAACTCAAGAGACTGGTGGCTCTCATGGCCATCAAGGATGAGCAGCCGACGCGCCCCAACTATCTTGCCCTCTGTATGCTTGATAAAGTGCTTCAGCCACTCAACCCCAAGCTCGTTAGTCGTCCAGCCGTTGTCGCTGACAGCGATTGCCCAATCTCGAGGTATATCCTCCTCGTACCAGGCAGATAGGTGGTGCTGGCCAGCAAAGATGATGAACGGCGGGATAGCCCAGCCAGCAGCGTTGATTCCTTGGATCACCGTCACCCACTCGCGATTGCCTGGCTGGACAGCCTTTGGTCGGCCTCTCCTCTCTGATCCTGTTACGACGAGCTGAGTCATGATCTTGCCCATCATAAAGCCAGCCTCGTCAAAGTTGTAGACGTCCTCATCACAGATGCCGTACTTGGCCTTTGTCTGCTCCACGAGCTCAAAACAGCTCCTGATCAACACAGGATCCTCGCACAGAGCTCTCTGCCTATCATACGCTCGATTGAATCGCGTCTTGAGGGAGTCTGTACGCCTGACAAAGTTGGCTGGCCACTTCTGCCCAACCTGGCCTGCGCCGCGCGCAGCCAGCAGCTTATCAGCCATATCACGTACAGCTGCGTACGTAGGCGCAAATCCACGTTGATCCAGGTCGAGTATATACTGGAATATCACCTCCTCTTCTGCTTGGGTGAGCTTCCTTGAATTGGGCTGGCAATCGCGTCGGGCAGGTCTGCCAGCGCGTCGGCGGTGGAGGGTAGCGCGAGAGACTTCAAACGTCGCTGCAGCGCGCCTTTCAGTCTGAATGTGATTTGTATCAAGAGCTGAGATTGCAAGGTGTATATCAGCCTCATGAGAGGCGTGTTGGGGTAGGCTTGGTGGAGCCATAGTCGATTCAAGGTGACAGGGTGTAGAAAGTTGGTGGGGTGGCTCACTCGCTTGCCTGGCTCACTCGCATATCCAACACGTTAGTGTACCTAGATTTTGCTCTCCCAGACCAAGATTTTTTTTGAAAGAACCCCAGTCGAGCAGTTCCACTTCTCCGGACCATTCATTCCCTTCGAACTCGCCTGGGCTGGGCCTCTGAGGCGTTCGGGCGCCTCGCCTTGCTGTAGAACCGGTGTTGAGACTGCCTCGCGACCTCCTCTGTCATATCACCACTAGCATCTATGTTTGCACGTATACTCTCAGCTAAGGAAGCTGATAACGCGTCAGCGGGGTTATATTGGAATTGGCTTTTCGAATCATTCACTCCAGTGGCATGATGTCAGTCATTTAGACGCTCGGTTCCGCCGACGTCAGCCAACTTGAACAGCTTTTATAGGCAACGATAATGGGCAACTAACTTCCACAGTCACAACTATTACATATCACCATGATCTCGGCACGACGTCATACCTTGTACTGCTCCAATGCACCTGGTCTTACATCCAAATAACAGGATCCCGCGGCCCGGAAATCCTGAGAGTAGGAGAAGTAAAGAGACCACTTTTCGAAGGATTGCACAGAATGAATACCAAATACAAGAAGCGCACGGCAGAACGCGAAAGGTTGAGATAAAGAAGGTGATTCAGAGTTGGGTGCTGAGCAACAGCACTGCAATGGATGCAAGGACGGAACGGACAAGACGACCCCGCCACTCTCAAAGAAATGTGTTGAAGTTCTATTTTCTATGAGAGTGGGGGATCGTCTGTCTGTTTCGTTCTTGCACCCCTTGTAGATCGGTTTGGCCAAAGTGCCACTGGCAATTGAGCAGTTTGGGGGGAAGCGCTGAGGTCTTTGCCAAGACTCTGATCATCGAGTGGCCAAAGCTTGAACAACGCCAAGATCCGCAAAAACAACGCAGGCACGTGCCAAGTTCCGCACATATCGCTCAAGGCCGCTAACCTGTTTCGGATTGTGCTTGCTGCCGCAGGTATTCCCTCCATCCCACCTCATCGCACAGATCCTTTGTCGAACTGACTCTATCTATGCACATGCAGTCAAGATGTTTACCCGCCTTGGTCTGTTTCCTTTGCTATTCTTTTTGGTCTTGTTCAGCAGAGGTTCGAGCGCAAGACTGCGCTCGTATAATCTCACCGTTCACAGCGGCGTCAGAGCACCTGGTACGTCGGTCGGTGTATGCGTACATCTGGCCACGAAGGCGGCACACATCCGCACGTCCTGCGCAAATTGGTTAACGAACGTGCAGATGGAGTTCCTCGGGAGGTGTATCTCATCAACAACCAGCAACCCGGTCCTCTTATCGAAGCTGAAGAAGGGGACGAGCTTGAGATCTTCGTCAAGAACGACTTGACCGTAGAAACCACCATCCATTGGCATGGTTCGTATCCCTAAGGCATGGAGTTGGAGAGCGCGCTAGGATGTCTACGCTAATAGTATGCGCTGCAGGTATCCTCCAGCGAGGAACGCCTCAGATGGATGGTGTACCAGGAGTTACACAGGTCAGTTGGCGTCTTGTTTAACCAAAGCGAATGCTTGCGCTTACTGGCAGTGCAGTACCCTATTCCACCGGGAGGCAATTTCACCTACCGATTCTCGCTCAAGGATGAATATGGGTTCTACTGGTATCATTCACATTTCCGAGCTTACTACAACGACGCCATACGCGGACCTCTAATGATCCACCCGTCTCCCATGCGACGTCGACCGTTCGAGCCACTTGCTACCAATAACAGCGAACTTAGCGCGCTCCTACAGGCTGAGCGTAATGCGACATCTATCCTTCTTACCGACTGGTACCATCGTCTTTCAGATGATGTGTTTGCACAATACATTGAGACCGGTGCCTTTCCTAGTTGTGTCGATAGTCTTCTGGCCAACGGACTGGGAAGGGTGCAATGCCTACCAGATTACATTCTTCAGGCCGGGACAGGCCTGGGAATTCAGGGTGCGGCCACCAGTGATACGCCCCGGGTTAGCGATATGCCTATGGCTTCGGTCTCGATGGATTCGATGGCCATGGCGATGCCAACCATGCACAAGAGAGCCATGCCAGAGAGTTCAGATATGGAAATGACGGTATCAAACGGACCGACGATGTCCAACTCTATCGCCATGCCCTCAGGAACCACCCCACAACCTGCAACCGGACCAACCTCTATGGCAAGCACAATGTCCATGTCTAGCATGTCTAGCATGTCTAGCATGTCTTTGGGTCCTCGGGGCTGCAGCCCACCGATGATGTTCAACCCAGGCTTCAACATCAGCTCCTTACCGCCGGAGACTTGTACGAACACGTCGTCACCTCTGCTAACAGTTTCGGCGAATTATACCCAAGGCTGGCTCGCCCTTAACCTTGTTAATGCTGCTTCTGTGAGCGGATTGAGTGTCTCTATGGATGCACACTCCATGTTCGTATACGCTGCTGACGGCCTCTTCGTAAAGTTGCAAGAGGTCAAAGTAGGTGACGGCCAAGCCACTTAGCTATCCTGGGACTAACTGGCATCAGGTATTGCAGATATCAATCGGCCAACGGTATTCGGTGATGGTGAAACTCAATCAACCGCCAGGGGACTATCTGCTTCGCTTTGCGTCCTACCCTTTCGGCGACATGCAGCAAGTCATCGAAGGCCTGGCCATCGTATCATACAAAGTAAGAATTGTCCCATTACTAGTGCTATAGAACACTCGTCTGACAATCTAGGAAAACCCAACCGACGGCATAGATTCGGTCGACCTCCGCCAGGATCCGGCCTCGGTGTGGATGCTCACGAATGGATCTGCAAAGTCGAGCAGTTTTACACTGGACACGCAGCTGCTTGCACCGCTTGACGGGAACACGCCGCCCTCCGACGCCGCCGATGTAACCCGATTTTTCGCAATAAATCAAACAGATGTGACAACATGGGTAGTGGATGGTTATGCCTACTCAGAGCCGGAAAAGCCCATAATCTACGGAAATGTGTCCGATGGCTGGGGCGCAAATACAACGCTCCATATGCCGTTCAACGCAACCATTGATATTATCATGAGGATAGCGAACGATTCGATGGACGCTGTAAGTAGCTTACAGTCATTCACCTTTGCATTGTTGCAACAACGCTCTAAAACTTCGGAACTCTGCTAATAGTTTATGTAAGATGGGACACCCCATGCATCTTCATGGGCACAAGTTCTGGGTTCTCGGTTCTGGCACTGGTTCGTTCCCCTATAACACAGTGCTAGATGCGCCACAGTCGATTATAAACCTGCGTGACCCTCCATATCGAGATACTGTAGATCTCCCCCCTTCAGGGTGGGCGGCGATTCGGTAAGCTCCTCAATCATTCCAGATGCAGCAGCTCCTGGGAAATAATTGACCCGCATTAGGTATATGACGGACAATCCGGGGGCGTGGCTTTTTCATTGTCATATCCAGTGGCATCTTGTGGTAAGATAATCATCAATAGAGAACGGTGCAATAATGCTAACGACGGCAACCCTTATAGAGCGGAATGGCACTTGTGCTTGTAGAAGGGGAGGAACAGCTTCCTGGCTTCATTGGTGCGTCTATTAATGCAACTGCACCACGGTCTCCTCCCCCTGAACCCAGCAACACTGCTATGAACAGCTCTGCCTTCATTAGAGTGTGCCACAGCTCTATTGCTTGGGCAGTTGCTGTCGCTCTCAGTCTTAGCTTCATCAGCCAGTAGTACTTCACAGCAAGGGTATCATGCACAATGGGACTGAATACGAGCTCAAGACTAAGCATTGCAGTCTACCACTTTTTCAGCTACGGAGAGGGGTGGAAATGTGTATGGAAAGTGTATGGAAATGTGTATGAAGATGTGTGTGGAATTGCGTTCAGTTTCGTCATTGATATTGTAGTTCCATTAAAGAGCGTTGTCAACAGGCGTCGTGCGCTCAGCCAACGCAAGAGTGTTCCACTGCCATGTTCCACACTAAGATGAAGTTAATCATAGCGGAACAGCATTGGTGACCTCGAATCGCCCTGCCCTCAGGTTCAGTTTCTTTGTACGAGATACAGAGACTTGAATTGATTCGTTATAAAGGGCTTTGCTACTTCTCTTTGAAACCCCCAGCACGAAACTCGAGATTCAATCAAGTTGCTGTCGAACCGCGCCCGGCCGATCGGAGACTGCATACCTTTAGTCTAGACACGCCTCGCGGTTCCTACTCTCGAACTTGTGCAACCGAGGCCAAAGCATGGTGCTACTATCATCACAGACAATGTGTGAATAGCCAAGTTTTCGTACAAGATTTCCTTGAGTACACACGCAACCCAGATAACGAATTCAGCAATTCCATGCTACCGTTCAGCAGAGGGTTGATTTAGCAGCGTATTTGCCTTGAGTTGGACCGGGGAGTCGGACACTGAGGATTACGAATAGTGACCTCTACGTCTGATCCTCCCTCGTTCCCCTCATGATGGCTGCCATAGCATCGTTACGTTTTTTTTTCCAAGTCTCCGTTTACGTATGACGGCCCCAACGGCGGGAATATGAGCGGATACGGTAAGGTTTTGTAACATAGTGTGCTGCTAAATAGATTTACTCAACGAGAGCGACAGGTTTGCCAATGTCATACGACCGGATGATCGAGCTATTATTGACGGACAAAAGCACTTCATGTTGCTTAGTGCCCTTTTCTTCTCCGCGGATATGACAATCACAGCAGCTATTAACGTTCATTCGCGACACTAGGACAGACATCGCCTAGTAGGGACGTCAGGAGCGGCCCTTGCTTCCTTGACACGGGATACGTCCTTGACACAGGATAACACTATGCGACTCAGAACTGTAAGCATTGAACACCTAGCAGGCCGTAACAGAGGTGGAGCATATGCAGGGTGGTGCAATACATACTACCCTGGAAACCTGAAGACTGTCTCGGCATATCTACAGACTGTCTCGGCATATCTACAGACTGTCATAAATTGAAACGTAATGATGCTGTAGATGGCCGATTACTGATGAAACCTGATTTTAGGTGCTAGGGGACCCGAGATAGCCACCGGAGTCACCTTGTGAAACAAATCTAGGTATAGCCCAGCCGGAGATCCAAGTTTCCCACGCTGGTGCTGGGGACTAAACAAGTGTAATTATTAGTGAGCCGATATGACTCGTGGCTTTGTATCATTGGCTGGCAGTGAAAGGGCGATCTTAGTGCGGTCTTTGAACGCAAATGCGTGGTTTGTGCGGTCTGCAGTTGTGGATGCGCGTTTTGTGCGGTTGCCAAGCGGTTGGACTATTGGTGGGGAGGGCAGAAAGATCACCGGCCCGCAACCTGTAGGAGAAATTAGTTCAGTCATGCTTCGATGAACAAACACGGAAGGGCTTCTCAGGAATCGTAACCTGCATAAGCGCATTCTGGTGGTCATTCGCCTGACCTGGAGATTCGGACGTCAGACATAGGTCACTGAGATCTCACCACTAAATCTACCAGGCCACTCTCTCCAGTAGATTCGGTTCCGTAAACATTCTGGACGACCGAGATTCTTCTGTCTGGATGCTCACCAACGGATCGGCAAAAATGAACAGTTCGACACTCAGCGAGCGGTTGCCTTCTCCCTTCGAGGGGAACATGCCTCTAACAACTCTAGCTACCATAACACTGCACTTCACGATATACCAAACAGATGTCATGACCTGGGTGGTGAACAAGTCCCCGTACTTAGAGCCGAAGACACTTATCATTCACGGTAACATGTCTGACGCTTGGAATGCAGAGACGACACTCAAACTGCCGCTGAACTGGACTGTAGATCTAACTCTGCGGATAGCGAATGATTTAATGGATACAGTAAGCTTCGCCGTATACTTTCCTGCAACAGCGTCTCTACTCGTGCCTCTTATATGTGCTACGCCATTCCTGGCTAATCGCACGAAACAATGATTCATAAACTCTAGGTTCTTGGCACCGGAAACGGCACATTTCCGTGTGATTTCGCAACAGACGCACCTTCATCCCGATGTAATCTTCTTTTCTGTGAGAACGAGATAATTTCTATGGACGCGACCATTCCAATGCTGCTTTAAAACCGGAAGTGCATTGTGGAATGATCATCAGGACAAAGACAGCAAATCGCAGCAACAAAACTCAATAAGCTTATTGGCATCATTCCGGAAAACCTTGGGGACGCGTAAGCCCCGCGTGATAACGTTCATGGCCGGTTTGGCCTCCTATATTAGCCAACAATACGACTAGTCACTATAAACCCTTTTCGAACATCACGTTCTTGCACACACTCAGTATCTACTATCTAGTGATTCATTCTCACCTACACTAAGCCCTCAAGAACCATGGCGGAATATCGAATAAGACTCTCAGACGAACTTAAGAAATCGTTGATCTCAGAAGTCGCGGCCTATGGAGACTCCAACGACAGCTTGAACGATGGCGTCAACACTTCCGATGCCTCTCGCAATCCTCAAAGTCTTCCTAGACAACGACCTATTGAAACCTCCATGTCAAGACCCCCGGCATCGTATGAGAAGGCCAATGCAAAAACTTCAACAAACCGAAATACGGATAATTCTTGAATGACCTCCCGATCGCCAGAGTATGCATTGTCCGAGTGAGAAAAACATGAACTGCTGCAATGGAATTTCAGCCTGACCTGACACAGAGATCGCCCATGGAACAGCTCACGAAGCCCTTCAACGTGAAGTAAATGCGAATATCTTTACGGCAATATGAATCTTTCCAATGGAAGCGCGACTTTGGTTGTGCAGGCCGAGAATCCAGCGTTTGTCAATGACTTCATATTTTGAGACTGGGCCACATTCATCTTTCTATCGGGCGAGTTAACGGCTATGGTCATGTGCCCTTTGCTTGCTATCCATGCTTCAACTGCTCAGATGCAGTGATTGCGCTCTTGATACAGTTATGTTTGTCCAATGAACAAGGCCCTCTGCCTAAAGCCATTCTTTCTACTCTCACGGCAGACATAAGTCTCTATTGACAATGCCCCGGTATCCAGTAATACCGATACGTCTTGTGTCCTCATATTGACAACTAGAGCCTCCTTTAAGCCTTCAATCTTATGTAGAGAAGCTCGTTTTGAACCTGGAGGTGGTGGAGTGAAGTGCTCAGTTTCTTTGACTCGTTTGTGGCTATATCTTTCACGCAGCACACGTTGTATAGTCTGTCAATCAGCATTGCTGATAGATCAGCTGCTCTGTGAGCACTCAGGAGTGCTAGACTCAAATCTTTCAAGTACAAGGTGTGGATTATCCATAGGCTTGGTTGGTTGGTTGGTTGGTATTCATTTTTCATCTAGTTGATGGGGATCAAGTCCACCATCTCGCCTCCCGAAGGGCATATACGACGTGCTATGCTATGGAATTACAGTATGGTATGGTATGGTATGGTATTGATTTTCGTCCATAAGATAGGGATCAAGTCCACCATCATCGCCTCCCGGAGGGCATATAGGACGTGCCAAGCTATGGAGTTATAGTGCTAAATACACTGCCTTAGAAAGCATTTCTTGCCTGCGCGGGTATTGCTACCATTTCGAGCTGTAGCTCCCCTTCCAGTTGGGGAGACTGAGCATTGTGTGTACATTAGAGCAGAACCCTTTTGTTCCGAGGCATTGAAGTGCCGTAAGAGGGTAAAATGGAGGAGTAGAATAGGAGGTGAGAATGTAAGGGGGGAATAGGAGAGTTGTGAGTGTTGTTGATTATCGTTGTCGTAGGGTGAGGGCTACCGTTTGCAGACCTTGGTGTAGTACTGAGTGAGCTGGGTAAAGGCTTCGAAGGCCTCTGGATCCTTGATCAGCGCTGCAGTATACGCCAAGCCGTCGCTCCGGCTAGATGGTGGTATAGGTGGTCGCAGTGGCCATCGGCCAAAGACCCCCAGGGGCTTGCGGCAGAGCGCTAGGTGCTCTGGTGTCTTGTCGCGCCCGCAGGAGCAGGTAAGGGTTGCGTTGTTGTGGTTGAACTTTCGGTGGTACCAGGCGAAGTCCCCATGCATAGATCGGATGGAGAGGAGCCTGGCCAGGGTGGCTCTTGGTAGATCTAGTTCAGCTGGTCCGCTGCGTGGTGCGTAGACTAAGTCCCAGCTTTTGTACCACTTAGAGAGCTTCATTCTCTTGTTAGACCACCAGCTCTGTTGGTGGCCATGCAGTAGTTGCCGGGCGATAGATTTGATGCCAGACAGGGTTGGCATAGCCGCTTTGCCCGTAGGCTGTGATGGGTTGCAGGCTTCTAGATTGGCTAGCCTATCTGCAGCCTCGTTTCCTTCAATGCCCAGGTGTCCAGGGGCCCACTTGATAGTGATGTCGTGAGTCTCCATAGCGCCATGGCACTCCAGGAAGGCCCATTGAGAGGTAGGGGGTGCATCGCCCCTGAGGCACCATATTACTGAGGTACTGTCTATGCATAGCCAGATTCGGCGGGTGTTGAGCTCTGGTTGTCTTATAGTGTACTGGAGACCTCTCCATGCTCCTATTGCTTCAGCGTCAAAGACATGAGAGGTAGGGTTAAGTGACCCGCGCCCGTTATGCAGTTGCTGTCTGTTCTGATATACTGCAAAGCCATAGGTAACCCGCTTTTCTCCTTCCTTTGTGTACTGTTCAGAGCCATCTGAGAAGATAGTAACATCTAGTGGTGAGAGCTGGGCCCACCATTTATTGAAAGCCTTAGCTGCAGTCTTCTTGTCTATGCCGAGCGTTGGGTCAGTTCGGCAGCCAGTTGAGTAGTGAGGAGCTGTTAATGTAGTCCTAGGGATCTCTGGTAGAAGGGATGCCATCTGTTGGACTTTAGCCTTGACTCGCTGGGGTTGTCCAGTTTTTTATGCCCCTGTTTACTATAGGGACTAATGTGCGCCTAGTGAGAGGGTGGTCTGCATCTGTGGTGCGCAGATGGGTTGCAAATCTGAGTTTAGCTTCCTCTAGTGCTACTGCTGCCGATAGCAGTCCGGCGTCTCGGAAGAGTACAGCTGTAGGGGTTGTTCTCCACGCTGGTAGGATGCCTCTTGCTGCTATGGCCAGTGTCTTGTCTATAGCAGCTATGTGCCATCCAATGTAAGCGCTGACCTCTTGTTGCCTGCCTGGATTATCCATAGGCAATATTCCTATGGCTTTAAAGGACACGAGTGTGGTCTTCTCAGTCAGGGAGCCCACCCAGGCCTTCTAAAACAGAACAAATGAGTCGCCTTCCTTTGGTTGAGAACTTGCCTGGCTCCCAACTTGGTTGTATGCCAATGTTGGCAGCCTCATAGATTGCGACTAGTGGTAGAGTCGATCCATCCACGCACACGCACGCCAAGATGGTTATGCGATCACGTGAGCCATCTTGGAGAGCTGCCCTGATCTCCTTCTTCTCCCAGCTCTATCTGCTAAACATCCGTTTTGAACGACCAACGATATCAATCAAGAAGCCGTTCCCATCCATGTTGTATGTATGGCGAGGCTCCACGTTATACTGACATGTGTTTTTATGCAGAAGGTTGAAGTATTGACGATATTTGACTCCTGAATCAGCTGGTGGCAATTGGCGTCCATGCCGGTGGTCGCATTGTGGTGTGAGTTGGAGTGAATACCACTTATGGCAGCGCGTAACCCAGCTTCTGGAGATACTCCTGGTATATTTCTACGCAGACTTCTGGGTCATAGCTAGTGTAATGGAAACTGTCTCTTTCCTTTATAAGGTCCTTGATGCATTGTACAAGCTTCATCGTCTACCAAAACGACTGCGCAGTTGCAATGTGATCTGTTCAAGGAGAGGGTACAGCGAAGCCCGAAGTTACATAATCGTTGCAATACAGATTGTGCTCGAGTCCTTCTTCTACATCGTATGAGTAGATAGTAGACTCTGTCCCCCGCTCCTCCCGTTCATAGAAATGAGAGTACACAGTGGTCGTTTACTTGCTACGGGTGTTGACCATACTGGCCCTCCGGGCTTCTAGGACAATAGCTTCATGCGTAGGTGGGCCCTTATAGTTCTTCTTGCCCCAGACAAAGTACCATGCGGTCGCGATAGCGAAGAAGGCGGCAAATACAACGGATGCGTAGTTCATAGTCCGGGGAGTGACGGGAATAGAAGTCGGCATAGAGAAGAGGGGCGTCGCGAGAGCGGACCAAGCTGTGACAATGATCAGAAAACATAAGCTTGGAAGTAATACAGGAGCTTACCCAAAGCGACAACGTTGCAAAAGGTGCCCAGAGTCCCAAGGTAAAAGTTACCATCCTTGACCTGCGTGCGTCCCTGGATGAGCGACACGAGAATCGGGCACGCATAGCTCACAGTCAAGCAAATGACACCAACACCAGAGAAAGCGTTGAATGCGGTGACAGCGCCGAAGTAGATAAGACCAAGCGCTAGCTGGACGACCATGCTGAGCATCATGGCGTTGAGCGGAACATCCAACTTCGGATTGACGGTCTTCCACCAC
>BCGR01000050.1:42375-87969 GCA_001599375.1 Phoma herbarum
CCAGAATACATTTATATTGAGTTACAATACATTGTAGGAGTCGCCCATGTCTGCATACCCAGACCTCCCACCACAGTTTTCCCCCTCACCCTAGAATCTTGTTCTAGAGACTCTCGGGTTCCATAGCTTGGCTGGAGACCGGCAGCCTCGCTACCTGTGTGCACCTGATTTGCTCCATAAGCCTGTCTCGGTGGCACTGCCTTCCACCCTCTCAACAGACCGACACGCGCATCCGTCCTTTCGGGCTATGTAGACAGTGTTGTCGGCAAGGGTGTGATCCTTCTCCTAGTGCCTCTCCTGCCACAGGAGCGTCCCATCAGCCCTGTGTTGCGCCGACACAGTACTGCCCTCCTGCAAAGATTGGCGAGTTCACCAGAGGTCCTCTCCACGCGTGCGCTGATAGCGTGGAGCGAGTGCCCTGGAGCCGTCCATCGCTGCCATTACATACCACGCCCCACAGTCTCTTTCGGACCCAGCAGACTGCTTCGCGTTACCTGTACTCCTCTCAGAATGACAGGCCGTCCGTGTCTTGCAGAGGGGAGTCCGTAGGCAATCCGACGCCGCGCGACTGCCTGCCTCCCCGCCCTCCACTAACCAAGCTTGTGTTCCTCCCCCTTGTCAGTCCTTCCCACTTGGTGTCCCTGTGACCCTAGCTGCCCCATCCTCAGCGCGTACCGTGGGTGTGTAGCCATCGTAGAGCGGTTGCGAGCACCACGCTGTTTAAGGCCCTCCTCTTGACCGCCAACTCTAGTCGTGCCTCCTAGCAGTGTTTGTGTGTGCGCGTCATCCAGAATCGCTAGTCTTAACAAGAGTCCTGTAGGAAGGAACTGGAAGTCGGGACTGTTCCTGCCCTCGTCGCAGTGTTTGCGCTCTCAGAGCGGCGCAAGCACAGAGGTGTCCTGTCGTACGCCCAAACCAGGGCAGCAAGTACGGCTGTCCATTAGGGCGTATGTCGGGTGGTTTTTAAGAAAGTTCCTCTGTTTTGTTGTTGTTTCTGCTTTCGTGGTGTGAAAACTCTGCCACCGTGGCCCTTGAGGGGTAGAGCTCGCACAAAGAACCTCCTCAAGGCGACGCAACGTCGTGCACCGACCGATGGACGTGATTTTCGCAATCGTCCTGCTCTTGCGAACAAGACAATAGCGGAAGGAACCCCTATTCGACAGTATAGGGCAAATCACGATTTTGGTGTTCCTCCGAGGATATTCCGTTGTTTTGGTGATCGCGTGCGGCACGCGGGGCCGTGCGTTACGGCGTGTGCCACGGTAGTGCATAACAAAACACTTTAGCGAGTGTGTGGGGACGTTTCCGTTTTCATGCTGAGCCTCGGTCTAACCGAGCATCACTTGATGAGTCCTCACTTAAAATGTAGGCTTATTCCGAGGCTAGCTTCTCAACGCTCTGAGACCCATCTTATGTTACTGATCCCAACTAGAAAGCAGACACCATCCCACTGCGGCATTGCACACGTTGAAAATGTCGAATGTATGCGGATTTCAATGCGACAATAGTAACGGTACAGAGCTTGATCTTTGTGCTCCTGGTAAAACATCAAATTTGACCGCCGACTACTTCTCTGATCAGACGAACGGAATGCTAAAGTCTCGAGCCAAGGTCAAGCTTTTGCATCGCATGGCAGACTGCAATGTAGGCGAGTCGCGCTTGCGACGGAGGAGAACGTGTCCTGTCAAAGGCGAGACACAGACATCGCCTCAATGGACCGGCTGTGGCGAGTGTGGCGGAAGTGTCGGAGATGCATGCCAAGAATGGTTAAGACTCTGGCGACCTTTTCTTCAAGGCAGCTTATGCAACTCTAACAGTGATCTTTGCTGTACAAGATCTTCCTGCCGAATACGGGGTTCGAAATAGCAGCACGTCAATATTTGGCTGTCAGACTGCGGCGGCTATCTTGCCCGTAAGCTGCGTATCCATTGATTGTTTGAATGGCAGGCATCGTGAAAGCTTTCGAGCGCTCGGTGACTTTGACCCAGATCCGCAGCTTGGCGCGTGTGCCTTTGCAAAGACCTACCATCTTTTCCAAAGCTTTATTGGATGGCAAACCTGGAAGCGACTTGTTTCAAAAGCTGAGGCTGTGTGTTGGGTGAACTCCTGCCTCTATGATTTGTGGGAGCGTCATGGCTTTCCGCACTTGGAAACTGGACCGCTCATCCAACCTTGACCTTTTCCCAAACGCTGCCAGAAGCCTTTCCGCCCTCCATCAGGTCCGAGTGATTGTTCCCGCGCAGTTTTCGCGCCACAGTAACTTGCTAATCGGGGCATGCAGCATGCATGCCGGCGGAGATGAGCGATTCTTCGAGTACATGCAGCGCTAACACGCTCCACAGCGGACGACAAGGCGATGCGATCCAGGCAGATTTGTTGCCCCTTTGGACCATCGTTCCAATTGTTTCGTAGGCTGCGTGCTCTGGTGACAAGATACCACTAATCGTACTGTGTGATGGCCGAAAATCTAGCTGAGATAGAGGCGCAAACGGGTGTTACCCACTCTCCATTGTCCTTTCTTTCACCCGCACCCAACCGTGCGACACCTTCAAATGGACCATAACTCTACCGCCAGTATACCAGAGAGAAAATCCCGAAGTCACGCACGGCGCAGTCATAAGAAGTCTCGCCACGGTTGCGGGAACTGCAAGAGAAGACATATCCGCTGCGACGAGGTTTACCCGCAGTGGTACGTACGAAAGGCGTGATATAAGACCACGGACTGAAGACAATCTCCAGTTATAACTGTACGAAACGCAGTGCTCGTTGCGATTATGCTGACTGGACTACATCTGTACCGACACCACCGCAAGTCGTCCAGGACAGAGCTCGGCTATCAGAGCCAGGGACATTGGTGCAAACGGGAGAGGCGGGATTCCTTGCTGCTCGACTTCGCTCTCATACAAGATGGCAGGCTTGTCCAGAGAACGATGTTTATTTTCTCCACTACATTGCCTCTATGACGAACGAGCATTCCTTGTGCGGTACTTCCTCGAGGACGTTGTGGGCAGAGGCGATGCCCGAGTAAATCCTGCCCCTGACCATCACATCCAGTTCCATCCTTGCTGACTTATTTGCGTCAGTTATTTGCGTCTTGCTACCTCTTATCCATTCGTCATGCACTCTGTTCTTGCGTTTTCCGCCTCGCACCTGGCATGGCGTTCACAATCAACTCTTACACAAGATTACGCCGCCCACCACGCCCGCCTTGCCGTGCACGGATTGTACAGCAATCTCTCGAGCATAGCCCACGAGAACGCGGCGGCGGCACTTGCTTGCTTTACTCTGCTGGACTGGCAGGCTCCCGATTGGTAAGGATGGATTAGCAGCAGATGGAGGACACCCAGGGTTAACATTTCTAGGACGATTTGGGCGTCCGTCGTTGCAGGTGCAAAAGCTGTACGTCTTTTGGTGCATATGAGGGTCGTTACTTACTCTGCACTTAGGTGCAATCTATGCAACTCGAAGGTCACCACGCACCGTATGATGACTGCATTGCCCCAAAGGACATTACTTTGGCCGATAGATGCAATCCGAGCGTCGCTGGGTCCACAATCTTCGACGACGAGCATACAGATCAACGAAATGCACTGTCGAACATCCAGAGGTCGTTGCAGGGTCTGAAGCGTTACGCCCTCAGCGACAGTGACGGATCAGCATGGATAGATCGACTGAGCGCCTTCCTCAATCTGCTGAGGGTCCCAAGTCCGGCGCAGACTTCCGAGGAGCAATTCTACCAGCTCCTCGCGCTTCGAAGGTGGCTCTTATCAGTTTCAGAATCTTTACTCCACAATCGCCGTGACAGGCGCGTTGCTGAATGCATCCTTGCTCACTTCTACGCGGCTGCACTGGCACTGCAGCCCATGTTTCCGGATACTGCGTATCAGCTTGTATCAGACGCTTCCTTACGACCATTGAGAGAAATTGTTGTTGGCTTTCAACAGCCTCAGCACACTCAGCCCGAGGAGAGCCCACCATCAATGTCGCGCGAGATTCAGTATCTCCTTGGCGCCCTCTCATGGTATGAAGCTGGGAAATGTAGGAAACTACCTCCAGGTGACGAGACTCCGGCCAAAGAAGCTTCCGCATGTCTTGATACAACCAGGCTGGATCTCCAGGACCATCTCGCAAATTACAGTAACAATCAGAGTACACTCCACCACACTGAGGCTGCCACCTACCAACCTTCAGTAATGGATATTTCGCACACAGCAATGTACAGCATAGATCGCGAATCATCGACTTTGTACAATTGTACGACGATTCCACCCACGTCAACGTTCGGTCGTTATGTACCCGAGGTACACGGCCAGCTATGGCGTCAATAGCTTCTGCTACGCGCGCCAGATCCATAGGCTCATCTGCCCATTCGCTACCGCCGACAGATCCGACGCACATCGTCCCGACAGCCAGCATGTTTCAAGGTCACGAAATCTTTCTGTGTTTCCAAGTTGCTCTTTGTATATTGGTCTGGGAGCGAGTCGGCAGTAGGACTTGTTTTTAGGTTCGAGCTCAAGGCCCCTTTGTGTAGATGCTTCAAAACCTCAATCAATCACATGCTCATAATTCATCCGCAGCACAGCATGAGCATACACGGGAGAATTAGCCAAGCCGTTGCCTTCGGCACCGTCTCTCGGGCACTACTTCGTAATCGATTATCGGCCGTGAGCATGAACGACATGACGAGCCTAGGAAAGTTTGGTCCGCTCAAGCGGGAAACGGGCTTGGCGGCGCCAACCCACTCCCACAAAGATTCCGCGCGTCGGTCTGCAGAACGCCACCGCACGATCCCGATGTAAGGTATCCCGCTGCACGTTTCTTCGTCGCGCACGAGCCCTGAATCACGTCCCTCGAGCCTCGCCAGCCGAGAGATTGTCTCCAGAGTTGCCCGCGCGAGTCTGAAAGACGTCTCGATCGACGACGGCATTTTACGACAATTTACAAAGACTACACGCTGCACATCTCCGGTATCCAGTGCGAGGGTACGAGGCCAGCATTGGTGGGTGACCTTTCGGGCATCACTTGATTAGGGCGAGCGTCTCGTTAAGTACCTCGTTCCCCTGGCCGTTCAGTATGTCCGCCCACGAGAACAGCGCGTGTGTGCTAGAGGGTCAATTCCGACTCGACCCTTTGAGGGGAGGGCGCTTGTCTGCTGAGCGGGACCAGTGTCCCAGCCCCTAGAACACCGTGTTTTGAAACGTAACGACGATAAGAAGTCATCTTTCAACGGATACGCCAAACCTCAAGCTTGCTTGATCCATGTCGCTGCCTCGTATCGATCAGGCAAAGACTCCAAACCCTAGATTCAGAAATACGATCGTTGTCGTCGCCTTGACTTGTAATTGTGAAGAACATCAAGCCTTTGACCTATGACGCACGAGCGCCGGTATTACGAACGCGCAGGACCAGTGCAGGGGATACCTTGAGCACTCAGTTCGGCTGCTCTTCGTGATGAGATCTGGTACCTCGAACGTTTGCTTAATGTATGGAAGCACTTTCTGATTGCGTTGGCGAACATGGCGCTGTATATTGTTTCTTCGCCGTCGGGTCGCTAGCGTCGAGATTTCGACAAAGTAAGTTGCTGCACTGCAAAGATTGGACTGCTGACAGCAATCATTATACTGGGCTATTGTCTCGCACCCTAAAGCTGTATCTTCCTATTACCGTAGCCGATTCGCAGTCGCCAGCAGGGGATAGGGCTTGGCGACACGCGGCAGCAGTCCGATGGGCACGATTCGTTGGATCTTCCAGTACTAGACTCTGAGCCGAGGCTGCTGATTGACTTGTACGGAATCATCGGACATTGTCTTCACTTGGAGCGCGCTTCTCCAGAAAAGGCTTCTCCGGATTCGGCGCGTTAGCGTGAATTAAGATCCTCTGCATCCCTATCATCGCGCTGCTGATCTTTATCCCCTCGCCCCCCTTTCCCACCCTCCCACCTTCGTACATCAGAGACCACCAAGCACGTCTCCGACAAGACTGCATATCGTGGAGAAATTACAAGTCAAATAGCGGCATTCGTCACCCAGGCCGCCAACTATGAGCTCCCGTTCCGTCATTGAGGCTAAGTATCCCATTGGGACAAAACCAAACGTCTCTTTCACACCGTATATCATCTTCTGCTCATATCTCATAAGCTCGATTGGATCTGGGATTACAGTAGAGCTACTACACCGGAGAGTGTCGGGCTCAAGATGGAAAGCGTGGTACGTCGCACATGATCTGGACCGAGGACCTCGTAGATTGACGTCAATCACGACTGACCCGCGCGTCGTTGGAATGTGGTCGATGGATGGTATCGATGGATGGTAGACGACACGTAAGATAAGTCTGCACGCAGATCGTCTGGGTTCAAATTACTTTGTGTCTGATTAATGACCTTCGGAACGTGGCGTAACCCCACACTTCCCCATTTATCTTGGTTCCAAACTTCCGAGGAGAATGCAGGCCGATGTGACGATTCATCCATTCCTTCTAGGCGAATCGTCAAGCAGGAACGGTCTATGTGCATATGAGCCGCAGAACGGACTTGGTGGCGCCAGTACAACCGGGGTAATGTGCTCAACGCTGGCCTGCCAGATGACAGCGCCTGCGACGCTCGTATCGATCGACGCCAGTACGTGCTCGGTTGGTATGGATTAGCGAGCTGATGCACAATCGAAGGGGCGTTCCAGCAGCGGTGGCGGCTCCTGTGTTACACTCGTGTTGTCGTCTCATTTGTCAGTTACCGTGCGCCTCACGAGCGCTTCGACAGGGTCGTCACTTCCGCCCTTCTCTGCGCGGCACGATCAATCACACAATTTAGGTTCACTACAGCTTGGCCTGCGACACATGCCGGTTATGAGTCTTTCCACTAGGCAGCGCTGTGTCTTCCAGAACATGAAGTCGAGACATAGGTCGCAGAAAAGTTACATGAAGTCGCCCACTCGCGCCAATCAGGCATTCACTTCGTTGTCAATCATGTTTGATCAAGAACTACCTCAGACTCAGCCGGCAAGGATAGCCCAAGATTCCCATTCTTTCACTGATCTACGTAAACGCTTGATCGCCCGCTCGCTTATTTGCTACACAGGGGAAGTCCACTACAGCGCATACGTTCCAACGACAGTTTGGTCTCACCTGTATCTCGTTCGATACGATCACTTCATCATCATTTATGAGCCGCATGACGTAGGACATGGTATATATCACGAGCAATCCTTGTGAAGCTCATGTGGGCAGATCAGTCAGTGAGCAAATCGGTTGGTGACACGATCCTCCGGCAGAATGCTACCGCAAAAAACTTGGCGTGACAGTTCCAGCGTTGCGTTGCGCGGTACGTATCTGCAAATTACGCGCCCTGCTGCTGCAAAAGTCTCACAAGCCTGTGTCAGCCTGAAGTTATTTGCGCGTATCCTACGACCGATCGATCGAAAACGGGATTGATAATGGCGGTGCAGCTCGGTTGTCGCCTCTTCCGGTATAGCGTGACAATGTGTGGAGCGGCGGGCGGCCTCGCGTTGTAGCCGATCGACCTTACCTGCTGCGCTCTATAAAGTTCGTACTTCTTGATCAGTGACACGGCTTTGTCTCGGCTTTCGCCAATGAACAGTCTTCTCCTGAATCATTTACTTTCTAACGGGCGTTCAAGAAGCGGGACTTTCGCCCTAGACCTTGGGCACAGCTCACCATGTGATCGTACCTCGAATGGATATGCCTATACCACTTCTCTGAATTTTGTCTTAGCTGGAAAGGGATTCCGACAGATATCTATGCGGTAATCACGTGTAAGACCGTGCCAGTATTATGTACCACTTTCTTGGCATGTCTCGCGTGATCTGCTTACCTCCTCTGGCCAGCAGACTTCCTTGTTCTTTCTTGCTCATGTTGAGCCTGTCCAACACGACGTTCACCTAAACTTTGCCTTTCTTCACTCCAAATGGGAACGTAGTGACAGGTCTATCCAGAGCTTTACATGAAAGGATCGCTTAGCATGACCTCGCGTGCCTCTGAGCGCAGAAGGTATCTATCTCACTGTCTAAATATCTCAATACAACGAAGCTTGATTGTTTAGACAAAGTATCACTGACACCGCCTTAGCGTATTACAAAACCTCCGAGGATCCGCAGCGTCACGACGACTCGAACATTGCCCTCCGGGTGCAATTCCTGCAAAGGCACAAAATTCGTTACTGGCGCCCAGACCAAAAGCAGCGAACGCGCTTAGAATTGAAGACAGGCAGCATCGAACTCCTATTTCACGCACACACACTCTCCGAACGGTCCGCAGAAGCATAACCCTGATAGCTTGTGAGGAATGCAGGAAGCGAAAGTCCAAGGTTTGATTTCCGAGGCGCGAGCCTTGACGCAACTAATTGACTTACGTCCAGTGTAACGGCGCCCGACCAGAGTGTGGAACATGTCAAGTCAAGGATACGACGTGCGTTTACACTGTCACGCAAGACTGTAGGACAGTATCTCAAGTGCGCGCTCAGTTACGGCGCGTTGCTCAAGAGAATGATGAGCTAAGATCGTTGATGCCATCACTAGCTCGAGCACCACGCGGACTCGCCGTGAGCGCCTGGGCCGAAGAGTTGAAAAGGCACGCCTTCCAACGCTACTCGGCCGTGGAGGTTATCCAAGCGCTTCTGGTATGATTTAGGAAGCTTGCTGACGATATTGATTTTAACGCTTCGCAGGACCTATGTGCACCGCCACCGATTACGCTGGCTGGGAACTTACTTCTATGCAACGAACCACTCTTTTCGCCAACAGAAGCAACAGACACATCGGCGTGCGAGTCGTTATCCTGCTACGAGAAGCAGGTCTCGACCCAAACGAGAGGCAGAACGCGTCATGGCTCAGCCAGTCAAGGACACGGCCAGACTGCATCGGACGTCAAACCTCAGAGTGCAAGCCGAGCGTCCACGATGCATATGAGGTCTGCACCACTCCACCGCGCGATGCAAACTTGTGAACCGAACGGATCCAACCTTGATTCTGCTTGTTTCCCACCGAATGTGCAACATCAACTGATAAGCGGGTGGAGTCAGGCGGGTGGGTTCGGATATCCCCAAAGTGGTATGGACGGCTCGATGCTGGATTTCACCCATCCTTCGGGATATTGTTAAAGAGCTAGTGCATTTGGATTACGAGCCCTTTTCTCCTCTGTACCCTTCCCTTTTTCGTGTTGTATGACCCTGTGTCCTGATACAGCCTGTACATTACTTCATTCACCTGTAACAGGACGTGCAGGCGAACCAGGACCGGCTCAAATACTATCAGACGGAGTGTGAATTCAAGCGTGAAGCGTACTAGCGAGCAGTTCACAGGCTGTCACGTACAGCAAGCAACCAGGTTTCGTGTGGATGCAGCCGTCGTCATAATGACCTTTGCACTGTCATAGACGTATGATGTACCCCGATCCTGATAACGCGCGCTTTCCGAGCAAGTCGTTGCTGAAGGGTTGTGCTAGGACCGCTCGTAGTGCATCGAGAGCTCTCAGTGAAACAACACAATGACGAACAATATACGAGATTTCCTTTGGAGCGCCGCACAACCTTCACCTGGTGGGCATGCCGGGATCTGACAGCGAAGGCAGATCGCAAATGGGAAATACCTTCAACGTGGTGGATCGAGCACGGTTGGCAAACCCACTTCATGCGACTTTTCCGGGTAGTGAGTTGAGACGAATCTAAGTGCAACCAGGTGCGAATATCCTTGAACGAGGCAAGCCACATGAATCCATGTCGATGCCGGAAGGTTACTGTTGCCACAAACAATCAAGAGAGTTGTCTTCGATTATTGTGTCGCTTGCATCAATCTGACTTGCTGTTTACATTGCCGTACAGCAGCTGTTGTCCTGAGGTGGCGGGTAACGATCTTTGTGTTTGCCCATCTGGTAACCGTTAGCACTGGTCTGCACTGACCTAACTGTGGGACCTCACCAGCTCCCTCTGAGTTGGTATCATCCAGTCTTTAGTACTGCTTTCGGTGAATGTAATGAGGCTTCACAAAGCTTGTTAGACCATGTATTTATACACGAAGGAATCGTGGAAGGACCATACTCCGACGCCGCTTGCGAGACTGGTATTCTGCGACGCACCAGATCTTCTTGCAAACGCTGGTTCAGCTCTTCGATGCGTCGTAGCTTCAGCTCGGCTATGCTCTGCTTGATGTTCCTCGCATCGCCGGGGCTTCGAGAATCGCACGGCATGGCGACCATCGCGTAGGCGTGCTGCAGAGTGACAATCGGATCACTTGTCGTCAACCAAGCTTCTGGGGTGACGTCTGTCACTGAGTATGGTCAATGAAAAGGAAAAGTCGTGGTGTAGCGATTGCGGTCATGTTGCGACTGACGGAAATATAAACGTGAACCCAAAGAACAAGGGGCCGCCAGCACGGGGCTCCTAGCATGGCTGCGGCCGGTACCAGAATAACGCGGCGGTGCAAGGATAATGCGGTGGTGTTTGACTCGCGCGAAGTTTTTTGTTAGAGGCAATCGCACTTATGATTCCTTTTCTGTCCCTGGATAGATCTCAGCTAAGAACACTTACTTGATGGTGCAGTATCAATACATCATGCAACAGGGCTCAGTGTTGAAGCGTATGACCGAAACAGATCAGACCAGGAAGGTACAGGCGGAGAGGAAGGCGGTGTGAGATTGGCGCGAGCTCCTGCTGGCTGGGTCGTAGATATCGGCACTGGGTGGGTTCGTACTGTGTAAGCTTTCTTCTCACGGGTGTGACTTTGTGTATCTAAGATACTGGCCCTTTACTCCTAGCACTGAAGCGATTACATTGTCTGCCTTAATTAGAGGATATCAAAGGCACTGTGTTCGAATCGTCTGTTGAGCACCTGGTAGGTAAGCAATAATCGTCTCCAGGACCAACGATATCTGAGCCGCTAACTCAACTGCGGAGCAGCCGGCAAACGGACTAGGCGACGCTTGTAGGGTTCGGCAGCAAGACGCCACCGCACAACCCTAACATGGTTCGTTTAACCTCGCTTCGCCGCGCATAGGCCGGGAGCTAATGGAATGTGGGCGTACCTGTCCACCGTATCGATCGACGGCTCAACTTACGACGGAGGCTGCATGTTCGGCTGTTATCGCCGGTCCAGGGTTAGTGAAAAATGTACGGTACTGGGCGGCCGGTACTGCTTAATTCGGTTTATGTTGGACGACGTCCTTGCGCTATCGCAAATCAAGGAACTTCGATACGTGACCGAGTTTAGCACACATAACGCCGCGAGCGGGTGTCAGGTCAACAAGTGACACTCCTGTCCTCGAACCCGAAAACATTTTGTAATTCACCACCTGTTTAAGTGGGTAAAATCTACTGTATAGATACTTGAGAATGAATTCAGTGCAATTGCTGAAAGCATCGTCATGGTCAATTATGATGACTGTGTGCAAAACCGAACTGTTCCCGCAACGTAAATCCCGGACATGTTTCTACTCGTGGAAACGATAATGAAGCCAGCAGTAGACACGTCCAGTGAATGAGAATATCTAGTAGATTCGCCTTCATTGAACAGTTGTCTTTGCGTGATATATACTTTGATGTAGTACGTTGATCTCGTGGCTGATGTTTTTTGAGCTCGATGATCATACATTTCAACTCGTGATGTATCGCAAAGGAGCAATTTGAGAATAGCCTATTCCAAGTAAATCTGACTACGCTATTTCCCACCCCCAACAGCTAAATGGAAAGGCTCTCGCTGCAGAAGATATCTCTAATCAAGAAGTGGGTACGTCCAGGAGGTGTGGACAATTCAGATTAAGGTTGACCCTCAGTCGTCACACGACTACAGCCGACGAGTTGTGTACAGTGACTACAGTCGTAAAGACTACTCACCGAGTAGCAGATGCCGGCGTGTCCACAGTCGCGTTGAAAGCAACAGTCGCAGCAGCGTTGTGTTGATCGAGACGTGCGTATATTACTTTGAGCCAAAGTAACGAAGAAGCCCGAGGAAATTGCCAACGAGCCACTATCCTGTTTTGGGGGCTGTGAAGATAATTGATAGGCAGCTTGGGTCTGCAGTTGCATCAAGCGGGAGGCAGGAGCGTCCGAGCCCGACATTGGCTTCGGTCGATGAAAGGACGAGTAACGTCGGGAGAACGTCGTGTACGGGAAACAATCGAATCAAGTGGTGTATGAGGTTTGAGTGGTTTTCTGTGGACGCTGTTAAGCAGATATGAGCAGTTTAAGTAGTCGGAAATTGCGAAGCGGAAACGTCCCTGATGTGATCGGCAGCTGCGGCACTCCGCTGAAAGCATGGGTGTCGAAATCTCTGCTTGCGCATCTGCAATGTGACTGTTGACAGTACAGTCTTAACAGATCTCGATACTGTGTGCCATCACTCGATTCTCCCATGTCACGTGTAACCCTCTCGCAAGCGACCCCACTAAACGCCAATGAAGCTGATTCGATTGTACAAAAGATCCTGTCGCACAATTTCCAATATATCAGGAACGTGGGTCTCGCTGGATCTCCAATCCCAAGTCGTACTCTGTCCAGTCGCTACTCTTCTTTCTGCTTCTCGTTCCAATGGCTAGGTAGGCCTCGGTTGAAAATCGATCACAAGCCAACCACACTAAGCGAGCACGTGATCATTGATGATCGTTTCGGCGCTTAAAGATTAGTAATCAGTCAACCCCTACAGCACCTGGCCATCCAACCAAGGAAAGTTTTGCACGAGACCGTCGTATTAATGGAAGCTACGTGCCAGTGATAACCCGAAACACCCATATGTTTGCCATGTGGTGTTCTCTTGTGGAGACCGCCAATCGTAAGGCAAGAATTAGTGCAAAGCATGTCAACCAAGTTACTCAAGCCTACTACGGTGTCAAGCATAAGTAGTGTAGGTGGGACCCGGAGCGGCTGGTGCTTACGTGTAAAGTATTGAAGCTTTAACGACAATCTAGAGGAGACTAGATGAGCAGTCAGCAATTAGAGCAGTTTCTATTGGCCTGAAACGCTGTCAAGAATCCTTGCGTACCCAGATCCCATCCCCTGGACGCTGTTCCCCACCTACACTACTTATGCCAGACACCGTAGTAGCTCGCAGAGCCTATCCTGAACTTCTCCTCCCACTAACTGCAGCGCTCACGCTTACCATGTACGAGTCATTTTTCCGCCACCGCCTCCCGCCTCTGCGTTTCCCGCCCCTGCGTTTCCCGCCCCTGCGTTTCCCGCCCTTGCGTTTCCCGCTCCTGCGTCCGAGACGTCGTTCATGGCGCGCTGCGTTTTGACGGTCTGCCTAGATGAGCAGCTTAGGTGCCAGTGGACAATTACAATAGATTTCTCTCGCGCACTCTAGACGCTATGCTCAAATCAGCTACATACGCAAGCCCCGTTGCACCAAGACGTTCCCCGACTACAACGCTCCCCATCGTTGCAATGGCAGGACCAGGCAGCAGCCGTTCACGACGCAGTCATAGGAAGTCACGCCGCGGTTGCAACAATTGCAAGCGGAAACACGTCCGTTGCGATGAGACTTTTCCACAGTGGTATGTACCAAGGATATGCTTTCACGTCTCGGTCCATAACGCGTCCTCAGTTACAACTGCACAAGGCTCAAGGTCTGCTGTGACTACATGGACGGACCTGCCATCACCCCAAGCCCGCCACAAAACTGTCATGGAGGAGCCCTACCATCGATACCAGAAACACAGAAGCTGACAGGAGAAGCGCACTCGCCTGTGCCCCGACTTCAGTCTGATCTCCGATGGCAAAGCTATACGGAGACCGACACCCTTTTCCTTCACCACATCGCCTCCGTTGCGACTGACCATTCAAAGAAGGGAACAGCATCGATGACTCTTTGGGCAGGGAAAATACTTAAGTAAAGCTCCATGCACCAATCCTGACGACGTGAACTACTTCTGACGATCTGAGATTAGGTATTTGAGCATCGCTACCTCCAGTTCGATTGCCATGCACTCTGTTCTTGCCTTCTCGGCCTCGCACCTAGTATGGCACACCCAGTCTATCGAAACCCAACACTACGCGACCCGCCACAGAATCCTTGCCTTGAAAGGGTTGCAAAGCTACCTCTTCGGGACGACGGGAGAAGATGCGGCGGCGGCGCTGGCTTCCTTCACCATGCTGGATTGGCAAGCTACTGATTGGTATGGGCGAAACTGCAAAATTTTACGAGGAACAGCCAGGTAACTTTACAAGGACGACCTGGATCTCCATGCTCACTGGGAAAAGAACCGTACGTACGCTGTTAGGCACACGGATTGAAACTGAGTCCATGGGTAGATTCAGCTTTTGCAACTGAGCGGATGTAAAGCACGATCAACGGACCTTCCTGCGCGAAACGGCAGCGCTTTGCTCAGTAGACCTATCCACAACGCTTCTCGCTCTGTAGTCTCTGGTGAAGATCATGAGCAGCTACTCCGCGTATTGACAGGCATTCAGAAGTCCCTGAGCGATATGGAAAGTTATGTCCCCAGCAACAGTGGGGTCTTCACATGGCTGGATCGACTGAGCGCTTACCTCAATGACTTGACGATTTCTCCCTCGACGTGGACTCCCGAGGAGCAGTTCTACCAGCTCCTCGCGCTTCGACAGTGGCTGCTGTGGGTGCCGGACTCTTTACTTTCCGCTGTTCGTGGAGACACTATCGCCGAATGCGCTCTTGCCCACTTCTACGCGACCGCCCTCGCGCTCCAGCCTTTGTTTCCGGACATTGCATCACAGTTTGTTTCGGATGCATCCTTACAACCGTTCAGAGAGATCGTTGCCGGTTTCCAAAGACATCGGGACCTAGAGCTTGAAATAGAAACGCCCGTACTCTCACACGCTGTCCAATATCTTCTCGGCGTCCTTTCATCGCATGAAGCCAGGAAATGCAGAGAACGACATCTGGAGGCGGAAGATCTGGGACTGGAAGCGGCCGGCAGTCTTGAGACAACCAGGCTCGATCTCGAGAATTGCATCGCAAACCATGATCAGGCATCAAGTTTCCACTGTGACGCCACCTCCTACCGTGTGCCATTGGCACCATGTGTACTTGATCCCAGACTGACACCACCTTTTTGGGAGGACCAGCAATCAGCACCCACAGCTCCGCTCCCGGACAGCTGTATCCATCAAACCAGGCCGGGACCCACGCATTTCTCCAAGTGCTCCTGTCTCTCGGAACAACATCGAAACACATAGCCAATGATTCAATGTTGCGCTTCCAGACTATCACCACTCGCATGTCTGGCCGCGTACAATAAAGTCCAATCTCTGCCTTCCTGTGCCAGAGTCACTTCATACCTGCTACCGGGCGGCGGTGCAGCAAGGCCAGGAAACGGTATGACGTAAATAGTGGCAGACAGGCACATCTCAGTAACGCGATCCTGTACCGTGCAATACCAGATATCGACACTCCGGAAGCAAGTTACAGAGCAGCCCTTGCAAGCGTACTTCGGCTCGGTTATCACGTCACGACAATTCATTGAGTATACCGCAGCCCTCCATGGAATGTGGGAATTGAGGTGCGAGTGCCTTCGTTCACTTACTCACACTCAAGTGTTTCTTGATCGCCTCCTTGCCCACCGCACAACCTTCGATCAAATCAGGGCAAGCAATTGACTACGTACTTGACCAACAACAAGCTTCGGCAGAACCTGGATTCTGTATTTCCTTCGTATGACAATGCTGTACCACTCCGCAGCTTCATGAGTCGTGACTCGGGCGACTCGCGAAATCGCCCCGCGGCCAAATCATGCAAGGCCTGGTATTGCAGATCAGCCGGCGAACGGGCTTGGCGGCGCTATTGCTGCGATTTGCAGGGGTTTCGCAGAACGCCACTGCAGCGACAAGCGTCGGCGCGTTCAATCTCGCTTCTCCGCGCACGGGCCTTTGGCCACGATTGTACGAAGTAAGGCCTCCTTGTACACAGCATTACCCATGGCTGTCTGGTCGTCCGTTCTGACCGTATCGATCGAAGCCTAGAATTACGGAAGTGGTGCATGCTCGGCCGCCAGCGGGGGTCCAGGGTTAGCGAGACAATGCACGGCACGTGGTAGGGTGGCCGAGCATCGTAGCCAATCTACGAGTCCACGATACGGTGAATGTTCAACAGTGCGTATTAACGTCACGGAAGGGGACATTGAGAGCACCTGGCCGATCAGCCGCGGCCCATGCACAGCAAACGTGGCCTCTCTCGATCGACCTTGCTTGCATACAGTGCCTGTCTCGTGATTTCCTACCGAAGCTTCTAATATGGGGCTATGCAAAGGCTGCAGCCTCTCATGGGATCCTAGATGCGACACTCCGATGTTTCAAGGGAGCATCACTGTGTACGCATGAGTTGGTGATCGCACATGTTACCGACCAGCCATCATGCTCGTAAGCTGTGTTCTTCAGCAGATGTGGGTTTCAGTGATTGGAGATGCGATACATATGATAAGCACCAGTAGCTCAGACGGGCTCGCCTTCCCAATCGCAACCTAACATCCCCTCCGCTCTCCATATAGATAACTACAACGTTGTTCCGAAGGGCCAGTATCATGCCTGTGCGGTACCCAGGGAAGCTGATCACAACCATGATCCTGTGCCACCATTCCCGGCGCTGAAACTTGATTACTGTTCTGAATACCAATCGTGGCTTGCTCGAGAGTGTATTTGTAGGTTGCGGCCACGGATTGACCAAAAGTACATTCATAGCAGCCGGCTGTGCAAATTGCAGTCGTATCCAACCTAGGGGTGGACAGAATTGGGAGCCTTGGTTCATTCGTAGCGCGGACTTGGCTTGTGCCCCTGTGCTTGAGTCCCGAGTCGTAGGAGCTCGTGGCTTGATTGCAAGTAGGCGCAAAAGCTGAGTGCGTTCTCACGACATCGTGCAAATGAGCTTGAGTACTGCACGACGCCGGATCTGGATTACCGTAGCTGGTGCTCAACGCATCTGTACACAAGCCGGCCTTCTGGAGGGCCTCAGATAGCTGCCGATTCTGATGTTCAAGGAATTGAATGTATCTGAGCATGATCTTAGTATCGGATAGCGTTCTCTGGTAAGGCCTTACTCAACGGAGCACTCTGCCCTGCGTCGCATACGCTGCGTACTACTCTCATCACCATATGAGCATACCCTTCCCGATGCAGTACATCTACTGCAAGGGAAACCTTTGCACTATGCTCCCGTCAGTTCTCTGTCAAACGGACTTGTTTTGCTCCGATCACCTTGGTTTTCCTCAACTGGCAAAACTTACATGCACGGGTCAGGTTCGTACGCCTTGTGCTCTTCTGTGAGGTTTTCATTGCTTTGGTCACAGCAAGCACGCATCTTTCCCCCGCGTTAACTTTATGTAGAGGTAACGGTACTACCCGGACATGCATATTCCTGCTCTGTTGTTGCTACCAATATTGCGAAACAACGATTCCCTGCTAGTGCAATTGGCGCAAGCTCGCAGGCGCACACGACAGCTGGTACAGTACCGTAATTAGTCAGCAGATGCGCCGAATTCCCCGATCATGCGTATACACCAGTAAGTCTCTACAGCCATCTACTATAGCTATTATTACGAGGTTTTCTCGTGGACTACTTATTCTCACGGTTGGGGACAGGCTTCTTCCTTTGACTATGCCGTGTCGTTATGCATCGACTGTACGACGGCTATAGAGCGTATGCACGACTTGCAGTCACAGAGGTATGGCATAGCTCACTATCATCTCGCGGTTCTCGATGTCAGCGGTCCCGGGTATTCCAATTGGTGTGGCGCTCGGGGTCGGGAAACCCAATAGGTTGTGGCGACGGCCTCAGCGTTCTAGCCCGGCGGAGCTGAACGTTCTTCATCTGCTCCAGGCCTGTTACAGTGGTCGCTCCAGGCTAAGGTCACCAGCCTAGTCCAATTGACGGACGCTTACTCGCGGGTCCCGTGGGTTGGCAGGTTGGCACAGAACGAAACGCCCTGCATCCTGACGGGGAAGCCTTCCCGCGCCACGATCTTCGGTGCTGTTGAAGCATTGCTGAGACCTTTGGAAAAGCATCCTCCCAACTTACCTCATCGTCGCCTATCACATAACAATCCACTCAAGCATACGACCATACCGTCCCGATCTGGAAGGACGCACCGTTTTCGGATCACGGGCGCAGGTGATCTGACCGTGCATTCATATTGACAGGTCCTTAAGATAATACTACATACTGGCGACATCTGTCCCCCTGTTCGCCCACCATGAGCCCAAGTCCTGAACTTGAGGCCAAATACCCCATTGGCAGCAGGCCAAACATCTCGTTCACGCCATATCTGATCTTCTGTTCGTATTTGGTCAGCTTGATTGGGTCCGCTACGACAGTAGAACTTCTTCATCGAAGAGTATCCGGCTCCGGCTGGAGAGCATGGTACGTCGATCCTCGTATGAGCGGGAACGACTGCTGACAGTGGCAGGGTGCAAATTGCAGGATGTTCCGTCTCTTTTGGCCTAGTTGCGATTTGGTGCATGCATTTCATCGGCAATCGAGCAATCGTTCTAGGCGATGGTGAGGAGGAGATCCAGCTCTACTACAGCCCGGCCTTCACTGCACTTTCCGCTATCATTCCGGTCGTTGTCATCTTCCTTGGACTAATGATTGCGGACCGCTTCTACAGGCGGAGCAAGCATACCGCCGTTCGAGTGGTGTCTCTCATCGTATGCGGTGTCTGCGCTGGAGCAGCCATCACCGAGATGCACTACCTTGGGAATAACGGCACCACGAACTATCGGCTGCACCTCAGCTGGCCGCATGTCTTCGGTGCCGCAAGCATCGCAGTCGGCGCGAGTCTTCTCTCTTTCGGCCTCTTCTTTCACTGGAGCGACTCGTGGCTGAACAACATCTTCAGACGCTGTCTCGTTGTATGCTTTTTGGCTCTAGCCGTGTCCGGCATGCACTGGACTGGTGCTGCTGGTACCTGGTATGAAGTGCGAGGTTACCATGAGGGATCAGGCCAGGAACGTAACGTCACGCTCATCATCGCTCTTTGCCTGGTAAGGACATTCCATTTGGTAGCACCATACTTTGTGCTGACTATTATTAGTGTCTCAGCGCCTGCTTCGTGTGCTTCTTGCTTGGCTTTTTGAAGCAACGCCATCTTCGACTACTCAAGGACCGCGCTCAGCAAGTCGTGCTGGCTTGTGCTATATTTGACGAGAGTGGTAAGCTCTTAGTCAGTCAAGGTGGTCTTCTCCCCTGCCAGACCATCACCCGGCAGTTCCATCAGAGAGTAAGAATACCCATCCATCAGATGTACCATCGTGGCTGATCTCAGTAGACTTTCGCCGACGAGTTCGATACCAGGCACCCTATCTTCCAGTGGATCTTCCGAGTCTCTCGTCATTGGAGAGGCGTGGCTGATCTGATACCGTCGATGCGCGAGCATCTGCATAGCACTGGATATTTGCAGTCGGCTTCTCCTACAACAGCGGCGGACAGTCGAAGTTCTTCCAGTTTCGAGGATGACTCCACCTACTCTGCTACCTTCCGAGAACTGTTTTGCGTCACCGCCTACGACATCGCCAAAACGCTCGACACGGGCATCCAGAACCTGGGCACCCTGTATGAAGAGGTCGCAACCACAGGTACCTCCATGTCGATGGCAAGAACAGTGCTCAAGGATCCTCACGACAGGAAAGATATCCTTGCAGCGGATGTGGCAAACAAAGACGTTGAGACTGGCATGGCGAACCCTATTATTTTCGGTCGTGGACAGATGTTGGTGTTGACCAAGAAGGCCGATGCGAACGAAGTGAGGCGCCTGCAGAATCTAGGCTTCCACTTTGCGAACATCGATCAGGTTGGCGACAACCTTGCTCGCAGTCTCCAGGTCACCCGTGATGACTTGCACGACATGGTCGCTCGCTGGCAATCATTTACCGAGAGGGAGCCATCAATCCCGCCGAGCGGTACATACCTCGCATCCTTCCTTCTGCAGCCTGCGCCAGGCATGCGAGGGCTCGACGTCATCGTCCCGCGAGCGAACCCGGACAGGCTGCCCATGGTGAAGCTGGCCAACGGCGATCTAACTGTAGGTGAGCTGAAGGTCCTAGCTAGCTTCAACGGGCTATCCCTCGATGCCTGTCTTGCAAGGACCGGCCTGGGATCAAAGCTGGAAAGTAAGGAAGACGATGCATTCCTCGAGAACTTTCGCAACAGTATACTCGATCTTGTCAACGATGCTCCCGAGGTCGCCCTGCATCGTGCCATCTTCTCCGCGAAGCAGCTCAATGTTGTCCATGGCGCTGGCTCAAAGGAGCGCAGTCCAGCGACAATCTTCGCTTTTTGCGGCATCAAGGATATCTACATCCAGTCTCTTCAGAGCATGACTCTGAAATGTATCCCCATGTCCTTTTTCCAGACCTACCTCCGGTCATATCCTGGCTCACCGGACCACCAAATCCTTGCGATCCGCAACCATAACGAGTTCGCTACCCTCACTCGAACTCCACCTATTACCGAAAAGCCTGAGAAGCGAAGTAACAGATGGCATTTCAGATTGCGTTCCGCACGGTCGATGTCGTCTGATACGACGCTTCAGTCGGACTCGTGCTCAGAGAAGAGTCTCGTGAACCCCACACCGCCATGCGATGACGCGAGCAGCAGTCATCCCTGGGGTGGTATGGGCGGCATCATGGTCACATCCACTCAGCAGATATTCCACGACGAATCGAAGAAGAACGGCTCCACGATGGAGCTGCGCGACATGGGCGTCAAGTCCGAGGCTAGCGTCGCTGATACAGAGCAGCAGACATTGGCTGACAGACTGATGGTGATTACGACAGCATTCCGCGATCCCCATGCGCAGCGAGCGCTGCCCAAGGAGCCGTACTACGGAAGGAGGTAGATTACGAGCATTTTCGGCGTTTTGTTATCTGGATACCCATGCATAGGACGGCGACAGGCCGTGAGCTCGGGCAGAAATAACGTTGTTGACGAAGCACCAGACAATGATGCAGGACAATGATGGTCTCGACTGAATGACGATCAAAGCAGAAAATTCCTTGATCAATGTTGACGAGGGACCCCTGAAAATTTCTTGGTTCACAACGAACCAAGTGTTAAACGGGTATCTCCCGCTCTGTGATATCTTTACGCTTTTTGACACGTGAAGGTGCGGTTTCTACACAAAGGAGCTCGCCGTTCCGCATGAACACATTGGCCAATACGCGACTATTGTATATTGTCTCGCTACCGGTAACCCCGGACCTCCGACGGCGGCCGAGCATGCACCACCGTCGTAACTCAATACCTCGATCGATACGGTCGCCACGTACGTCCCGCCAACTATGGTGCCAAAGGGCTACCACCCTTAGCGTAGCAGGCGACTCGACAGACGGGGTTAGAGGCCTGTGCTCGGCGAGGCGAGGTCAAACACGCTAAGTCGTGGGTCGTACTGTGGCGCCGCCGCCGAACCCTGCGATAACGTTTAATACCGGTATGCCGGCTTCAATATCGTTGATGCTGGAGACTATTATTGCTGACCTATTTATCACCAGAGAGATGACACGAGCGCAGCATCCCTTTAACATCGATAGAATTCAATTGACAGAACACTGTGATTGGGTTCGTCCTAGTAGTATTTGGACGTCTCGTTAGAGGAGCGTGCAGAGCCGTTGCCGGTCAGCGCCAGTGCCGATACAGCAATAACGTTCCGTGTGGCTAAGAGAGGTCTGGAACCGTACAACGGTAGAAGTATCCCGACCTGGTAGCTCAAGGTTTCCACCCATCCTCCTAGCGTCGGGTCGCGTCACCAAGACAGCGGGAATGCGAGAAAGTGTACATTCGACAACAAAACGAATTAAATGTTGTTTTACGAGAGAGCCCACTACGATAACTTGCCAGAGGGTCAAATCGAACCCAATACTTTGGTGGGAGAGACACTAAACTTGTTTCCTGGATTCCACACATGCCGCTGTGCAGAACAAGGTCAGCAAACCTTGACTCATATACTTTGTTTCGGATCGCATCAGCGGACACACCAATTCTTAAGCTTGTTTTGCTCGTTCTCGCTGCTACCGCATGGTTCAGTGCAAGGATTCCAAGAACGACGGGACCCCCCGGATAGGAACCAAACCTCGATGGTTCCTTGTTTGTTCGCGTTCCCTTGATCAGCCGACTCGATACTATCCAGGGATTGGTCCCTATCTATTCTGCAACCAATCTCAGTAGTTGCTACCGCCCGCATACGTGCATGCAGTGGGGCGGTTCGTTACAACAGGTGATACATAGTGTGGTAGCATGTCATGTGCTCGCCGTGGCCTTTCATCGTTGTCCTGAATGAACACTGATCGCTCCAGTATTGGTGTTCGCTTCAGCACGTCCAACGGCAAATCCAACACAACGACATATCACATTTCATGCACGGGCTGTTTCCCGCCTGCCTTGCTGTCAGATCTAGGAGCGTCAAATACTAGATATGCCTGCATTGATGCAACCTAGAGATGACCAAACAAGTAGTGACGACCAATCTACGCATGCAAGAGGGTCCCCACGAAGTATGCCTGCACCACACAAGTCAGATCGTACGCAAAGTCGGACTTCTTCTGCAAGTCACTCCTGAGAGGTCAAGACTTTTTCGGCTCTGAATTTGCGAAGACCGCTCCTCGGGCACAGGTATGCTTCACTATCGCCTTTGGTAGGCTCAGACTGCTGACTCGCGTTCAGCCACCACCATCCGGAACAAGCCCTCCACCCAGCTATACCGCCACAGTTGACGACACTGCATCGAAGGCATCAGAGCCTACTCAGTTGCGTAAGCCAAGGGTCCATTCCGAACCCAACTCTACGTCTCGATCATCAAGTACTACGCAGCCCTCAGTGCCCTCAAGGGCTACTCTCCGGCAGCCATCGGTGGCCAATGATCGGTGTGTCCGCACGAAGTCTCGACTACGCAAATTCTTCTCCTTCGGAACCGATAATACAATCGAGACCCAGCCTGCGTCTACAAGCGAGGTCCTCTTAACCGAAGGTGCTCGCGGAGCTGTGGAGCAGGAAGACGCCAGGTGCGCTGTAAGAACTGAAACTGACGCATCATGCGCATTAATCAGTAAGCCTCAACTGATCGGGCGCGATGCTGCTCATGACAGTGTAAATACTGGGAAGCTTACATCAAGAGTCTTGAAACGTACGTATCATGCATGTTTTATACGTTTAGTCGTTAACGTTGCATAGGGTCGGAGACTCAGCAAGAAGATGGAACACGAGCGTCGGTGTTCGCTAACGTAGTTGCTAAAACCAACAGCCTTATTGCAAGCGCCTCAGTCGCATTGAGACCCAGGTCGGAGCAATTGCACAACTCCGTTGATTTGGCGAAACCCACGCATAGTTCCAGCTGCAGGAGCCGAAGGCTTTCAGACATACATAATGGCACTAAGAGCGTATCTTTTGTCCAACGCGTCCAGATTGGCTATACTTGGTCACCAACGGTCTACAATCGCAAGGGCGATGTTGCTACCTACCACATACTCACGCCAAACTCAACGCAGAGTATTAAAGAAGAGTTAAACAACTTCAAGATGGTACGCATCACCCAATACCCGTTTTCTGACTCGACTAACAAGATGATTAGGAGATGACAGTCCACAGGCTTTCTGGATCACACACTCACTTCCTATAACGACCATGCTATCATCATAGGCATGCGACTGGATGGCTCATGCGGACTATGGTCTCTAAGTTGTTGCAGAGACAAGGCAGTAAATATCAAACAAACTCTCGTTGAGTAGCCAAATACGTTCCTTGATGATCACTGCGAAGCTTGAGGCTTTGTCGATCCGGTTGACGACGCCATCGTGTGTGAAGAGATCGAGAGCGGATTATAAAGCCCTGAGACCCCTCGGCACTTCAGATCGCGCGGGCAATGAATCCGCGCCACCACACAGCCCACGCCAACACCGCCATTTCGCAGGAGAGCAACGAAAGCCAGCACCGAGGTCCTGGGCTGACAACGACATGATGATGTGACCCTACTTGCCGGGCGAACAAAATCAAGACTCATTGTGACTTTCCGTCTCCTGCAGGCCGAAATAGGGACCCATGTAACACAAGAACGTCATTATTACGTGTCGCGGCATAAGCAGCCGCTGAAAATGATGGAAACTGCGCTTGTGTTACTTGCTAGCTAGGGAGCGTCAATATATACATGCTCTAAGACGTGCTAGTCCAGGAGAGTCACAGGAGTGACGATCGAGGCCTGTAGGGCCGACTTCTCGAGCCTCAACAACCCGTGATGCATGCAGCTTGCACTATGAGACGATCCATCGACCCACGTCGACCTCAGATAGATGGTCACGCCTCTATACGGGCTCTGCTCGAGAGTCGTGACAAGCTGAAGCAGTCTAGACGGTAGGCAATCCGGCTCGGTGCGTACCGTGATCTCGAAGGATCCGCCAGGAACAGTAGCGTCAACGACACAACCTTCTCTCGCAATTAAGAGAGCACTGGGTGTTCAATCAGCTAGTACGCGATGTTGAATCTCAACTTGTTAGGCATTATGCAGACACAGAGGCCAACATACCACAGCTTCACGGTACTGGAGCACCGGAACAGATGGCCTTGATCGACAGTATCAATGCTACACCGGGCGCCATGATAGACAAAGGGCTGTCGAGGTGCAGCGATGCCATCAGGGCGGTTAGCGCACACTGTGGTATCGAGGAGGGCATAGCGTACTCAACTCGACTCACACCGTTCAGTCACCACATTCGACAGTCTAGCAAACAAGGTGATATCTCAAGACCAGAAACAGAATCAGACGCCCGGGAAGCGGCGAAGATCGTAGTCTACAAAGACAAGAGGCGGCTATTCTGCTCCCAGTGCGTGGGGAATGAGGCCCTGACCCCTACCAACCGCATCAGGTCGTTCAGCTCCTCGAGCGATGTCAGCAAGTACTCCAAGCGAAAACACTTGGAGCGCGTCATGACCGGAAACACCTTCAGCGCCATGCAATTGAGGCCCACCGTACCGTTTCTTAGTTGGATATCTGCCTCCTCTCCTTTAATGTTATGTTCAGCAATCATCTATAAGGCATTTCTCGAAAATCATCTGACTGTTAGGATCCTCTCCGCGGACGATTTCAACGGAAGTTCAGTATTTTCCTGTTTGCGTAATGTTGCGGTGCAAGTCGGCCCTACAGGCCTCGATCGTCACTCCTGTGACTCTCCTGGACTAGCACGTCTCAGAGCATGTATATATTGACGCTCCCTAGCTAGCAAGTAACACAAGCGCAGTTTCCATCATTTTCAGCGGCTGCTTATGCCGCGACACCCATCATCGGGTTTTTTCATGGCCTCACTGTCGTTTCCTGTCGAGTTGATTAGCTGCGATCGTCGAGGAACGATTACGCCGCGATGGGAGGAAGACGATAGACGATGAGATTGACGGGGTATCTATAAACCTCGATAGTGAGGAGTAGCTGACATATGTCGCAGGCCAAACGCTGTCGTGAACCTAAACTGTGTTACTAATCGTGTCGCGCAAGGGCCTAGATATAAGCTGAGCTATGATGCTAAAACAATACAACAACATACACACTCTTCTTGAGATCTTATACCTGCAACCCCCGCATCCAAGCGTGCGACATGCAATGTCAAAGACGCGTTCGCGCGCATCACGGACCAACCAACGGTAGAGGACTCTGCGGACAAGGCTGTACTGTTTCGAGATGTCTTCTTTCCGACGCCACCCAAAAGCGGGCTTGGGAGACATGGAGCACGCTGCGTACAGCGGCCAGATCGACATGCCACCGATCGAGGAAAAGGAGTTGCGGACTACCTCCCAAGGAGCATCGTCCCTCAAAGCTAAGAGTCGATTGTGTAAATCAAGAGCAGTGTACCTTTTGTGGTGGAGTGGCCGGGAAGTATACACGGAATAGCCGAGCTGCCACCTAAACTCAGAAACTGGACGGAATTCTGAAGCATCGAAGGCCGGGGAATAAGAAAAGACTGTCTATTCGATAGGCATGCGGCACGAAGATAGTTCGAGTGCTTCATTCTATTCATGACTGTGCAGTACATTCGAGATGGATCCATCGACCTTACTTCAAAGTGTTTCATCCGCGACCTCGATACTGTCAAAATGCACCAGAGCGCCGCTGAGTGACGGACGCCACTGCGTAGGATAGAAACGTCCCAGGTGTATGTAAGCCGCTTGTAACGGTCCGATGATTGGCTGTATAGTTGGTTCCGCGGCATCGCACAGTTTTCGACGGATTCCTCAAACCTTCATCTGACTTTCCGTATATGGAAAGAAATCTGAGCTAATGACGGAATTGTGCGAGCGATTGTGGCGCCATCCCTTGCATCACAATCATGGGTCGAACATTGACCAATCAGATCCATTGCTTCAGCATACATCCACGCGATATGCGTGGAAGTCCATCTATGTTTCGGAAGCAGCTTGTCTATTGGACAGTCGACCGAGAGGAGATATTGCTGTAATCACCGTCCCGCCTAGAGTTAACGTTGAGTAACACGCTTCACCCACCATCGAACTGTGATTCCCCACCGAAGCGTGCTTCGCTGCCTTTTGCAAGAACTCGACGGAACCGAAAACGAACGTAAGTAGAGTTGGCTCGCCCAAGATATGCGAGCCTATCATTTGTGACACACTAACAACGAGTGCGGCAATGACACCAGCTTGACTAGAATATCATAATGAAAGTAGCGTCCGGACCTCTATATGATACCCGTGAAAGACAAACCCTGATCTTCACCGGTTTTAATATTTCATAATATGCCCCAGTAGACTGGTACAGTTCAGTCGCCAAATAGCGACTTGTACGACCATCTCCCACTTTTAGTCACCCCTCAGGCAACTCTCCCTCGTTATTTTACCTCTGTGCACCTGCTGCGAATGGGCAGGCCGCTACAGCGGCGTTATCGAGGCCCATCGCCTCGAGCGCCTCGGTGACACTGGTCGCGGTAGAGGTCGTGGCGGCGGGTGTTGCGGCGCCGCTGGGTGTACTGTCCACAATATCGGCGGGCGCCATGTCCTTGTTGACTGTCTCTTTCTTGGCAACGCCATTAGGTGCGATCTGCCTGAACATGTCCATAGGATCGAGCCATGTTCGGACTGACTGCAGCTGCACCTTGTCATTGACGGTGGCGACTGTGACACCCTGGATATCGATGACGCCGCCGTGAGCTTTCGCCGTGATCTTCTTGCCCTCGTTGTTGATGCCAACATAGTCGTTCTTCATGACACCCCAGTGCCGCCACCTAAAGCTAACGGTGGGGGGCCCGCTATACACCTCCAAGACCTCCCAAGCGAAAGTGGGCATCATGCGCTTGAAAGTCTTGTGGCTGCTCGCAAAGTCCGAGTGATCGGGCGAGTAGTACTCATTCGGTGCGATGATGGCGTTGTACGTGCCGACTTTCAGCATGGCTTCGGCGCCCTCGGGCTCGGATCCGTTCATGGCAAACGAGTAGTTCTCGTGGTCGATGGTACGCCAATCGCCGATAACAGGCTTGAAAGAGGCCTCGACCTCCCAGTTCTTGACAAGGTTCTGGACAAGCTCGGGAAGAGAGCCGGGTTTGTGGGACTTCTGTTTTGCTGAGTGGGGTCAGCGTTGTAACATCAATGGCGTTTCATATGAGACATACTCTCAGCGAACGTCTTTCTTGTCTTGGTGTAATCTGGAGCTCGACCGTACCGCCATTTGACCTTTGTGTCCTTCAAAACAGCATCAGGGTCAGTGAGGTAGTCTGGGAGTGCTGTGAGAGTCGGCTGCTGCGCGGGCATCCGCTGGACGTTGGGGGCAGCCATGTTGAGTCTTGACCTGCGACGATCTGGGGTGCGTAAGGGTATATGGATGTGCAGGCGGGGAGTAAGAAGAGATCAGAGGAGTGATTTGGAAGTGGTAGGACTAGCCGTAACCGCAGGGTCATCCAGAATGGTGATGCACCAACAACTGCAGCTTGTGCGGAGGATACGAGAATTCACATGTCAATCAAGAAGGAGCTGTTTTCTTCTAGCCACGGGACATCGGCAGACGCACGTCCAGCATCGCTAGTTCCGGGAGGGCGGTATCAACGAGCACCGTATCGATCGGCGACAGGATTCACGACGGCTCAGGACCGCGCAAACATCCTAACTCGAGGCGGCAGAATCTACGAAGCATCTGGCCGGCCGGGTGGGGGCTTGTGTAGCGATCAGCCTTGCTCCGCTGTGTCCAAGTACGCTGGAAATATCATGAAGACTCAGACAGCTGGGTGCGGTGTTTACGATTTGGTCGAAGGTTGCGAGAGAATTCGCGATCGTGGATTCTCAAAAGAAGCGTTGGCTAACGAACCATCTTTGAGTCAGCGGGCATGCAGGTACGTACATGGCACTGTGCATTCACGGTGCGCGCTGGCCTCGTTCGCTGTGAAATTTGTTCGACCACTGGAAGAATAGAGCTTGTAGCTGGGATGAGCTGTGCGCACACCCTGTGAGCTTCGAGGGAGCCACGGGTCTAAGAAGAGCGAACTACCTCGTCCGACTACATGGTGCGGTACTACTCATTGCGATCCCACAACCGAGCCTTTCGGCCACGTTTTCCGAATGTTCCACTCTTCACTGTAGTACTCCCGGGTAGTGGACCCTCCAGACGACATCCGTAGGGTTGTTCGGACGATAAATTTGGTACTGAAATAACACGTTCCAGCAATGACACCGTCGTTGACCCTTCATCCTCGCGCTCACAACGACCGACCTCCTACGAGGGACAGCGCCAGGACCAATCTCATGATCCCCCGACGGACGTCCTCTCTCCACTCACGATTCACCCGACCGCTTCCAACATTGAATGTCAAGCAGGAGTCCCGCAGCCCCAAGACATTGACCCACGCGTATATGGTATGTGGTGTTGACCGGGAACCGTCGCAATGGGTAAAGGCACCAGCCCCCGCACAGGGCAAGATTAGGCATATGAAGGGTGCAGTGAGCATCTTCTGGATGCCAGAGATCTTGGGTAGTAGTCCTACGTTGGAGCAGGACAGCGAGATTGCAAGGTCGCTTCACGCCGCAATGCGGGCATGTATACCATTCTCCGAAGCAAGACATGTTCTAACCACGCCATAGGCTTGCTTTCCTCACGATGTCGAGATCTGTATAGGACGAAGCCAGCCACACTGCGTGCACCACTCATTTGTTGTTCAGCAGGACTCATCGCACACGCTCTATGGTATTGCCCTGCGAATCTGGACTCGCGCAGATGAGAAGCGGGCCGAGACGATTCGCGACCTGCGCAAGCGCATCGAACCGGACTTCGTCGACAGTCGTGATGCGACCTACTGGATCCCTTACTGCTTGAGTTTCCTCTCCAGGTATCCCTTGTACAACCTGCTCGGCGACTACCTTCGAGGGATGTGGACTCACTGGAACGAGAGGACAAGTTTCTTCCACGCTGAGGAAGTGTCGCGCTTACTGAGCTTCCCTGCGCCTCGACTGAACGACATGATTCGCATTGACATGAAGGACTATGCGCTGTGCTACCAATTCCCCTCTTCGCCGCGTGATTTTCAAAATTTCGCCATGTGGCCGCTGTTCACATGTCTTTCGATTCCCAATATTGTCGGCGTTATCGAGGCCGCAGTATCGCCAACAGGACGGATCATCTTCACCAGCCGTTACCCTTCAATACTTACCATCGCTGCTGAAACAGTGCGGTATTGCGTCCGTGTGTATGAGTGGAGTGGGCTCTACGTACCTGTCGTGCATGCGCGTCAGGTAAAGTACCTCGTACAGGAGCCGGGGCCATACATCATTGGTATTACATCGGCATGCCGGTCGTTGTTCACCCAACCAGCCGACGCCCTAGTAGTCGACCTGGACCGAAATTTCGTACTGGCTTCGAGCCCACCGACTACCCTGACAGTCGGACAGAGGACGAAGATGATTCAGCGTCTCATCCAGGCGCTCAACGGCGAAGTTTCACCTACCGGTGTCCCACACCATCTACGGTCTGCTTTTGGTGGCGGCAAGCTAATCCCTGCCGGCCAGATCATCGTCATGCGCGGCGGTGTTGAGCGCATCTAGGACCCGGAATGGTGGAACCAGGACGCAGTAATGTCCACCATGGATCACGTATGTGCGAAGCTGGTGTGTACTCACGTAATCCATTCCACATTGAATTGGAAGCTAACGAGTATGACAGAGCCGTAACAGTGGAATAAAGGCACTTTTCGGTGGCCCTGCCAAGAAGCCACTGACGACCAGTGTCTCCATGCGCCACTTCGACGAGATCGTTCGTGAGCGCAACCAATACTCTCGCGATGCTCAGGAGGCTTGGCAAGGCTTCATCAACCTCAAAGGTCGCATGGACAGAGAGCTTTCTAGGGTGTCTGAGCGTAACGACTTCCTCGTTGAGGAGCTTGATAGCTGGAAGCAGCAATTCGTCAAGTTTCAGACATTTGCCGAGCAGCTCACAGGGGAGATTCTGGAGCTCAAGGGTAAAATCGAGAACCACAAACGCGAGCATTGTCGCCTTACTGAGCTTATCAACCAGCAGAAGGAGAATGCAGCGCGTCTCACTACTCGCCTCTCCCGAACCGAGAAGCAGCGCGATGACACTCTGAAGGCACTCGTCCTCCAGCATGAGACCAGCCAGGAGCTCGAGCGCGAGTTGGAGCGGAACAAGAAGGAGCTTACCGCACTTCAGCATGACAACTCTGCAATCGTCCGACAGCGTGACGAGACTCAGCGTGTCGTTGTCCACCTTCGCGCTCTCATCGAGGGTCAGATCCACCGCATGGAGCACGTTGTCAAGCCCCTGAACGAGGATGGCTCGAACAATCACAAAGTAGACGAGTCTGCCGAGAACGTTGAAAAGGAGGAGTTCCACAATCTTGGAACACATCGTACTCCCGCGAAGCACAGGTCAGAGATTGGTACCAGTCGCGGCGTCGGTATGGACAGCCAGGTCGGAGTAAGACCTAGCACCGCAAACAAGGCTCATCTCGAGGGCGAGAAAGTCACAGTAGACCTGGAAGACCGCCTACACAACTCTCCAGCGCGCAACTCTAAACGTTGCTCTAACCAGTCTATGGTCGACGTTACCGACCGCATGCTCCGCGACAAGACCGATACCATCACGTACATCATCCGCAACATCTCGGAGCAGTGCGCTGCCGCTGTTGAGGGACTCCAACGTGCCCAACGCGCCGAAACCGAAGGCTGCGGCAGCGGCATCGAGCGCCGCACCAGCCTAAGATGAAGTTCTTGCTCGCTTGTAATCCAAGCAATTCTGAAGCTTTCAAACAGAGCGTTTTCGTCGACTTTGGAGTCCGGGCGAGGAAATAAATATTTCGGAAAGGGTTTTAATAACTCGCACTTTACGATAGTCGCTCTGGAATGCGGAGGAATGGTATGCTGCCGCTTGTTGGGCAACGGTGGAAAACCTTGGTGAGTGGGTTGGTCGGTGTTGCCACTCGCAGATGTAAGACTCGTCCAAGCCTTGGTTGCTGTGTTCGCAGTAGCTGAGAGACTGATATGAACACCCCGCGGTGCAAGAACCTGAGTGATAGTGTTCGACGGTCGGATGAGCACTGAGTTATACGCCCCTGACGGACTCATGTGCTGGAATTTGCGGTGAGGTCTCATCGGTCCATCTCCACACTGGATGCGTTGTGTGCTGGGATCAAGTAGAACCTTCTGGGTTGTCGCAGTGCTATGCTGGCATTCTCGCTTTCGTCGCGCAGCCGATTTGTTCAAGGTAGGTGATTCCGCATATAGCATCGGGCCCTGGTTGGAAGCCTGCCTTTTCTTCGGTGCATGTCGTTGTTCCATTGTGCTTGCGGATTAATGACGGCAAGGGTGGCGCTTTTCCCTTACGCCACTGCAGCCGATCACTACAGATCTTATCAGCACGAGTCTGCAAAGTCTTTGCGATCCATGTAGAAGAGTCCTTTACTCACGTCAAGATCTTGTCCGATGTGCTAGGTATCAATACCTTTGATGGAACCGTGCTGGGTTTCGTCCTGGACGAATAGTCGCGTTGGAAGGAGTGTTGACAAGTTCTAATGATAGCAATTAGTCATAGACCATTGCAACTGCCCGAGAGGCGAAGCTCCGTTGAAGCGCTCGGATATGCAGTGCAGTTTACAGGAAAGGGTGCAGAACAAATCGGTCGTACCGTGGCGTACGAAGTGACAGTCTACTCAACCTGAGTGGCACCTGTTTATCAAGCGATTGATGAAGTGAGCCGACGTGCAGATCTCGCTCATGTCCAAAGGAGTTTTCAACTAGAAGCAGGGCAAAATCACGGCTCTTCGGTGATACGCCCCCGAGAAAGCTAGCGCTAAATCGTATTGAGCTGCAGTGTCTCTGATCGCAATCGGTTTAACGTATCAAGCAGCACGCGCTCAGTGGAATTTGTTTTGGGTGTTCAGTATGATGGTACCCCAACTCATTATTGGATCATAAGCATATCTCGGTAGATGATGCAATACCGAACCTTCTTCTTGATCGCCGATCCGGAACGAATACGATCTATAAGCTAAGACTACGCGATCCCGTATCGCCAAAACCAGCGACTTCGAGGAATATCCACGAAGCCGCCGGAGCAAAGAGTGTCGCTCAAATGTCCTTAGTTTTGCCAACGATCAGATCTTCCGATACGTCATCGAGATGATCTTCGCTACTGCCTTTCCCGTCATTCCCGCCACGTCATCCGACCGCGGTCTTTATAGAAGTGCTATCGATGATGTAGCCGCAGCTTGTTCCACCAGCCGTTCCGAGCACTAATGATGCGCAGTTGGCCCTTGCATCGATTTCTGGCTTGGATGTTACCTAGTTAGAATCAATACTGAGCCAAAGCCATCTACGATATCGTATATTAGCGTAATCGAGGTTGTTGCCGGGAGTATGCACATCGCTTCCGCGCTGCTATCGATAAAATTACTATTAAATAACAAAGCCTAGTGCCAAGTAATACGATCCGAGACCTACCTTCTTGGACCAGCTCTTCCAGCCCGACCTGCACAGAGCTGAAATCCAGATGCCAAGACCATCAAAATATTAAGTCTACCCGAGTCGCATTTCTTCAAAACATAAGAATGGACCCTCCAACGAATGACGGCGACAGAACAGGAATGCGGTCATCCGAGGAAGAAGCCAGACTTGAGCACTGTATTACGATGCACACACAGAAGTTTGAGGCACGGAAAATCAGTCGCGAATGTTTCATTGAGGACTGGAGCCAGGACTTCGACTTCTTGGGCTCTCTCACAGAAGTTGATTCCTTAACTGTACCCGGAGCTCAGCACATCGATGGCAGCTTGTCAATCCGGCCAATACCGAAGAGCCTCCAAGAACAGCAAAGTAGCGTGCTTGCAAGCATCGCTCTCGTGCGAGAGTGGTGTGTTATCGTTGACGAACTCAAAGAGTTTCGAACTCACGCTGTTTCTTTGGGTGTTCGAAGGGATTCATTATCCGATATGTGGGAGGAGGTGGACTTTACAATCAGTTTCGCTGATCAAGATGCGCAACAGGATAGAGCGTCCGCCACACCCTGCCCATCATCTTACTCATTTGAGGAAGATCTCTTTGGCAATTCAGCCTGTCCTGATACTAGTCGCTCAAGGCGCGACTCGAGGTCAGTGACCGTCAAGCCCAGCAAACACAGCCAGCGCCTGCATCTCGATGACTTCAACTTACTGCCAAACACCCAGATGCTTGGTCTCGAGTCGTCTCCAGTCGCTCCAGAGAGCGGCGAGTCCGCAGCGATAGGCTGCATTTGTACCTTTACAAGCTCACAGGGTGATTCAGAAGTCAAAGCATGGTCAGTCAGAGAAGCATTATGTACCATGAGAGGCACGGCCGCACTTCCAAGATATATCCGCACTGAATATCCAATCGAGAGAATCCCATTCCATTCTGGAACACTGGAACATATCATCCCGTACGCCCGCACGTTGATCTGCCGGGTCAGAGACACGATTCGACGCGCAGAAGGCCCTAAATTGGGCACAAAGCTAAGAGGTCGGATTGGAAAGGGCAGTGAGACGTCGAGATGAATCAGGCACCACTGAGCTACGTTGTTATCGAGTAGATTGCCACAAGCCAGGCATAGACGAATTTTATTCTTAACGCGCATCCATCGACTCTGCATATCACATAGAGCTATTCTCAGGTAATCGAGAACCGTAACTCAGGTGCCTCACACCACTAGTATTGCACCTATTTCCGCCTGCTAGATGAGCGCAGCCAACCCTATTGCGATCGCAAATGAGCTTTAAGCCCCCTTTACACGTTCCAAAAAGCCCCGATCGATAGCTAGGACTGCTTTCTGGCTTCACACCGGGCAACGAACGTTGACAAGAGCAATCAACCGGAGCACATCCTGACGCTGCGCGTTCCCTGCGTACGACACGAATCTGACCCTACGGTGATCGTAGGTACCCTCGTGCTGTGCTAATTCTTTGATGTGACCCCAGACTTTGGATGCGATCGTGGCTGTGAGAAACAGGCAAAGATCGTAGAGCATCAGTGCGAACGGCTCAGACTCGTGGATGATCGGGAATTCAGTCTGGCAACCTTATGTAAAAGCGAAAATGGAAGCATACATATTGGGGATCTTCGGGTTACCAACAATGTGAGCGTATCCTATGGACCAGGAGTAGCACGGGTCACAATAGCTGCGACAGATGTTTTGCTGCGCGATAGGTGCGTAAACAGTGGCGGAAATACTCTAGACTTGTACCCAACTGGCCCTCCGCAACCATCGCGTTCATTGCCAGAGTAGTCGGCCAAAGCCCTTCCTCGGTTCCAGCCTGTTTATGTGTCGCAGGCCAAGCGCTGTCGTAAACCTAAACTGTGTTACTAATCGTGTCGCGCAAGGACCCAGATATAACCTGAGCTATGATGCTAAAACAATACAACAACTTACACACTCTTCTTGAGATCCCATACCTGCAACCCCCGCACCCAACCACGCGACAGGCAACGACATCAATGGCGGAGAGCTGTTCGAACGGGCTCACGGCGGTCTCTGCTTTCAGCATGCACAGAAAGGCGCGCTTCGCCCGCTCCTTAGCTTCGGCTCCGGGAGAGAGCTTGCTGGTCACGATGAGCACGCTCGGAAGCGCGGTCTTCGGCGGGGCGGGCGAGCGGCTCTGATCCAGCCAGAGTGCGAGACGCCGAGCGATCGGTCTGAAGCCGCCCAGGTCGTCGGAGAAGAAGCAGAACACATCGGCAAGCGGGAAGACGAGGTATAGGAGGAGCTCGTCTATCGTACCTCCGCCAGCAGACACCCGCTGGCGGAAGACGTGTCGCGTCTCTCGGTGGCACCTGTCACGCTTAGCGCTGATCCAGCCGGCAGGCCGCTGCCGCATGGCGCAGCTCGCGAGCAATACTGGCCTGTTAGTGAAGGTCCTGGCGGGGTCAAGACGGAGGTGGATCTCGCTGTGGCGCTGCTTGACGACGCATCTCCGGGCTTTCTTGGTGCCGAAGACAGCCTGTAGTGCAATCGACTTCTCTGCGTTGCCGACCAGCACAAAGAGGCTGGGCCGCTGTGAGTCGGGCGAGGGAAGGCCATCAACGGTGGTGGCAGGCCTGTCGGACTGCGCGAGGGCAGACCTCCCGCTCCGTGCGCAGATACCAAGCCAGCCGGTGTGATCGCAGGACTTCATGACAAAGATGATGCTGATGGCCGGAGCAGCGGCGGTGGGAGGGTTCTTGGAGCCTGGGGCGGAGACCGTATCTGGGGTGCAGTCATGCTCCTGAATCTAGGCCCCGGCATACTTCCTGTGGGAGGGAGTGTATTGTTAGCATCGCAAGCGCCCATCTGAGAGGTTGCCCAAAAACTGGTGCGCGAATGTCGAGGCCCGCTACTTGACTCTGTCAGCGCGAGTGCGAAGAGGTAGGATGGAGAAACAGCAGAGCTGCGTGTCTTCACCTCTTCCAACTTGACGGGATTGCTATTCATCTACGGCTGTCCGGCCATCTTAGTCACTGGCTCGCGCAACACAACCGTTCCGGTCGTCGCAGCTGCAGTGAATTATAGACCGCAGGAGAGCATGCCAGCGACGAAGCGCATCGCCGATACTGTACTTGTCCAGGACCGTTTGTCGCGCCACTCCGCCGTGGCGAAGCCAGACAGCTGTCTGCGTTGCGGCAGGTCTTGCTCATATCGTGCTCGACACATGTCGCAAGACTCTGCGCTGCACAATCTGGTCTGCTCGAGGCGGGCGTGCGCCGAGGCCAGGTCTCTACTGCGCAGAGCTTCACGCGTCAGCGCCACTGCTGGCACCATGATCGTCGAGATACATCACTACCACCATGTCGACCATGCTGCTCGCGAGATGCACGCGGCCGCACGCATATCTGAGCTCCAAGCCGCCGAAGCTCGCCACAGAAGCTGGGCCGAATTGCCTGACGAACCCTACACGGGCCACTTAGCATCGCAAGATCACAACAGGCTACCGATGCGTCGAGCAAGCCGTCTGCAGACGCAGTGCGGGTGGCGCTTAGTAGGAAAGGCTGGTAGATGGCGTATGACGAGGGTCTTGCGTATTGGCAAGTAACTATGTTGGCAAGCGATCAGCTGCTAGTCGAACGACAAAAGGACGAAGACGCCGCAAGCGAGGAGGGTGATGGTCAGAATTCGTGAGCAGTACTGTAAGCTAGTGCAGATAAGGTATCTCATGATTCACTGGTTCGTGATTCTCTAAGCATCTGCCTGCACCCTGTTGGCTGTAATGCTGCGTATGCGGCGACAACTCAGTCGCCCAGCCGATGCCGTTCAACTCAACATGTCGGAGCAAGATGACCAGGACTTCAATTCATGCAGCAATCGAAGGCGAAACGAAGACAGACACACGACTCATCACGTACTGCAGACTATGACCCGTCGTAGACGGTCACCCTGATAGTATCGGCGTTGTGCTGCTGGCGACAACTCGCCGTTCGCCCCCTAATCGCTTCCTCAAAACAGTCAGGTTGCACTCGAAGTCTGGGAAAGATGCCAAATGCACACGCTCGGGTCCGACTTGAGCATTTTGCTTGCTGGCGTCACCGGCCGCCAGAGCGTTCGTGTCCCGCGCCGTTCTCACCTTCCTCCGCGCATCCTCCACTCTCGCTCTCAAGTCCTCGGGATATTCCACTCTGGCCTTGGCATGGGACATCTGTGTGCGTTCAGTAAGGGGCACAGTACCGTGCAGCTGGCCTGCGGCTTACCATCACGGGCACATCTTGAAGCCAAGGCAAGCCTCTTCTGGAGACGTGTGCATAGAACTCACCCCGCTTAGGGTAGCGTATGAAGAGGGCTTGCTCCGCGCCGTCGAGCTCCCCGTACTCGAAGCACTTGGTGGAGAGGCCGTCTCGCCGCCTTCGCAGCTTCTTGTTGTGGGCTTTGCCGGTCGCTTTGTGGACTGCCACCATCGTTGCACGTGATGCGAACGCTCTACTGCGTCGCGTAGAACCTGTTATACAATACTCGCAGTGGCTCGAGCGCACGAAACTGATCGAGCGGGGTTGGTTGGTTGGTTGGTATTCATTTTACGTCTGGTTGATGAGGATTAAGTCCATCATCTCGCCTCCCGAAGAGCATATACGACGTGCTAAGCTATGGAATTACAGTGCTAACACACTACCTTAGAAAGCATTTCTTGCGTACGCGGGTATTGCTACCATGTCAGAACTACAGCTCCCCGTCCAGTTGGGAAGACTGAGCAATGTTTGTAAATTAGGGTGAGGCCCTTGTGTGTGTTCAGAGGCAGGTGAGTGCCGTAAGAGAGAAGGAAAGAGTAGGTGGGTGTTGAGAGCCGGTGCTCTGTCGTACTGTGCCGTGGCTCTTCGCGTGGAGAGCCTTTGTGTTTAGGCCTGGCAGGTGCCCATATCTTGCAAGAGCAAGGAGTGGCAACATTGTCTCCTTGTCTTAGCGGTGGTTGTGGCCTTCGACCGAACGTGTAAAACTGAGTGGCGCACGGGCCATTTTGAAGAGATTTCAGCTCAGCGAAGAGCTGAAAGACAAAACAGGGCAGCGCGCCGGCCACAACGCCTGCAGCGGAGGGAGGACGTTGGGAAACAGAGTTACGAAGGCATTTGAGTCGTGTTTGAACGAAAAATCGATGGAAATCGACCTTTCGCTGACCTGGAAAAGTTGATGTTCGGGGTGATTGAGATTATGCTGATATACCGCTTGTCCTAGATCTAAGTGATGAACGCCTTAAGTTAAAAATTCTCAGCTTTATAGATCAAGCTCGCATACAGAGACAGATTAAAGCCATTCGTCCTAGTCTAGAAAATAGGAGGTACAGAGCTTTGTAAGAAGTCTAAAATGTGTTCAAACAGAATGAGGCTCTGATTGATGTGAAGTACCCCATCAATTTTACTAGTATTGCCAGTCCACTCCCTCAAGAGCATTGCTTTTAGCAACAGTAACTATCCAAGTGTGGACTTTAATGCTGTAAATGAGCGGCCGCCTACGTTGATTATGAATGATTCGGTCATTGATATGACTGTACCCGCAAAGACCAAAAGGATTGTGGAGAAAGACTGTACGACTGCATGTCAGTTTGAGTCGATAGAAGGGCGCGTGGCCTGACTATGCCCCGAGAAGGTGCTGTCTAATTCCAATGAGTTGTCTGAGATGAGGTAAGACAGTGCTTTCAGATAAGAGGAGACCGATTGATGAACATTTAATTTTCTGTTTGTAACCCGAACCTAAACCCTAACCATAAAGTAGTGGCATTGCTGTAATAGTCTATTAAACTCGCGATATTGGTGAGGGGTGGCGCTCCGGTGATGGTGGGCGGCTCGATGATAAAACACGTTATACACTCTCTAATATGAATCCTACCTTCTTGTTAACTTAGGTTATAGTAGCCTGCTTTATAGTTAGGCGGATTGTTGCCTCACGTTAAAAAGCAGATAGTTAAGATCTGCGTAAGGTTCTTAGAACTAAAGTCTTGTAGACATTAACCCTACTACAGCTACAAGAACCTTATGCATCTACGTTGACCGACTAGAACAATTACATCGGCTTGTATTATACAAATCTCTTCAGCCCACAGACCTTCTTCCGACGACCAGCGGAATGCATGTCTGTACACGCATGTGGATGCGCCTGGAACCGCTGGATCAAACGCTGTCGCGGATTAGCAATCTGGGCTACAAGAGCGTCGAGTTAGCAGGAGAGCCGGTGCCCTACGACATCTGTTCTACGCGCCACCTACTCGACAAGTACGGGATCAAATGCGGACGTGGACGCAATCCTACAAATCTTCGACTCGCAGCATCGCGACGCTACCAGCACCCATCCAAATTTGACGCCGGACGTCAGAGGTACGGTGGATAGGCTTGCAAAAACCAACTTCTTCCAGATGGGCAATGGCTCCGACGATACTGGAAGTCTGTTCAGCTTAGAATGTATTCCCGACCCACTTCTCGGCTTGTATTCGGGATATCAATATTGATTGATCGGCTAGCTTTTGGGGACAGCGTGCAAGTCTATGGCTCACCACCAGATCCTTCGATGTAAAGACAGCAAGCTTCAATCCAGTCATAATCTACATGATTTGGAATCGAAGGCGTTAAGTAGCTCAAGCCCTTGATCTTTGGGGTCCATTTTAAGCATGGCTGGTTGACATGCATACTTGAAAGCCATTGCGTATCAGCACTCCATCTCCTACCATTAAGTCGGCTCAGCCTTCATCGAAACTGCAGAGGGAATTGTTTGGTACGTTTGGTAAACCAGTCGTGCCAACACCTTTTCTTTGGGGGTATTGGTACGGAAGACGAGCATGTCTCTTCGATAGCTCTTCCGATCATCTCGGCTTGGGTCTTCGGTGTGAGGTTTCGCCGGTGATAAGCATCGAGACTGGAGAGCTCGATTTTATCGCGCACCGAAGCCCAAGTAAGTCATGAAGCAGTCTCATTTGCGCGGACTGGTCAAGGAACTGTCCACACAACATGTCGTGTAGCTAAAGTTGCCACGAAGAAAGGAACAGTTCGCAAAGATCTCCTGCGGGCTGAGCGATGGTCGCCTCGAGCATGATAGTCCTACGCCTGGTTCCAGGTTTCTTTGTCTCACAATGATCGTCGTCATGGCACCAGCAAACGGCACTTCGACGAAAGGTCCCAGGACTAGGTCTCGATTATTTAGCTTAACAGAATACTTCTAGTGCAACAGATCTAGAACAGACCACCTACTTTTGATAGCTACATGACGAATAGCTAAAGATAGCTTAGTGCTTATATGAGCATCGTTTGTTGAGTATGTGTTGCTAGATCAGCGTAACAGAACCTCGCGTAATGATATCACGGCTCGAAAAACCAACTCTGACCGTAAAATCACCACTGGGCACACGCCATTGCTGAGCTGTCACTTCCCAAAAGCTCATGTCCTTCCTAGTTAGAATGAAAGCAATTGTTTGGCGCTCGTCTGGCTCCAGAACCTTGGTCTTTTCGAACCCACGGAGTACTTGAAGGGGTGTTCCTGCAGGCGCAGAATTCGGAAGGGATAGGTAGAGCTGAGGAACTGTGGCACCTGCCACTGATCCCGAATTACGCACGGTGACGTTGACAAAGATCAGAGGATCGTATAAAGCAGCGTTTCCACCCGGACTGACTGGCTGACTTGGCGCTGTCGAGCTTACCTCCTTCGTGAGTCGGATTATATCGATCTTTTCCAGCTCGAAACTAGTGTAACTCAATCCGAAGCCGAATTCGTAACGTGGCGTAATGTTGTAGGCATCGAAACGTCGATAATCAATGTACTGCCCTTCCACAAAGTCCGACTGCCATGCGTTAATGTCGGTGGTGCCACTGAAGTTGGCTATCTGTGTGCCATAGTCGGACACCTCCATGGCGATGGTATATGGAAGTTTTCCACTCGGATTCACATTGCCCCATAGAATGTCCACAATTGAGTTACCAATCTCTTGCCCTGGCAAGTGCCCTGCTACGATGGCGGTGATATTAGGGTGATCTGCCCAACCAAGCAAGTCTGTACCTCCGGAATGGGTAACGACGACTGTGTTGTTGCAGGACCGGGCCACCTCCTCGACCATAGCATCACCGTTCCAGTCAAGCGCCAAAGTTGATCGATCGTAAGCCTCGGAGGTGAAGCTCTTCACGAAGACAACACAAGCTTCAGGGGGTGGATAGAGGCTTCCGATCGACTCAACTGCGATTTTGTTGTCGAGGATATATTGTGTCAATCCAGCCCCCATTTTCATTTTGATGGCCTCCAAAGGGGACACGAAGTATGAGAAGCGACCAACGCCAGACCCACCGCCGACAGCATTAGCTCCAAACTCGGGTCCGACAGGATTGGTGTTGTTCAACGCGAATTGGCCTTGACTTAGGTCTGCTGCATCGTTTCCAATGACGGCAACATTGCGTAGCTTCGAAAATGGGAGCGCCCCTTCGTTCTTGAGAAGCACTGCTCCAGCTGCGCCGAGCTCGCGTACGAATTCTCCGTGGTTGTCGCGCACGTCGCGGTTCTTGGGCGGGCCAAAATTCCAATCCTCAATATTTTGGGCGCTGACTGCTTTCCAAGGCAATATTGGCACTGCCACAACCTCCTGAGCTTTGAATTCGTTGAGACCCAGATCCAATGTGGGGTATGAACTGTTGTGTTGGTTGAGATGAAAATATGGTGTCATGATCCGGCGCACCATATCGTCCAGACGCTCCTCGGTGATGTTCCCGTCTCGGATAAACTGGGTGATGTTGTGGAAGTACGGTGATGTTGGACTTCCAGGCATGTTCAAATCTAGGCCTGCCTCAATGGAGGAGATACCCGAGTGCGTCGCAAACCAATCCGACATGACTGCCCCCTGGAAGCCGAGTTCTCCTTTGAGAAGACCATTGAGGGATTTGGAGTTCTGACACGAATATGTTTGGTTCAGTCTTTGATAGGAGCACATGACATGGCTCACTCCGGCGCGCACGGCATCTGCAAACGGCCACATGTAGAGTTCGTGCATAGTACGATCGTCAATATTGGAGCTGACAGACTCTTGCAATACCGTAACCGAGTCTGGTCCGGTCGATGGGTTGCGCATCGTTTCCTGTTCGTTACCAATCCAGTGTTTGATGGTGGACTGCACTCCACGTGCATTGAAACCTGCGATCGTCTCCTTGGCGGCTACGCCAGCAAGGTACGGGTCCGCACCGAAACCCTCCCAATTGCGGCCACCAAAGGCAGATCGTCCAAGAGGTCCCACAACGGGTCTGGTGGCATATGTCAGATAGAGTACCAGGCTTGAACGGTGGTCTATACACACGAGAGAGCGATGTTAATCCCCTTGGCCCGAAATTCTTCTGCCATGAACAGTCCACGTTGGTAGATCAAGTTGCGATCCCAACTCGCGCCGGCTGCGATGCCTGCCGGGAACATGGTTACGAAGTCCGCTTCCCTGACTCCCAGTGGAGAATCCTGTAGACATATGCCCTTGAAGTTGACACGCGGAATAGGGGCAATGCTGCCACCACACGGTCCATCACTTCCCTCTACTAGACCCACTTTCTCTTCGAGGGTGAGTTGAGTGATCAGTTGATTTACCAAAGTCAGGGACTCTGCTAACACCCCCGTAGTCCGCATCGGGGCTGATTTAAGGTTAGGAGGAGTTTGGTATGACCGTAGACTCATCTTACTCACGGGAAGGGAAGACCTCTTCCGTCTCAAACATGTAGGGCCATCCCTGTGACACGTTCTGCGCTGTTACCACCACACCCAGTGCCAGTAACATCGCACCATGAAGGCGAAGTACATTGGACATATTTTTGCTCAAGAATGTGGCGACGCAGTGGACACGTGCTCACTAAATGATTCAATTGGGCGATCGAAGAGTCTTTATATATCTATGAGTCCTGCCAAGGGCATCATTTCCAGGTTCCACGTCACTGACCTGTCTTCTAGCGGGGAGAACGATACTCACCGGGACATCCGAGATTCCGCGCCAAACGATACCAACCATCTTTGCTGGGGAACCCTGTCAGCCTGGGGAAGAATGCCTCGCAAATCGGGCTAAGCAAGTAGTGCTGATCAGGGACAATTAGCGGTCGCACTGACTCCAAGCTCGCTGTAACGTAAGGATATCGGATTAGCTTCGGCAGTGAAGCACGAGCGAGCATGTGGTGAAACACTCGTACAGATTAGTTCAAGCGATACATGTGAACAAGCGTCATCCTATGATGGACTTCAATACTCCGCACTGTGGAGGCCTTGAACTTAGATCGGCATCCCCCCCGTGTAGCCGATATTCATCCTGTATGCTTTGCTAGTCTCCCGTACGCAACCGAGGTATATCCGAGGCGCCTCGATCCGCCCCGATCCGCCCGATCGTAGTCATCTGACACTACCTGTTGTGCCTTCGACGCCTGTCCCCTCTTTCACGCTTTTCATGCACTGCAGCACCAACACGTTTCCATTGAGTGTGGAGTATTGAGTATATCGGCAAGGATCATGCGGCCAGACAGTTCGCTGAGCAACAGTAGTAGGGCAGACCACAAGCCGGCAGCTCACAAGCAGAACAAGGGCTGTCATCCTTCGTGCACGGTTTCCTCAGGGAATATCTTCGCATAGTTTTCGGGCTACCATTTCTCCGCTGACCTGCCTGACTGCGTCATGACTGGCATCAAACGCTTGATGTTCAACCTATATGGGCTTAAAAAGTCCATTCAGTCGAAGTCTCGCAGGTCACGGCTCCCGAAAGTAGTCCGTAGAGAGATCATTCCACCGAGCCAGGATTACGAACTTTTTGTCCGTTGCCACTTCTTGAGGCTCTGTTCGTGGTTCATACCTTTGAACCGATTTCCAGCTGAGACTCTTCGGCGTCACGTCCTGGGTTTTGCGCCATTGTCTCTTCCCCTAAGCGGCGACTCCAGATCATTGAGGTCGCTTGCCAGCATCGACCCCGACTACGATACGACGCGACTGCAACCTGTCTGCCCCAGCCAATGCACCGGGCATGAACGCATCCCCCCACCGACATTCTCGATGACATCCGAGTCTTCATACAGTGTAGTACCGATACCTTCCTGTGAAGATCCAACCTCGAGCGTTATGCCGTCTCCATTGGGACCATATCTTCGCCCAACCCACCTTCGAAAAGAGATGGCCTTCCTTCGCCTCAGCAGTGGCTGGAAACATATCAGGCACGTGGGCCCGAATGTTTGGCGAAGGTATTGCAGCTGAGGAGGAGATGGTGATGGCGTACACTATCTCGCAGTATGTAGAACATGTCGCTTCTGTAGGGAAGCAACTATACCCCATTCCCCTGTATACCAACGTATGGCTCAATTTTGATGAGCCACCCATCCTAAATCTCAGCGGTGTACCCTTGGGTCATGGTACCCCAACGGTCGCAGGCGGAGGTGCTAAAGCCGGTATTTGCCCCTCCTGCGGGCCTCTGCCACATGCACTTGACATCTGGAAATACAACACACCCAGCCTGGATTTTATTGCACCGGGTCCTTACTTGCACGACTACGAGTGGGTCTGTAAAGAGCACAGGCACGAAAAACAACCTCTGTTTATCCCGGAGCAGAAGGCTGATAAAAAAGGCGCTCGGCGCGTGTGGCTAGTGTACGGCACTTACGGCGCAGTGGGATGTTCTCCATTCGGCATCGACTCGCTTACCGCAGAAGATTGTGCCATTACGAGACCATATGCTCTGCTTGCGTCGATGAATCGAATTTTTCTCGAAGTCGAAGCAGAGCGGCCTGACGATAGAAAGTGTCATTTCCACTGGGGCCAAGCTATAGCACAATTGCATAAAATCAAATTTGACTAATCAAAGATGTCGCTGGGCTTGTCTGCTCAAGCTCTGACCCATGCTGGACGTCGAGTCTCTCGAGCTTCGCCAGTAAACGATCTAGATTGACCATAGCTGCAACCGAGTTGCCTACATCCTCACTCAGAAGTGCGAGACCAATGGCACGTAGTTTGTGTATCAGGCTGTACCCGTTAGCCTTGAGAGTGTCTTCGGGCATTTGATACACAATCGCAAGCATATCATCAACCAGTCTCTGCCTCGAGCTCCACACTAAGGCCTTTGTGCTGCGGTCGCTAACTGAAGTGGTAGCGCGATCCATTTGGTCCAGCAGGTACGAACGTATATGGATTTGCGTAATGTAGAGATTTACCATCTGTGCGTCTGTACCGGAATTACTACCCATTGGGCGTGAGAGACCCCCTCGCCAGCGCAACTCTGGCGGAATAGAGTACAGTCCGTTCAGCACCAACTCGAAATGACGGTGTAGGTGTGCTACACACACACAATTTCTTCACGCCCGGCGGCCGAGCCGAAAGGGCTACTAACGCTATCTGACACTACACTGCTTATGCTACATCTCGGCCTCACTAGCCCCTGCGCCTTCTTTGACTCGCTCCCCCATGCTGCTTGTTGTCCCAGCCAAAGCCCTTGCTTGCTATCTAGGTTGCTTGTTCTTTAGTTGTCTTCTCTCATCAAGCACTCGTGGGTTAGTATTGTTAGTGGCAGACTGACTCAGAGTCGGCTTCTCCAAGAGATTCTCCAAGTGTTCAGCGTCCTATCTTCGGCGGCTGAAGCGTTGTCTGCTCTGTGATTGTACGAGGTTGTTGATGAGTTTGTGTTAGTAGATGAGATCTATCCGGTCATCATATGTCAATTCGCGTCGAGTCTTCCTGTCGCCATTGCGAATCGAATCGTCGCTCGCACTGCGTCCATGT
>BCGR01000051.1:0-11415 GCA_001599375.1 Phoma herbarum
AACCTTTTCCTCCTGCTAGACTAGAGAGTCTACTAGCTACTAAAACCTTACAAACAAAGATACTTATAGGCTCTCTACCCCCCCTGCCTGCCCTACTAGGCTGTTTATGCACTACCTACTTATCCCTGTCACCCTTTGCCCTTGCCTGCATTACAACTAGCCGCCTTTGCCAGAACAGCCACCTTTGCTAGAACAGCTGCCTTTGCTAGAACAGCTACCTTTGCTTAAGTTAACTAAGTGTTATACGTCTTGCCCCTAGAGGGACTAGGTGTAAGGGTAGGCAGTGCTTTAGAAGTATTATTAGAGGAGCTAGTGTTAACATAAGCAGCATTCTAATTCGCTAGATCTTTAGGCTTAATATTTATGCTAGAGAACAACTTAGACAGAGCCCCCTCCTAAGTCTGCTGCCCATCCTAGTGCTCCCACCTAGCGCTATGTAGCAGATGCTTGCTGTTATTAGCAAAGAAGAAGCAATTAGGAAGTCTAAAATTAGAGTTAGACTAGTACGCCTTCTTCTCTGCTTCCTAAACAAGCCTCTAGTGCCTCTTCACTATAGCAACATTAGCAGCACGCACCTCTAGAATCCTAGCTTGCAGCTTTGCAGTGTCTAGTGTTGTGCAGACAGTGTTAATCTCCTCAAGCACCAGGTAGGAATCGTAACAGGCCTGGCAGTGGACAGCTTTTAAGATCTATGAGATAAACTCTAGAGCTATGTCTCCAGGGAAGGCGTACGGCACACTGCCATACTTGTTGCCATGCCCAGAGAGAGAAGCAGGCCCTAATCAAAGCGCCTAATAAGCTGCTGCAAAGTCTTTATATAAACCCATCTCTAGAACCTCTATAGTGTGGCTATCCTCAGCGACAAGCACAAACTAGAGTAGGACAGTACGTTGCGTCGCTGTAGCAGGGCCAGTCAATCCGTGCAGCAGCAGTGGGTGGGAGATGCGCACCTAGCCAGCTTTGCAGGGGTACTTCACCTAGTCACATCCAAGCTTCTCCTTAATAGCAGGCAGGTAGTCTCGCTTGTCATCCCAGCCCTTAATATAACTATCGCGGTGATTAATGTTATTCTCCTGTTACTATTGCAAGTACTCTAGAAGGTAGTTGTAGAACCTAGCAAGCACCTTAGTGCAGTTCTTCTTATCTTTGTTATTAAAGGACACTAAGCCCTAAATTATGCTAATACCTCGCCTATTAGCAGCAGTGTTAGCTAGGTTGCAGTCTATATACTAGAAAGCAGTTTTATTACCTTTCTTTGTGTACTTAGTGTAGTATAGGTATAAGACAAAGTTTGTCTCTCGCTGCAGGCATGCATAGAGCAGCTAGTACTTAAAGTCCCCTTGCACAAGTTGCTAAACAAGAGAGTAGTATATAACTTAGCACTAGCCTTAGTTGTCCTTGCTATAAATCTTGCAAGTGTAGTAGTTGTACATATTAAAGCTACAGTCTACAATAAGACGTAGTTCTAGGTTCTTAAGGATATTGTTAAAGACATTAATAATAACTGTTCTAGTCTTCTAGAAGTTCTTAACTATCTGCTTGTACCCTAGCAACGTGTGTCAATTAAGGAAGCAGTCCTAATCTACAGAGACCTTTGCTAGCACTAGGCAGAATTAGTAGAACTGCAGATTGTCTATAGTATTAGCAGCACAGAGGTAGTTCTAGAAGAGAATCCTAGTGCAAGAGTCACTTCTTCACACGCCCTACCTATCAGAGTAGTAGTGCAGCATAATTAGTAAGTTATTAGCTATATTCTAAGACATAGAGCAGACAAGCAACCCTATCTTGCTAGTAATATAGTAAAAGTAAGGGAAGCAAACCCTATTAGTTACAAGTAGGTAGTAGGCGAGGTTCTTTCTATTAACAGTCCACATAATAGCCTCTGCCCAGTAACAGCACTCTCAAACCTATGCCTAAAGTAGCTTTGCCCTGCCAATATTGTTAAGCTAAGTCCTGCTAGTTAACTTGCAGAGCTGCAAAAGAGCAGAGCTCTTATCTGTGCAGTAGCAGTTAGTACCTAACTAAACCTGCTCTAGAATGTTAGTGCTAATTGCATCCTCCTTCTGCTGCGCTATTGCTTCACTGTCTATAGAGTACATAGCTGTCTTACTGTTAGCATCTTCTAGAGACTAGAACTCTGCGCCTTTAATAACGCTCAGCTCTTAGGCGCAATAGTCATTAGGCACTAAGGCGATAGAGCCAAGGCGCTAACCTCTAGCGTCCTAGCTAGTTAGGCCCTAGACAGTGGCCCTCTAATTGTTCCCTACGCTGTAGCCCGCCGCCTCCGCTAGAGTGTCTAGGTTGTTAGTGTTAATAGAAGAGAGTTAGGATCTGTTATGCTTAATGCTATTAACAATGTTGCTACTAGTAATAAGGGGGCTACCTCTGCTCTGTGATGTGTTGCCTTAGTACGTAAATAGCTAGGTTAACATAAGCGAGGAGCCGCCTAGGGAAACACTGGAGCGGCCTGTAGATTGCACGTCTATTATTGCTTTAGCTATAAGCCTCGCGCGCTATAGGCTTAGGGAGGGGCTAATAGTGCTAATCCTGCCCCTTGCGCTGTTAGACACAGAGGCTGCTAGCACAAAAAAGCTAAAGTTATGCCACGCAAGGTTGTATAACTTCAGCTAGTCTAGGGTGATCTAGCTATAGACAAGGTAGTGCATTAGCGTTCTATCAGGTGCTGCAAACATCTAGGCTAGTAGTATTGTCTGCCAGTGCTCAAGCGCCTTCTCCCAGAACTAGTACTTAGCTGCTGCTCTGTCTCCGCGGAGGAAGACTGCGTAGGCTCCTAGCTTCTAGTTTAGATCTAGGCCGCCGAGGGACTTTGCGAGCTAGAAGAAGAGGTAGCTACTACTTACTAGCTACCTTAGGAAGCTCTAGATGTCCCTCTTAAAGAGTTAAATAGCAGAGCAAGTTTCTTTCTAGTCTAAGAGGTTAATAAATATATCCTTCTTGCGCCTCTAGTTTACAAGCTAGCAGTAGACAGCTAAGTTAACAAAGTGCTAAAAGTAGCGAGGCTTAATTCTGCTAAAGCAGTAGGCAATATTTATAACACATTCATGCAACATAACAGCTAATAGACAGGTAGGCGCAATAATATTAGTAAGTAGCGCAGATCTGTTAAGCTTATTACTTTAGATGCGCTAGAAGGCGCTTGCAGATTCCTATATCCTCTTCTAGCTATATTCCTCAGCAGTCTTAATAGTAGGGTAGCGATCCTTAAACCCAGCAATGCCGCTATACTGCGCTACTAGATTTAGAAGCTTAATTGCTACTGCACACACACAAAGTTAGCACGCAATTTTAAGGCAGCGTTGTCAGCCTATCTAAAGAAATAAGGTGTATTATAGCTGCTGTCTTGTCGAACTTAGTAATAGCAGCCAACATCCAGGCATCGAGCGCCTCGCGCTAAGAGAACAGGTTGCCCTTGGCGAGCTTATTAATAAAGTCACTAATAGTTACGTCCGCTAGATATAGCATCTTGACATCGCTGATGTTAGTAATCTCGTTAGTTTGGATAGCGTGAGCAACAGCCTGCCATGGGATGTTATGAGCGCCTGGCTTAGGTGCAATCTTAGCTAGCTCTTGTAGGTTATCTATAATAACTATAAGCTTAGCAGAAGTAGTATTGTAGAAGCTAAGTAGAGGGCAGAGTTAATAGTAGTTAAGAAAGTTAAGCAAGTTAGTAGTAGAGGTAACGCATAAGTAGGGCAAGGTTAAGTATATAATATACCTGTGTAGCACTTGCCTGCACTTTTACTGCTCTATCTAACTTTACTTTACTCTCTTACATCTGCCTGCGCTCTAAATTTACTGCTGCTGCAGAGCGCGGCAGTAGTGCAGTCGCTAGCTAATTAGGAGTCGCTAAGTGCAACCTAGTAGCTCCTAATGAGCTGCAGGACTCGCGCTGCTACCCTAGCTCCTCTAGCACTAGTGGACCTGCATAGCGTGCGCCTACACTTTTACTGCTCTACCTAACTTCACTTTACTCTCTTATATCTGCCTGCGCTGCAAATTTACTGCTGCTGTAGAGCGCAGCGGCGGTGCAGTCGCTAGCTAATTAGGAGTTACTAGGTGCAACCTAGTGGCTCCTAATTAGCTGCAAGGTCCGCGCCGCTAACCTTGCAAAGGCAGACAGCACTAATAAACAGGACGCACTTAATATAGTATAAGAAGTGTGCGACTCTGTACGTAAGTAGTAGACCAACAGTCTATAGCAGCAGCAATATTAGGAAGCTAGCAACGGTGGCGTTGTTCTCGCTAAGTAAGAGCTTACACGCGCGTAAGCAGCAGATCTATAGTCCTAATGCAATATAATATCTCTAAATACTTATGTGCTTGTATGTAAAGTGACAGTGTGTGCTGCGAGCTGCAGATTATAGGCGGCTCTGACTTGCAGGTCTGCGGTGCGGCTAGTTAGGTGGAGTGCCAAGACGCAAGACCTTGGTGTTGGTAGCGGGTTATGGGTGCTTTTCAGAATACCTGGTGCACACGTGAGTTAGCGTTCCTGCAGGATGCCGAGGGACTAGACGTCCACCCACACGCTTATTTTGGCCTGTAGTGATGACAAACTAACTCTCTGAGCCTTGTGCGATTCTTGAAGCTCGATTTTGACAGTATATAGATAGTTCCTGATGTTGTAATGGCGAGGAGAAACTCGAAGAGGCGGCAAATTGATGCTCTGGTTGCTGAAGCTGCMCCTGAGCCGCCTGCCACACCTGCCTACTTAAAGCGTTAGCGTACATCTACACATCGGTTTAAAGCGGGAAAAAACCTAATTACACCGCTAGCATTAGTGAGACAACCTTCACAGCAACCACAAGCTGCTAGTCAAGCTTCTAAGGCCGCCAAGGTTATTAAGCCGCCGCCGCAGTCGCCTTTGTTCAAAGAGGAGGTTGCGGGGCACAAGGATAGTCCTAAAGGCGAAGAGACTAAGCTATACCTGGAGGAAGGTAACAATAACGTAGAGGCAGCTGTAGTTAATAACTCTGCTGTTGCTGCTGCAGAGGAGTTAGCTGGTGCGTTCTCAGAGGAGGAGCATGAGGTAGTCGCCACTGTACAGTACTGTGCATTCTTTACAGATGTTAAGAAAGCTACTATTGCTAGCGCTTTTTTTACTGCTCTAGACTCTAAGATAAACAAGCTGTTAATGCTAGACTTGTGGGACGATTGGGCGGACGACGTAGCGAAAAGTACTGAGCCTAAGTAGGTTAGAGTAGCTAGTCTTACTGCAGTTGTTTACCCGCAGAAGGCAAAGGTTATAGACTAACTTCCGCAGCAACTCTGACGTAGTAACTACGGCGACTTAGAGGCGTTAAAGGTGCTAGCAACATTAATTGATTAAACTACTAGCGAGCATCTCTGCGTCGATTTTAACCTCATACTTGCTAAAGAAGCAGCTGCGCTAGCCAGCTAGCTAGCCAGCCAACCGACAGCTAGTCAGCAGCTAGTGCCGCCTCGCTTATCGCAGCCGCGCGCTCGAACAGCTACAATCATACAAGAAGACGGCTTGCTTGGTGTCGTAGCCGCTGAGCAAATGGCTGCCGGACCTGCTCTCGTTATCAAAGACCAGTGGCGATGTGAGGATAGAGACTGTCATAATTACCCGTACGTGTGTTAGCTGCCGCGTACTGGCCAGCCCGCTCAATAGGAGAGCCATTATCTAGTCAACGCGAATATTATCGCTATGTAGGCAAAGGCGATAACTGAGCGTTAGTGTACTGTTTCAGAGCCCAACAATCGCATTAAATCCGCGATAATAAGGGCGCGCGAGCGCTCTAAGGTAGAGCGAGTAAAGAGGCGGCAAGGCAACGTCCACAGTAGATGCAGCAGCGGAGTAGTACTAGATAAGGTGCAGGAGCTGCAGAAGTCCGTCTTAATAGCTCAATTGCAGCTACTTAATAGCGGCACAGGCTTACAATCAGCCAGCTACAAAGCGTTACAATAGGTGCTATTCAAGTATAAGTTTTAGGGCGAAATTGTCGCTCATACTATAAACTTCTTTAACTATTTTAAAGCTAAATAGACTGTTGCTAACGCTGAGGACGTTATTAATTATATTATTAAGACTGTTGTAAGAGACGCTCACATTGATATTAACATGCTAATAGACGATAGCAGCGAGAATGGGGTGCCTATAGTGTTGTGGGTTGAGCACTTTGACCTAACACCTGGCATGTTACTTTAACTACGCCACTACGCTTTAAAGTGGAGGAAAGAGTACAGCAGTTTTTTAGTTAAAGATCTTAAGAAGATCTATAGCGTAATTATTGCTACAAAGCGCGATAAAAGTAAGCGCAAAGAGGTAGTATTAAGCAGTTCTCTAAGGGAGCTGCTAGTTGAGCTGTAATGCAATCCCTTAATAAAAGTAGGTAGCAAATATTACTAATTCTTATTATTCTACGCCTACATTACTCTACTACAACACTTTATTAATATCTCTAAGTTGCACAAGTGCTAATCTATATGCAGGCGAGCTCTATATATTTTTTTAGAATTATTAAGTTGCTTTTGTAGGTTGCGCATTCGTTGTTTAGAAATCATCATCATCGTCAATCGTCTCGCCACGCACATCAACCCATCCCTCTAGCCAGTAACCACACATCTAGAACCAACTTCTGCAATTAATATTGCAACACACTCGCTCAACAGCAACCTCTAAAAAGTACGCAAAGTCATCAAACAGTGCAGCGTCATCTCTGTTCCTCCTTATCCAACTTTTTAGCTGCTTGAAGCTCTTCTTAATTAGGTTGTAGTCAGGTGAGTATAGCGGGAGGTACTCTAATTGCACCCCAGCTGCGGCACAAAACTCACAAACGCGTAGCAATTGGTAAATTAACGCGTTATCAAGTACAATTACTAACTATCTAGGTGTCGTAAATAGTAGTACTTTGTACAGCAGAAAGTCCTCCATAATTGCTAAGATAATAGAGCCTTAAAATATCATATAGCTGAGGTACCCGTTAACAGTCATCGCAGGCAAAAGTGACTAGCACTCACTCCTCCGCATGCTATACTTAAGCTGTACTAGCGTGTTTATACGACTCCAGCTATACTTGCGATCGCCAGTTCGCTCATTACAAGCGCTTTTATCAATCGCAATAACCTGCTCTGCCTTGTAGTGGCTCATCTGAGCCCTGTACACTCAACAGAGAGGCTCGCTCTGCTCCCTCGCTCGCTTTGTAGCAAGCTTTCGCGTGTACTGTAGCTTCTCCAAAGCTCTCCACACAGTAGATATAGACGCCTCTATATCAAATTCATCATACAGAAAGTCTTGCATCTCTTCAAGATAAGCGTGCGGCCGCCCTTTGAGGTACTCTGTGAGGCTATCCAGCTGCTCTTGACGCAGAAGCAGAGGCCTGCCAAGCCTTACTGTCGCTAGGGCATAGCACTGTCCCCAATACTCTAGGCTCAGTCGCAGTCTCCGTACAGTGTTGCGATGCACTCCAGTCAATTCCCAGACTTCAGTATTGTTTTTACCTGCTGCAATATGCTCCATAACGGATTATTGAAGCGTGCGCGATAGTCGTTGCCCAGAGCCGTCTATCATAACATTTACAGCAGCTACAACACTAAGAAATTAATTGTAAGAATCGCAATAGAGCTTTAAAAAAACAGAGATTAATAATTAGAGGTTAAGATAATAAACGCGCGCATTAATTTACTATATAATTTGGCCTATAGATAATGCGTTAGAGAATTCAATTMCCCTGCCACAATCACGTGTGCACAAGGTATTTCGGAAAGCATTATAGCTCCGCGTTGGCAGGTTGCAATTCGCTGCAAGTTGACGATTGCGCGACGCAAGTTAATAATCCTAAGAGGGACCTCTACTAGTACGCGATCTTTGCATATCTAACTATAGAGAGTATAGTCACAACTAGCATAATTAGTAGCGTTTGCTGCAATTCCTTGCTATACTAGTTGTCTAGATTCTTTAACATGTGCTCCCTAACGCAGGTAAGGTAGTTTACAGAGTTTTTAACTAGCTTCTTATCTGCAAAGGTCTAGGTTTGCAATAATTCCTAGCTAATCTTGTTAACTTCGCTATCGCACTGCTTATCTAGAGCCAGCTCTATCTACATATGCATTGCAACCTTAGGAGTAACATTTAAACCCTATAGCATGCTGTTCTTGCTGTAAGCAAACATGCTTGCCACCTTCCCTTTAGTAGCAACATACACATAGCAGGAGGGCTAACCTACTGCAACTTGCCTATTAACATACCGCAACTTGCCTGCTTACCTGCCGCAACTTGCCTGCTTATCTACCGCCTAACAGTGGTCTTAAGCTGCTAGGAGACAGCCATCTACCTACTCTAAGAACAACTTAGCTAGCAGGCTTGTGTTCTGCTAACTTATGTCTGTCTTTGTACTAATAACCTTAGCGCATTTATCCCAAGTCAGTGGCCTAGTTAAGAGCCTAGCTCCTGCAACTAGTAGCATTATCCACTACCTCTACTAGAGGTAGTAAAGCACAATAAAGGCAGCAATAGTAGGCAGAAGTACATCTTTAAACTAGCAATAGCTGTTAGCAAGTGCGGAGAAGGCTCCTAGCTTGTCCCTATCTGTCTAGCAGTTACAGATAGCTTGCAGGACGTAACAGGTGTAGCAGCCTGTAAAACAATTAAAAGTCACTATCTAGAGCTTCTTAAGCTGCAGTTGCACTTGTCTAATGCATGTTGGCTGCGAGTCTAGGCACTTGTGCCATAGATGTCTGCCAGGTCCTTAGTGCTGTGCCATGCAGATCACACACGCACCCTGCCACCGCTGCAGGTACAGGGTGAGTCAGTCAAGCTCAGAGGATCTCTGCTTGGCAGATGCGCGCTGTAGGAGCTCTATGCGGCGCTGCTAGAACTTGATTCTTGCGGCTATCTTGCAGCAGGCCGCTGTCTCTTGTAAGGGACTGTTAGCTGCATCTGCAACAACTGTAGGCCGCTTAGCTGCTAGGCGCAGGTGCCTATTGCTGCAGTAGTTGCAAGGCACCTCCCTAGCCTTGCACTCTTGTTAATGTTCCTAGCTGTCTATGTAGCTATCAATAGCGATGCGCTAGCAGGAGGTAGTGCTTAGAAATTGCCGCGCAGGCTCGTTAATGTAGGGTAGGACAGACAGCTAGGACTTTCTATCTAGCCTACGTTAACATAGTAGGAGCATAATAGCTTTGCTCTGCTATCTATTATGCCTAGCACAACTGCTTTCCTATATGTATTGCTTTAAGCGGCTATATATTGCGATGTACAGAACTGCGCTAACGCTAGAAGCATTAAGCCTAAGGCCAAGCGTGTTGCTAGCTGTGATCAGCTTTATAGCACTGCTGACGAGTTGGCGCAGAGCAGACGCTTTCTTGATAGCTGTTCCTATCTTACAATGGTAGGCTAGGCAGCTGAGATGCCTGGCTAGGCGCTTAGTGCTCTCTATTGTTAGGCAGTAGACAATAGCCTGCGCGTTTTCGCCTAGGCGTTCCCTTACACTAGCGATAAGCCTTGCTATAAGGTTATCTAGCTAGTCTTGCGTGTAGGTCTTATTATACTTATGCATGTAGTAAGAAATGTTATGTTGTAATGTGCGCGCCTCTTAGCAGATGGTTAGACAATGTTTGTTAAGCCTGGCGAGTTGCAGAAAGGACGCCTACTTAACTAGCGGCAGCGTCACTGTTAGGTACACAACCTGTGTGCCCTTTTGCGTTATCTCTATTAGTCTGAGCACATCTGGGCGCTACTTTTCTGTTGACTCTATAAGCACGTGGCACTTGTTGATTACAATGCGATTAAGGTGGCGCAGCGTGCGCATCTTGTCTACAAAGCGACTAAACAAGAGTAAGACAGCGCCCTTAGAGGTAACTAGCACAATGCTAACGCTGTACGCAGGCCGCGTCCCCTCCTAGTTGCAGCAACAGATACCTATCTCTATGCAACGCTCTATTAGGTTATCTTGCAGCGAGTTTAGCGGCGCGATTACTACAGTGACGCCGCTAGGGGATATTGCAGCTGGCAGTATAAACAGCATGCTCTTCTCTGCAGTAGTGGCCATAACAACGAGCACGCGCATCTGCCGCGATGCGATTGCTGCAAGTGCCTCCTCCTGCTTACTGTAGAACTCTGCGCTAGAATTGCGAAGTAGTGCCTGAAACGCCTTCTTTATGTTTGTGTTAACGTACCTCACGGGCGAGCGGGTCACACGAGCGAGCGGGTCACTTTTGCCAAGACCCCACCAAAACTCACTCTATTATGGCCCAAAACACCACAAATTGGCGCTGCATAAGGCAAAACAAGCTGTATTATTACTTAGAGACCTCTTCTGCTTTATTCTTGCACGTTCGCGCATTGTGCCCAGTTTTGTTGCACTGTCTACAGCGTCTTTGGGATGGTTCGCCTACTTCAGCGCGCACCTGCTTCTTCGCCCTCTTTCCATCACCACGCGCCCCAAACTCCTTTAGAGCTGTCAATCGCTGGCCCTCTTTAACTACTAGGCTCCCTTCCTGCTRAATTYGCTTTCTTTTGTATRACTTGCGTYGCGTAGTRGCCTCAGCAGCTGCTTCAAGCTCACRGATCYGTTTTTGTGCAAGCGCAAGCTTGTGCGATAGAATTGCTCCCCCCTTTGCGTAGTGCTCAATTGCGCTTAGAATAGAGTTTAGGGAGCTGCCTTGATCCTTCTTATACTTGTCTCAAATTAGAGTTGATTACAACTCAAATTCTAGGGTATTGCTTGGAGTTTGCGACTGCTAGGGCTCCTCGTTGACAGGGAGTTGTGGTGATGGAGTCCGCAGCTTCACATCAAGGCTGCTTATGACCCAATCTGGGTCAAAAGGGACCAGTCCAGCGCCTCRGAACCCTCCTAGAATGTTGCTAGGAGTAATCGCTGCATTRTAGGCCGCTTTAAAGCATAGCAGGAACTCTAGCTTTGTGATGTGGTTAATCTAGTTGCGCATAGCGTTTTCAGCTTAGCGCGTGTAGGCTTTCTTTAGAGGGGCAAAACAGCCTATATTAAGAGGCTGCAGAAGGTGCGATAAGTGCGGAGGCATACATACAGAGACAATCTTGTTATCCTTACAGTATTGCTAGAATTGAACAGAGTTGTGGCTCTCATGGCTATCAACAATCAGCATACGGTGGGTGCCGACAGTACGCCCCTTTAAATGCGCATTAAAGTGCTTTAACTAGTCAAAGGTAAGCTAATTAGTAGTCCAGCCGTTTTCAGAGATACCAATAACCTAGTCCTAGGGTAGATCTTCGTCTTTGTACCAGTTGGACAGGTGGTTGCGCGCTTTAAAGATGATAAAGGGCGGAATAGCCCATCCTTTAGCATTGATGCCCTAAATAACCGTTGCCCACTCCCGGTTGCCTGGCTGGATCTGCTTTGGCCGTCCTCGCGTACCTGAAGCTGTTACAACTGCTCCGTTGCTTATCTGGCCCAT
>BCGR01000051.1:11420-39494 GCA_001599375.1 Phoma herbarum
AGCGCGCAGAACATTGGCCATATCAGCCACATCTTCCAGCTGAGGGGGAAATCCTCGCGCAACCAGGTCAAGTATGTGATTAACAATCACCCGCTCCTCAGTATTAGTCAGATTCCGTGAGTTAGCCATAGTATCAACGCGTGAAGGTCGTCCAGCGCGTCGTTCGTTTAGTGTAGTTCTAGAGACTTTGTAGATAGCTGCAGCGCGTCTTACTAAGAGCTTAGAGGCTTGTTAAATAGCTTGGAGCGTAAGCTGTATCTAGGCTTCTTTTAACGCAGCTATCTGTTGTTGTTGTGAAGGCATTGGTATAGAGTTGGTGTTTTGGTGGGGTCTTGGCAAAAGTGACCCGCTCGCTTGTGTGACCCGCTCGCCCGTGAGGTACGTTAGCGAGCGTTGTCTAGCGCTAGATTGCCTCTTGCTTGTGATGTTTGWTAACCGCTGCCGCTTTAGCTAGATTAGGGCAGCAGCCGCCCTAGGTAGACAAGAAGCTAAGCAGTTAGTGCTAGTCAAGGCTTACAGCGCAGAACTGCTGTCACTCCTAGTACGTCTAGTTTAGCGACTCTAGAAGTAGGCGACTGTAATTGCTCTCCTCTATCTATAGGCTGTAGCTTAACTGCAGCGCGCGCGCGTTGTTCGCGGTGGGCGCCTTGTTAAAGTATAGTGTGTTGATGAAGTCGCAGGCTGTATTGTTCTGGGAAAGCTCTTGATGGATGGCGGGATATGAGTGCCGCCACGAGCGCGTGCCGAGCCTTGCATTTATCTACTTAAAGCTGAAGTGCCGCAACACGCGCCGCACGCGGTTAGTGCCCTAATACCTATCTGGGTTAACTAATGGCGTTGCTCTGGATTGTGCGACAGCATGTGAGAGTTTAGTGTTGCCTCTGCTGTTGCTGTCGCTGCCGCTGCTGCTAGTGTGATTGCTATCACTCGCATTTGCAGGGTTATTGCCGTCGCTAGCCTCTACCTTGCTCTCTGTTCCGCTGCTAAAGCTAGCCTGCTTCTTAGGCGCTAGTTCCCACATAAAGGGTGTGCGCTCTTTAACGCTGTAGTGTAGTTTAAGCACGTCTGTGATGAATGGCCGCGCCAGGGCCAGGAAGTACACAACTAGCTTACTGACCACGCGCAGTACGTACCTATGAATAGTCTTTACACGCTTGCTGAAGCTGTAGCCTTTGTAATACGTTGTTACGAACGCTATAAGGCCTCTCTCTACAAAAACGCCCTGCTAGCTGTGCCTACTGCAGTTGTTCTCGCACATTATAGAAGTAATCTCTATTCTGCGCGCTAGGGCGCCTGTGGTGAAGTGCACAAGCGCAAATAGGCCCTCTTTAAATTTGCGCATAGTCTTTGTATATAAATTAATAGCAGAGCTTTGCAATAAGGAGCTGCTCTAGAACTGCTTTTAAAGCGCAGGCTCCTGGGTGACTTATTGTATAAGCTAGTCTTGCCACTTGTTGCTGTTAAAGTGGTTGGCTAGATGCTTGAGGAAGCTGTAACCCTGCCCTAGCTCTGCTAGTTGATCTACTAGCGTGTCCATATTGAGCGCCGGCAGTGGCTTGCAGCTGGGCATGACATTGCTGTGGTCATTGACGTTAAGCAAGAGCATGTCGCGCATAAGCTTCTGCTGCAACTCCTTGCACATGCTATAGACTATACGCTGCACGTTGTCTATTGTGAAGCTCTCCTAACTGATTAGGATCTTATCGCTGTCCTATAACACTAGACCTGGCGCGTTGCGCTGCTTCGCGAGCGTTCTAGCATAGGTTCGCTGACGCAGTAGGCGGTTTATAGGGGTAATTAAGCTGCTGAAGCAGCTTAGCACTATGAATTGCTTAGCTATGTCCCTAACTAGCTCATGCACAGTAGGCCTGTCATCATCGCGTAAGCTCAGGTGCAGCTTGTAACCGCAGAGTACAACAAGGGCCTTTGACGTAGTTATAATAGCTAAGAGCACAGGCGAGAACTCGTAAGCTAGTGCCCAGCCGCTGCCAAGATGGTCTAGCTTTAGGCTAAGGACTGCGACGCTGCTGAGCAAGGGGCTCTTATGCTTATTGTTAGGGAGGCTGTGGTCAAGCAGAGCAATCTAGAAGTTGAGGCACAACTGCTTAAGCTGCGCCTAGTAGTTGCTGCGCTTCACGAGGCGCTTCAGCTCTAACATATAGGCGGATTAGTTGTGCGTGAACTTGTACGCTAGCGACTGCTTGTAGCTGCGCTATAGGTAGCAAAGGATGTTTACTATCTTCTTGCAGTACTTGCGCACTATAGCTGCGTTGTAGTTAGAATAGAACAGCTTTTTGTTTAACAGAGCGCCGAGCTCCTTGCGCTAAATTAGCTTAAGGGCAGGCTAGCCTACAACCTTAGGCCGTGCGGTGCTAAAAGCCTTATGTATTAGGTTCTGCATAGCGCAACAGGCGCGCTTTAGCGCAACTTTATTCTCTCCTAGGCTCTGCTTGCTAGCTGTTGCTTCTTGAGTAGGAGGCTCGCGCGCGCTTAACAGCTCTGATGGGATCCTACCCTTTAGATGGACGAGCCAGCCAGTTAGTTCTAGCTAGGGGTTGGCCTGCTGCTGCCTTTCTTCATGTATTGTGGCGCACGCTGCCTCTGCTGCCTCTGCGTTCTTAATCTGCCTTTGCTTAGCTTTAACCTGGTTGTACAGGTTCTCCGCATCAACTAGAGGCAGAGCGGATTCTAGAGCAACAAAGGCTGGCCATCTGCTCACTGTAAAGACGCACTAGCAGGGCTGACCTATAAGCTATATCTTGTTTAGCGCGTGTACCTATTTCTTTCTCGCGTTACTTTCTTAACGCTAAGTGTTGCGCTAACTGTGTTGTTTCTTGCAGTAATTTTCTATGCCCCTCTTTGATGTGCACGTGTATCCACAGCCGTCTAACTAACAGACTAGCCTATTGCATTATTCAATTAAACTAGGCAACAGTTGTTAAGCTTAAGTAGGCAACTGCAGCTTACTAACGCGCCACGCTAAAGATAGAAGTTTGTAAGCAGCAGCTGCGATAGTAGGACGCTCTGCAGGTAGGATATAGCTGTGCTGCTATTTGAGGTGCGTAACAATCTGCTAAGGTGGGACTGCGACAGCACAGTTGATGCAGACAAGGATCCTAACAGACAGTAAGTGTTTAAAGATTTCTTTAAGTCTAATTATGCTTGCTTTGCGACCTATAGTAGAATACTTAAGGGTGGCATCTCTGTGCGTGATGGCTGACACAGGGGACCACGGTCTAGCGCGTTAACGCGTTGGCGTAATAGATCCTCGCCGCGCTGCTATGTGCAGCCCTGCGGCTAGCAGCCTTAGCGTGCAGCCTACACAGCTGCGCTTAAAGCCCCTATAGGGGCTGCCACAACCCTCTTGCTGATATGTAGTAAGTTGCATAGGACAAGCTAGCAAGTTACATAGAGCAGCCTTGCAGATTGCATATAGTAATAGCGCAAGTTGCATAGAACTATTTTACAAGTTGCAAAGAGTAATAGCGCAAGTTGCACTCTTAATAATGCAGCAAGTTGTATTAATAGTAAAGCAAGTTACATCTACACTTAATATAGGCGCTATTATACTAAATTAAGTGCGCTGCGTAGAATCTGTAAGGGAATAACCCTCCCAAGTTACCTAAGTTACTAGAATATAAGTAAGTTGCTGTTAATATAGAGCAAGTTGCGAATAGTAGCACAAGTTCTGCAACCTAGCCTAGTAGAGGGCGTAGGGTCTGTGCGTTTGCGCTACAAAGGTTCGTCTCTCGCAATCTTTGACGCTAACTTAATCGCTCTCACGCGTTACGCGTCTACATAGGGCTGTATATACAAACATCGCCAAACATGCACTAGTTAACTATGCTATACAAGGCTGCTAAGCAATTTAATAGAGGTGCGCGAAGCTTTCCTCTAGCAGATAAAGATAAGATTGCGGCCAAATATAGGTACAAGCCTCTAAATAAAGACTATAAGCGCTTTTTCTTCTGTTACAGCAAATCTATATTAGCAGAGACTAGAAGAGCAAGGGCTTTGCAGGTAAAGAGAGGAGCCTCTCCCTACAGCGCTAGTTAGTAGTTACCTAACAGCAACCTCCTCTATAAGCCTGTCTTTGTAGCTTACTTAACGCTAGCAGCTATATAGCTTCTCTAGAAGATGCTAGGTAATAATGTTATTAGTGTAGACAATTAGTATTGCTTTATGCGCGCTGCAAAAGGGCTAACTAACAAGAGCAAGGATAATGCGCGCTATAGAAGTGCTAACTAAAGATTAAGCGCGTTAGTAAACGCAGAACAAGAGCAGAATAAGATTAAGAAGCTGCTACTTGAACTAGTAGAGGAGCTCTATCGCAACCTTGCAGACAATAGTAATAATAGGAGCGAGCTACTGTCTGCACAAGTGCTGAGCAGCAGTTAAGCAGGGACGCTAAAGTGCACAGCTCTACTAGCCCCTAAACAGTGCGCAAAACAAAGGCGTAAGAAGTTTAGACACTTGCTAGTATTGTTGCGAGCGTTGTTGCTAATACAGAACATTAACGCGCTTATAAAGCAGCTAGTAACAAAGATTACAAATAATAACTAGCGTGCAGAAGTAAGGCGCAATAAGGCTAGAGACGCAAGTTATGCAAGAGACTGCAAGAGAAGAGGCTTGCAGCATCTAGGCTTAGAGTTATCCTTAGAAGAGCTAACAGCCTACAAAAAGTTAAAACTAGAAGATAAAGCTATAGTGTTATAGGTCTTCACACAGCAATACAACAACAGGGCTGGCAATAACTTCTAGCATAGGTCGCCTTAACCTTACGCCACGGCTATAGACATCATTGAGAAGGCTTGTGAGCTGGGTAATGACTCTGCATTGTACGCCGGAGCACAGTTTCTCACGACGTAGCGGAGGGAAGGCTCCCCTTTTGGGACGACGGCGGATAGGCGTTAGCTAGTGCAGGGCTCTTAGCTGCAGTGGAGCTTGACTACAAGCGCGTTGCAGCTGAACAGCGCAGATTATGCGTTTTGCTATGCCTGGAGCATGTGCCAACGTTACAACGCGGCGCTCGCGGCTGTGCATATTAGCTGGCGATAGGCATTTGCACTGCTAGGTCAAGCCTACGCGCAGAAGGTGCAGCAGATCACAGAGGACAACGCTGCAGCTAGCAACAATCGCACACGCAACAGATATAGGAAGGGATAGATGAAGAGCAAGGCAATTGCGTACTTAATTAAGCTAGTGTATCTAACGCTAACAAAGAGGGATCATAAGGTGTTCCGCAACTATCTAAAGCAGGCAATGCGGTAGCACACTATTGTTGTTAGCTTAGGCGGGGCAGCTTGCTATTAATACTGCAGGAAAAGATCTTAAACTAGTGGCTAGAGCAGCGCCTGCGTACAGGTTAACTAGATGTCTTTATTGCTCTTATATAGCACAAACACCCTAAGCTGTGCGCGGCTAGCAAAGAGTTTGAGAACTAGCTAGAGCCTAATAGCATTGCTAGCGGCCCTATAGGTAACAAGACGCAATTAAGTCTTAAGTAGATAGTCCTAGCTCTAAGCAACCGCATTACTAAGGTTAAGGACAGCGATGACGAAGAGGACAACAACGATGACGACAACGACGACAACGACGATAACAATAATAATAATAACAACTCTAGGAACAACCCTAATAACAATAGTGTGAGTGTTAAAGTGCTTAGAAGAACTGCGGATTCTTCTGCTGTTAATAGATGCGCCTAAGCCCTAGCACTGCTGCGACAAATAACGATATTGGAGTTGCTTAAGCCTGCTAGTAGCATATAGGTGCTGGTGCAGGCTAATAGTAGGCGTTAATACAAGTAGCGTAAGCCTTAGCTAGAGAACTCTTTTATAGTAGTTACTTTTATTACTAGCAAGTTGCGTGTCTACAAGTTGCATATTAAGTAATATAGGTTTGCTGCAAGATGTAGGCTATATACAAGAGGAACTTGTTATTGTAAATTTACTTAGTTGTATATTGCGTATGTTGCATGTGCAAGTTGCGTATATACAGCTTCTATCTATATGTTGCTTGTGTAGGTTGCGCGTAGGCAAGTTGCGTGTATGTAGGTTGCGTACATGCAGCTTCTATTGTATGTTGCTTGTGCAGGTTGCGCATGTGCAAGTTGCAGGTACAGGAGCATGCTGCCCTAGGCGGCTTATAGCTGTCGCGGCCAGCTAGGCAGCTATTGCAAGCTAAGCGATTGCCACAGAACATGCTAAGGGAGTTGCAAGTATACAAGCTGCAAGTTAATATTATAGATGTGCATGTTACAGTTAGCAAAACCTAAGCTAACAGGCGGCAGGCGCTCTAGCAGCAATTTTCAGCCTAACTCTTAAAGAACTTAAACTTTAAATCTAACTCTAACCTAACTTTAAGCACAACAAAACTAGACACTAGTGCTCTAAAACTTAGGCAGAAGTAAGAAAGATACCTTGCGTAGGCTGTATGCAAGTTGCATTAATTTTGCTTACTAGAAATAGCAAAAGTACTAACTTTAAAAAGCTAAGATACTAACTCAAGGTAGCCCGTGCCTCACTGTCTTCTATTGGCTAGAGCAAAGGAAGGGACTCCCTTCGTTCGTATTATTGAATGAGGGCTTCCTAGCTCTTCTATCGGCTGCGTGGGCTCATCTAGGAGCTTAATTGCTCTCAGAGCGATAGTCTTGAATTGACTAAAGCGCTCAACAATCTGTCGCTGTAGCGTAGCAGATGCAGCGTAATATTTGCAGAGATGCGCATCAAGACTCATAACTGCTGTACAGTGCTGCTTGCAAACTATAACGCTAAACTCTTTAAGGACGCAGAATATATTGTTGCAGTTGCTTAGTGTAAGCTGTTAGGGCCACTTATAAGAGTTTACAGTGTTGCTTTTGCTGCTATTGCTTGTGTTATTTGCCTATTAGAGTGTTGCTGCTTAGCTGTTCTACATAAGCTCTATTTTATAGTTGCAGAAACCCTAACGCTACTTACTTAATAACAAAATAGTTGTCACGGGGTGGGGTCGGGTTCAGTTCGTATCTACGCCGGTACGGCGCAGGCAGGCAGGGGAGGAACAGCTATTAGAGTATCGCGTTGATTCAGTATAGCTATCTACAACAGGTAGCAACCTTACAGGCAGGTTCTACAACAAGACGTAGCTCGAAGAGCTACGTGTAGGTTCAACAGGCAGAGAAAGGTTCTTCTTAGGAGTACTTTAGGTACTTAGCAGTCCTAGCTAATTAGTAGTTGCTAAGTCTACCTAGCAACTCCTGATTAGCTGCAGCCACAAACGCGCTGTAACAGTACTCCCTCTCTTAGGTTGAAACTCTAGTAAGACAAGCAATTAAGGTCTAGGTTTGTTTAGATAGCAGCAGTTGAAGTTCCTTACAAGCTTAGCAGCTCCTTCTAAGTATTTAGCAGGTTCTAAGGTTAGGTTAGGGTATCCTACCTATTTCATAGTGTAATACAAGCGCAGATAGCCTTGTCCCTAGCGCTTCTAGGACAAGTCTATAACTTCTTCTACTTCAAACTATTCAATACCTTCAACTTTAACAGAAGGGGGCAGTAGTTGCTATTATCTAGGCAGAGGCGTCTCTAAGGCGGGCTGTAACAGGCTAACATTGAACACAGAATGTATCCTTATAGTTAAAGGTAGTTCTAGCTTACAAGCGTAAGTGCTAATTATTTGCTTAACTATAAAAAGGCTAAGGTTCTTCTAGTTAAGTTTCTTCTGTAGACAGAGAGTCTAGATATTCCTTGCGTTCAGCCAGACCTTCTCACTAGAGCAGTAGCGGCAGGCAGGCTTCCTTTTCTTGTTAATATAGTCTTCCTAGCAAGCTTGGGCAGACAAGATCTTAGCGTGATAGAAGTTGTAGATCTTCTATATCTATTCTGCGAATAGGGCGGCGTCTCTAGTAGCAGGGCGGGTCTTAGGGCGGATTAGTTTAAACCTAAATCTTAGCTTAAAGCTGTACAGTGCAAAGAACAGGGAGACGTAGGTAGTCTTAGATACTTAGCTGTTCCCTGCAAACTTAGCAGAAGCAAGCTAGTCTAACTAGTTGTCTTGCAAGTAAAAGACGTACGCTTAGAGGTACTATTCAAGGGTCGCGTTCATCCTCTTAGTTTAGCTATTAGATTTAGAGTGCTAGGCAGTAGACAGTTATGCTTGTATATTCAGCAGTTGGCACAGGCGCTTCTAGAAGGCGGAGATAAACTAGGTGCCCCTATTAGACACAATTGATTCAGGCAGGCTGTACAGCTTCTAGACGTTATCACAGAACAGTTGAGCTAGTTCTTCAGCGTTGCAGGTGCCCTTGCAGGGTATAAACCAGCGGAACTTAGTCAAGCAGCAGACTACTACTAGGATAGCGTTGTTACTGTTGCTCTCAGACAGGTGTGTGATGAAATCCATTAACAGGTGTTTCTAGGCTTTTCTGGGTACAGGCAGAGGTTTAAGAACACCTTAGTAGCCTTCTCTTAATAGCGTAATTCTTTAATAGGTTTAGCAGTTCTTGACCTAGCTGTCTACGTACTTAGACATGCTAGGCTAGTAAAAGTTCTAGTGTAATAGCTTGTAAGTCTTTAAGCGTCTAAGGTAGCTAGCAGATAGGTTCTTGTGTGTTTCTTGTAATAGCTGCGCTTTTAGCTTGTCGTGGTTAGAGATATATAGGCGGTTCCAATAGAACAGCAGGCCTAAGTCTTGTAAGCACTCTGCGAGGGTTATCTGGGGGTGTTAAGGTAAGTCGTTGTCTAGTGCGTCTAGGATTTCTGCAGGCAGCGGGTCTAATTTATATGCTTTACTTAGGGATTCTCGCAGCTAGTTAGGCAAGAATAGCAGTAATGTCCTGTCTAGATTAGTGTTTAGCGCAGATGTCTTTAGCTAGATAGAGTCTTGTTAGTTGTCTAGTTAACTAATAAATTTGTTAGAAAAGTCCTTTAAGTTGTTTTGCTTTAGTACTGTTTAACTCTAGTGTAGGAGGCGTTCGTCCCTCTTCTCTGGCAGGTCCTCTGACCTCCTAGTTAGGCTATCTGGCTTAACTCTTTGTTTGCCTGGGCGGTAGACAATTGTAAAGTTAAATTGTAACAGGAATCTAGACTACTAAGCCTGTTAGCAGTTCAGCTTTTTTGTTAACATAAAATACTCCAGGTTCTAGTAGTTAGTTAGTATTCGCACTTCGTGCTAACTTATTTCTAGTTCAGCAGACTATTCCTCTAGGCAGCGCATAATTGCAAGCAGCTCTTTGTTATAAATCTTGTAGTTGCATTTAGTAGGCGTCATCTTTTTTGAGTAGAAGGCAACAGAGTGCAGTATTCTGTCGTCATCGCATTGCGACAGCACGCCAGCACATACGTAGTCTGACGCGTCTGTCTCTAGAACAGCAGGCCTGTCCTAGTTGAAGTGTTTTAGTATAGGTTCTGAGGTGAGTGCGTTCTTAAGCTTATTAAAAGCTTATTAACACTCTGTGGTCTAGACAAATAGTACGCCTTTTCTTTCTAGGGCAGTAATTAGAGCTAGTATGCAGAAGAAGTCCTTAATCTATCTTTAGTAAGATCTAGCAAACCTAGTAAACAACTTAACGTTAGTAACATTCTTTAGTAGTTGCTATTCTACAATTGTTCTAACCTTAGTAGAGTCTATCTTCACTTCTTTAGCGCTAACAATAAATCTAAGGTATATAACTTCTGTCTTAAAGAATTTATACTTTAATAGCTTAGCGTATAGTTAGTTCTCTTGTAGAATATCTAGCACAGCTTTAATGTGTTGCTTGTGCTCTCCTCTTGTCTAGCTGTAAATAAGGATATTGTCTAGGTATACTTAATAGAACAGGTTGATATACAGGCGCAGCAGGTTGTTTATAAAGCGCTGCTACATTGTAGAGGCTTATATCAGGCCAAAGAGTATAACTAGCAACTTAAAAAGTTCTAGTTTTATTTAGAATGCTGTAAGGTATTTAAGGCCTTTTTTAATACAAATATTATTAAAAGCGGTAATAATATTAACTTTTAAGAAGTACTTTATTCTCTTTAGGCTATTTAGGGTCTCTTTTATTAATAGCAGTAGGTATTAGTCCTTTTCTAATATAGTATTTAGGCTACAGTAGTCTATACATAGGCGGAGGCTGCTGTCTAGCTTGCTTATGAACAGTACAGGTAATAAGGCAGGCGAGGAGCTTGGCTGTATAAAGCCCTTGCAGAGGTTCTCTTTAAGCTACTCTTTTAACACTAAGAGCTGGGCTTGTGATATAGAATACAAGGGACCCCACAGAGGCACTTGTCTATCCTTTAGCTTAATGTTATAGTTATATAGTTAGTAGGGCGGTAGCTTCTTAGCTTTCTTTGGGTGGAATACGTCGCAGTAGTCCTTTAGCTTAATAGAAAGGTTGACAGCGGTTCCTTGCTTATTATTTAGGTCGTCGAGGGCGGTGTTTACTTAGTTAAGGGACACCTAGTACACAGGTAGGCCTTAACAGGCGTACATGCTCACAGCTTGGAGCGATATAGGTTAGATATTAAGTTTCCTAGGCTTAGATTTCGCGGCTTCGCGAACGACGTTCTTAGGGCAGTCTTTTATAGGGACATTAGGGACGGCGCATATATGTGACAGTTTTGACAGGGTGTTGCAGTGCTTCTAGCAGTGCTTGCTGTTAAATAGCATAGTTCCTTTTGCGAACTTTAGTTTAGAGTTGTGTAATTTTATCTACAGGATCTCTAGTATAATAGAGTAATAGGACAGACTTGTAGCGAAGAGGAAGGCGCCCTTTTCTAAGTAGTTGTATATTTAGAAGTTAGCAACTAGAAAGTGGGTTACAGTTACAGATTTCTCTCTTTTACTATTAAAGTTAAGCAGAGGCATTAGTGTTTTCATAGGTTCTAGTTAGAAGCCCTTAGAGATAGCCTAGTTCTTGTTAACAAAGGCTACTCCTTTAGCTCTAGAGTTAGTTATAGCGTAGGTTAGGACAGTGTAAGCTCCTTATTCTAGTAAGGCTTCCTAAACTATTAGTTAGGCACAGTTTCTCTTTCTCTTTTCTAGGTCTTTGTTTAGGAAGTTCTAGTACAATTTTATAGCAGTGTTAGCAGTTATAGCGCGCTTGCTTAGCGCTTAGTCGCAACTTAGACTAAGGCTATCCCTTTTACTAAGCCTTCAGTGAAAGCAGGAGACAGAGATCTTTGCCTACGCAAGGGGGCCTTTAGCGATAAAGCTTTGCGAGCTAGAGAGTATCTTTTCAGTAAGAGGTCTAAACAGGTTTTGCGGAATTAGGCGGGGTTTCTAGTAGAGGCAGGGACAGGGCAAGCAGCGACAAGGTAGAATAACAAGCTGCAACAGTAACACTCCCCTCGCTCTTAGCAGCCTTAAGAGTTAAACAAGTTATGTTAACAGCGTATAGTACTTAAGTCCATCAGGTTAGCATCCTAGGGGACATTAGTCTTGCTCATGGGGGTTGTAGGAGTACTAGCTAGGCAATTACCTATGCAATTACAGAATACTTGTTGTTAGTGCTAGCAGTAGCAATTGTTAAGAGTTTGCAAGTAGTTCACATATACAGTGTATTCTAACAATAGGGCAGGACTGTGCAAGAGCATGTCTTGTAGTTCTTATAATATCCCTTGAAACAGAAGGGGCACTAGGGCATTCTTAGGTATTTCTAACTCTAGGGCTAGGCGTTAAAATTTAGAAAAGTAGGCACTAAAGTTAGAGTTCCTCTATTTAAGCTAAAACAGCTTGTTCTATATGTTTTGTGTCTAGTTAAGGTCTCTAAAAGCTTTCTCTAGATATTTAAGCATTTGAGGGTAGTTAATAAACTAGGGGATTCTATACTTAATTTTTAGTAAGATTAGGGAGTACGCTTTTCTAGTAAGTCTTCTAGCAATATAGGTTATGCGATTAGTAGCGTGCAGGAATTAATTAGTGTTAGTATTTATCTTGCTATAGATCTGCTAGATAAACTAATTAAGGTTATTGCAAGATCTATTAAATTCTTTTAGGTTAGGTATCTTCTTGCTAAGGCTAGTGGTTCTAGAAGGTAGGGCAGTAGTAGGCAGAGTTAGTTTTATTAAGTTATCTGTAAGTGCCTTAGCGGCAGTAATAGGTGCAGGAGCAATAGAGGTCTGTACAGCAGGGGAAGCTGCAGCAGCTAGTTGTATTTTCTCAACCTCAAGCTAGAAGATTCGTTGCTAGAATTCCATAAATTAGTCTTGTTAATATCAGATAATCCTGTCGCGTTTAGAGATAGCAGTCTGCGCTAGTTTCTCTTGCGAGTCCTTCTCCTTCTGAACAGAGTTAAGCAAGCGCTCTAGGTGCAGCATGTACTAGTCACAGTTGCGCAGGTACATAAGCTATTTGTTAGGGGTTTGTTTAAAGCTTGCGCAGAGGTCTTCTACCATCTCTAGAGACGCAGGAGGGTCTAGGCAATCCATAGCAGGTAAGTGCAGGTAGCTAGTCCTTGGGTAGGAGCTACGTAGTGTCACAGGGTGGGGTCAGGTTCAGTTCGTATCTACGCCAGTACAGCGCAGGCAGGCAGGGGAGGAACAGCTATTAGAGTATCGCGTTGATTCAGTATAGCTATCTACAACAGGTAGCAACCTTACAGGCAGGTTCTACAACAAGACGTAGCTCAAAAAGCTACGTGTGGGTTCAACAGGCGGAGAAAGGTTCTTCTTAGGAGTACTTCAGGTACTTAGCAGTCCCAGCTAATTAGCAGTTGCCAAGTCTACCTGGCAACTCCTGATTGGCTGCAGCCACAACCGCGCCGTGACAATAGTACTACATTTTGCTAGAAACTTATAGGTGAAACTCTTAGCGTTACTGCGCAAGGTATGTAGAAATTAAGTTTATATAAGATGTTTCTTGTTCTAGGCGCAAAGTATCTGCGGGTTAGTAGTGTTAGAGTGATGCAGGGGACAGCTAGAGCTGACTGCTTAGCTAGGTTTAACCTACACACGCTAAGCCTCTTTCGCTGCAGTTTAGTATCCTCCCTGCGCCTTTATCTCATCTAGGTGCAGTAGAACAAAAGGGCTTAAAGCTTTATAAATAGAATAAGAGTTGTGTTATAGCTATGTGTTAACCTGTGCTACCTTACACTACTGCAATGCAGATAAGTTAGCTTTGCTGTCTTACTAATAGCCTAGCTGCTGCTGCTTATAAGTCCCGCCAACCTTTTCCTCCTGCTAGACTAGAGAGTCTACTAGCTACTAAAACCTTACAAATAAAGATACTTATAGGCTCTCTACCCCCCTTAGCTGCCCTACTAGGCTGTTTATGCACTACCTACTCATCCCTGTCGCCCTTTGCCCTTGCCTGCATTATGACTAGCTGCCTTTGCTAGAACAGCTGCCTTTGCTTAAGTTAACTAAGTGTTATACGTCTTGCCCCTAGAGGGACTAGGTGTAGGGGTGGGCGGTGATTTAGAAGTGTTGTTAGAGGAGCTAGTGTTAATATAAGTAGTATTCTAATTTGCTAGATCTTTAGGCTTAATATTTATGCTAGAGAACAACTTAGACAGAGCCCTCTTCTAAGTCTGCTGCCTGTCCTAGTGCTTCTACTTAGCGCTGTGTAGCAGATGCTTGCTGTTATTAGCAAAGAAGAAGTAATTAGGAAGTCTAAGATTAGGGTTAGACTAGTACACTTTTTTCTCTGCTTTCTAAACAAGCCTCTAGTGCCTCTTTACTATAGCAACATTAGCAGCACGCACCTCTAGAATTCTAGCTTGCAGCTTTGCAGTGTCTAGTGTTGTGCAGACAGTGTTAATCTCCTTAAGCACTAGGTAGGAATTGTAACAGGCCTAGTAGTAGACAGCTTTTAAGATCTATAAGATAAACTCTGCAGCTATATCTCTAGGGAAGGCGTATAGTACACCGCCATACTTGTTGCTATGCCTAGAGGGAGAAGCAGGCCCTAATTAAAGCGCCTAATAAGCTGCTGCAAGGTCTTTGTATAAACCTATCTCTAGAACTTCTATAGTGTAGCTATCCTTAGCGACAAGCACAAACTAGGGTAGGACAGTACGTCGCGTTGCTGTAGCAGGGCCAGTCAATCTGTGTAGCAGCAGTAGGTAGGAGATGCGCACCTGGCCAGCTTTGCAGAGGTACTTCACCTAGTCACATCTAAGCTTCTCTTTAATAGCAGGCAGGTAGTCTCGCTTGTTATTCTAGCTCTTAATATAACTGTTGCGGTAATTAATATTATTCTTCTATTGCTATTGCAAGTACTCTAGAAGATAGTTATAGAACCTAGCAAGCACCTTAGTGCAGTTCTTCTTATCTTTGTTGTTAAAAGATACTAAGCCCTAAATTATGCTAATGCCTTGCCTATTAGCAGCAGCGTTAGCTAGGTTGCAGTCTACATACTAGAAGGCAGTTTTATTGCCTTTCTTTATATACTTAGTATAGTATAGGTATAAGACAAAGTTTGTCTCTTACTACAAGCATACATAGAGCAGCTAGTACTTAAGGTCCCCTTACACAAGTTACTAAACAAGAAAGTAGTATATAACTTAGCACTAGCCTTAGTTATCCTTACTATAAATCTTGCAAGTGTAGTAGTTGTATATGTTAAAGCTGCAGTCTACAATAAAATGTAGTTCTAGGTTCTTAAGGATATTATTAAAGACATTAACAATAACTATTCTAGTCTTCTAGAAGTTCTTAACTATCTGCTTATACCCTAGCGACGTGTGTTAATTAAGGAAGTAGTCCTAATCTATAGAGACCTTTGCTAGCACTAGGCAGAATTAGTAAGACTGTAGATTGTCTATAGTATTAGCAGCGCAGAGGTAGTTCTAGAAGAGGATTCTAGTACAAAAGTCGCTCCTCTACGCGCCCTACCTATTAAAGTAGTAGTACAGTATAATTAGTAAGTTGTTAGCTATATTCTAAGACATAGAGCAGACAAGCAACCCTAACTTGGTAGTAATATAGTAAAGATAAGAGAAGCAAACCCTGTTAGTTGCAAGTAGGTAGTAGGTAAGGTTCTTTCTATTAACAGTCCGCATAACAGCCTCTGCCTAGTAACAGTACTCTTAAACCTATGCCTGAAGTAGCTTTGCCCTACTAATATTGTTAAGCTAAGTTCTGCTAGTTGACTTGCAGAGCTGCAAAAGAGCAGAGCTCTTATCTATGCAGTAGCAGTTAGTGCCTAACTAAACCTGCTCTAGAATATTAGTGCTAATTGCATCCTCCTTCTACTGCGCTATTGCTTTACTGTCTATAGGGTACATAGCTGTCTCGCTGTTAGCATCTTCTAGAGACTAGAACTCTGCGCCTTTAATAACGCTTAGCTCTTGGGCGCGATAGTCATCAGGCACAAAGGCAACAGAGCTAAGGCGCTAACCTCTAGCGTCCTAGCTAGTCAGGCCCTAGACAGTGGCCCTCTGATCGTTCCCTACGCTGTAGCCCGCCGCCTCCGCTAGAGTGTCTAGGTCGTTAGTGTTAATAGAAGAGAGTTAGAATCTATTATACTTAATGCTATTAACAATATTGCTACTAGTAATAAGGGGGCTACCTCTGCTCTGTGATGTGTTGCCTTAGTACGTAAATAGCTAGATTAACATAAGCAAAGAGCCACCTAGGGAAACGCTGGAGCGGCCTATAAATCGCATGTCTATTATTACTTTAGCCACAAGCCTCGCGCGCTGTAGGCTTGGAGAGGGGCTAATAGTGCTAATTCTGCCTCTTGCGCTGTTAGACACAGAGGCTGCTAGCATAAGAAAGCTAGAGTTATGCTGCGCAAGGTTGTGTGACTTTAGCTAGTCTAGGGTGATCTAGCTATAGATAAGGTAGTGTATTAGCGTTCTATTAGGTGCTGCAAACATCTAGGCTGGTAGCATTATCTGCTAGTGCTTAAGCGCCTTCTCCTAGAACTGGTACTTAGCTGCTGCTCTGTCTCCGCAGAGGAAGACTGCGTAGGCTTCTAGCTTCTAGTTTAGATCTAGGCTGCTAAGGGACTTTGCAAGCTAGAAGAGGGGGTAGCTGCTACTTGCTAGCTATCTTAGGAAGCTCTAGATGTCTCTTTTAAAAAGTTAAATAGTAGAGCGAGTTTTCTTTTAGTCTAAGGGGTTAATAAATATGTCCTTCTTACGCCTCTAGTTTGCAAGCTAGTAGTAGACAGCTAAGTTAACAAAGTGCTAAAAGTAGCGAGGCTTAATTCTGCTAAAGTAGTAGGTAATATTTGTAACGCATTTATGTGATATAACAGCTAATAGATAGGTAGGTGCAATAATATTAGTAAGTAGCGCAGATCTGTTAAGCTTATTACTTTAGATGCGCTAGAGGGCGCTTGCAGATTCCTGTATCCTCTTCTAGCTATATTCCTTAGCAGTCTTAATAGTAGGGTAGCAATTCTTAAACCTAGCAATACCACTATACTGCGCTACTAGATTTAGAAGCTTAATTGCTACTACATACACACAAAGTTAGCACGCAATCTTAGAGCAGCATTGTTAGCCTACCTGAAGAAATAAGGTGTATTATAGCTGCTGTCTTGTTAAACTTAGTAATAGCAGCTAACATCTAGGCATTAAGCGCCTCGCGCTGAGAGGACAGGTTGCCCTTAGCGAGCTTATTAATAAAGTTACTAATAGTTACGTCTGCCAGATATAGCATCTTAACGTGGCTGATGTTAGTAATCTCGTTAGTCTGGATAGCGTGAGCAACAGCCTGCCATGGGATGTTGTGAGCGCCTGGCTTAGGTGCAATCTTGGCTAGCTCTTGTAGGTTATCTATAATAACTGTAAGCTTAGCAGAAGTAGCATTGTAGAAGCTAAGTAGAGGGCAGAGTTAATAGTAGTTAAGAAAGTTAAGTAAGTTAGTAGCAGAGGTAACGCATAGGTAAGGCAAGGTTAAGTATATAATATACCTATATAGCACTTACCTACACTTTTACTACTCTACCTAACTTTACTTTACTCTCTTACATCTACCTGCGCTCTAAATTCACTGCTGCTGCAGAGCGTGGCGGTAGTGCAGTCGCTAGCTAATTAGAAGTCGCTAGGTGCAACCTAGTAGCTCCTAATTAGCTGCAGGACTCGCGCCGCCACCTCAGCTCTCCTAGCACTAGCAGACCTACACAGCGTGCGCCTACACTTTTACTACTCTATCTAACTTTACTTTACTCTCTTACATCTGCCTGCGCTACAAATTTACTGCTGCTGCAGAGCGCGGCGGCGGTGCAGTTGCTGGCCAATTAGGAGTCGCCAAGTGCGACCTAGTAGCTCCTGATTAGCTGCAGGACTCGCGCCGCCACTCTAGCTCCCCTAGTACTAGCGGACCTGCATAGCGTGCGCCTACACTTTCACTACTCTACCTAACTTCACTTTACTCTCTTACATCTGCCTGCGCTGCAAATTTACTACTGCTGCAGAGCGCGGCGGCAGTGCAGTTGCTAGCTAATTAGGAGTCGCCAAGTGCGACCTAGTGGCTCCTAATTAGCTGCAGGACTCGCGCTACCACCCTAGCTCCCCTAGCACTAGCGGACCTGCACAGCGTGCGCCTACACTTTTACTACTTTACCTAACTTTACTTTACTCTCTTATATCTACCTACGCTGCGAATTTACTGCTGCTGTAAAGCGCAGTAGCAGTGCAGTTACTAGCTAATTAGAAGTTGCTAGATGCGACCTAGTAGCTCCTAATTAGCTGCGAGGTCTGCGCCACTAACCTCGCAAAAGCAGATAGCACTAATAAACAGGACACACTTAATATAGTGTAAGAAGTATACAACTCTATATGTAAGCAGTAGACTAATAGTCTATAGCAGCAGCAATATTAGGAAGCTAGCAAGAGTAGTGTTGTTCTTGCTAAGTAAAAGCTTACACGCGCGTAAGCAGCAGATCTATAGTCCTAACGCAATACAATATCTCTAAATACTTATATACTTGTATATGAAGTAACAGTGTGTGCTGCAAGCTGCAGATTATAGGCAGCTCTAACTTGCAGGTCTATAGTGCGGCTAGTTAGGTAGAGTGCTAAGACGCAAGACCTTAGTATTAGTAGCAGGTTAGCTCTGCGTTAGCAGGTTGTAATTTGCTACAAGTTAATAATTGCGCAACGCAAGTTAATAATCCTAAGAGGGACCTCTACTAGTACGCGATCTTTATATATCTAACTATAAAGAGTATAGTCTTACAGCTAGCATAAGTAGTAGTGTTTGCTGCAATTCCTTACTATACTAGTTGTCTAGATTCTTTAACATGTGCTTCCTAATACAGGCGAGGTAGTTTATAGAGTTTTTAACTAGCTTCTTATCTGCAGAAGTCTAGGTTTGCAATAATTCCTAGCTAATCTTGTTAACTTTGCTATTGCACTACTTATCTAGGGCTAGCTCTATTTATATATACATTGCGACCTTAGAAGTAATATTTAAACCCTATAGCATGCTATTCTTGCTGTAAGCAAATATGCTTACTGCTTTCTTTTTAGTAGCAACATGCGCGTAGCAGGAGGGCTAACCTACTGCAACTTGCCTATTAACATACTGTAACTTGCCTGCTTACCTGCCGCAACTTGCCTGCTTATCTACTACCTAATAGTAGTCTTAAGCTGCTAGGAGACAGCTGTCTACCTACTCTAAGAACAACTTGGCTAGCAGGCTTACGTTCTGCTAACTTATGTCTATCTTTGTACTAATAACCTTAGCGCATTTATTCTAAGTTAGTAGCCTAGTTAAGAGCCTAGCTCCTGCAACTAGTAGCATTATCTACTACCTCTACTAGAGGTAGTAAAGCATAAAAAAAGTAGTAATAGTAGGCAAAAGTACATCTTTAAACTAGCAATAGCTATTAGCAAGTGCAGAGAAGGCCCCTAGCTTGTCCCTATCTACCTAGTAGTCACAGATAGCTTACAGGATGTGACAGGTGTGGCAGCCCACAAAACAATTAAAAGTTACTATCTAGAGCTTCTTAAGCTGCAGTTGCACTTATCTAATGCACGTTAGCTGCAAGTCTAGGCACTTGTGCTACAGATGTCTGCCAGGTCCTTAGTGCTGTGCCATGCAGATCACACACGCACCCTGCCACCACTGCAGGTACAGGGTAAGTTAGTTAAGCTTAGAGGATCTCTGCTCAGCAGATGCGCGCTATAGAAGCTCTATACAGCGCTGCTAGAACTTAATTCTTGCAGCTATCTTACAGTGGGCCGCTATCTCTTGTAAGGGACTATTAGCTGCATCCGCAACAACTGCAGGCCGCTTAGCCACTAGGCGCAGGTGCCTATTACTACAGTAGTTACAAGGCACCTCCCTAGCCTCGCACTCTTGTTAATATTCCTAGCTGTCTATATAGCTATCAATAGCGATGCGCTAGCAGGAGGTAGTGCTCAGAAATTGCCGCGCAGGCTCATTAATGTAGGGTAGGACAGACAGCTAGGACTTTCTATCTAGACCACGTTAATATAGTAGGAGCACAATAGCTTTGCTCTACTATCTATTATGCCTAGCACAACTACTTTCCTATATATATTGCTTTAAGCAGCTACACATTGCAATGTGTAGAACTGCGCTAACGCTAGAAGCATTAAGCCTAAGGCTAAGCGCGTTGCTAGCTATGATTAGCTTTATAGCACCGCTAACGAGTTGGCGCAGAGCAGACGCTTTCTTGATAGCTGTTCCTATCTTACAATAGTAGGCTAGGCAGCTAAGATGCCTGGCTAGGCGCTTGGTGCTCTCTATTATTAGGCAGTAGACAATAGCCTGCGCGTTTTCGCCTAGGCGTTCCCTTACACTAGCAACAAGCCTTGCTACAAGATTATCTAGCTAGTCTTGCATGTAAGTCTTATTATACTTATGCACGTAGTAAGAAATGTTACATTATAACATACACGCCTCTTAGCAGATAGTTAGATAATATTTGTTAAGTCTAGCAAGTTGTAAAAAGAACGCCTACTTAACTAGCAGCAGCGTCGCTGTTAAGTACACAACCTGTGTGCCCTTTTATGTTATCTCTATTAGTCTAAGCATATCTAGGCGCTACTTTTCTGTTAACTCTATAAGCACGTAGCACTTGTTAATTATAATGCAATTAAAGCAGCGCAGTATGCGCATCTTGTCTACAAAGCAACTAAATAAAAGTAAGATAGCGCCCTTAGAAGTAACTAGTATAATACTAACACTGTACGCAGGCTACGTCCCCTCCTAGTTACAGCAATAGATGCCTATCTCTATGCAACGCTCTATTAGGTTATCTTGCAGCAAGTTTAGCGGCGCAATTACTATAGTAACGCTACTAGGGGATATTGCAGCTAGCAGTATAAATAGCATGCTCTTCCCTGCGGCAGTAGCTATAATAACAAGCACGCGTATCTGCCGCGATGCAATTACTGCAAGTGCCTCCTTCTGCTTGCTGTAGAACTCTGCGCTAGGATTGCAAAGTAGTGCCTAAAACGCCTTCTTTATATTTGTGTTAGCAAGCATTGTCTAGCGCTAGATTGCCTCTTGCTTGTAATGTTTGTTAACCGCTGCTACCTTAGCTAGATTAGGGCAGCAGCCGCCCTAGGTAGACAAGAAGCTAAGCAGTTAGTGCTAGTTAAGGCTTACAGCGCAGAACTGCTGTCACTCCTAGTACGTCTAGTTTAGCGACTCTAGAAGTAGGCGACTGTAATTGCTCTCCTTTATCTATAGGCTATAGCCTAACTGTAGCGCGCGCGCGTTGTTTGCAGTAGGCGCCTTATTAAGGTATAGTGTGTTGATGAAGTTGCAGGCTGCATTGTTCTAGAAAAGCTCTTGATAGATAGCAGGATACAAGTGCCGCCACGAGCGCGTGCCAAGTCTTGCGTTTATCCACTTAAAGCTAAAGTGCTGCAACACGCGCTGCACGCAGTTAGTGCCCTAATACCTATCTAGGTTAACTAACAGTGTCGCTCTAGATTGTGCGACAGCATGTGAGGGTTTAGTGTTGCCTCTGCTATCGCTGTTGCTACTGCTGCTGCTAGTGTGATTGCTATCGCTCGCATCTGCAGGGTTATCGCCGTTGCTAGCCTCTACCTTGCTCTCTGTTCTGCTGCTAAAGCCAGCCTGCTTCTTAGGCGCTAGTTCCTACATAAAGGGCGTGCGCCTCTTAACGCTATAGTGTAGTTTAAGCACGTCTGTGATAAATGGCCGCGCTAGGGCCAGGAAGTACACAACTAGCTCACTAACCACGCGTAGTACGTACCTATGGATAGTCTTTACACGCTTGTTAAAGCTGTAGCCTTTGTAATACATTGTTACAAACGCCATAAGGCCTCTCTCTACAAAAACGCCCTGCTGGCTGTGCCTACTGCAGTTGTTCTCGCATATTATAGAGGTAATCTCTGTTCTGCGCGCTAGGGCGCCTGCGGTAAAGTGCACAAGCGCGAACAGGCCCTCCTTAAATTTGCGCACAGCCTTTGTATATAAATTAATAGCAGAGCTTTGCAATAAGAAGCTGCTTTAGAACTACCTCTGAAGCGCAGGCTCCTAGGTAACTTGTCACATAAGCTAGTCTTGCCACTTGTTGCTGTTAAAGTAGTTGGCTAGATGCTTAAGGAAGCTGTAACCCTGCCCTAGCTCTGCTAGTTAATCCACTAGCGTGTCTATATTAAGCGCCAGCAGTGGCTTGCAGCCGGGCATGACATTGCTGTAGTTATCGACCTTAAGCAAGAGCACGTCGCGCATAAGCTTCTGCCGCAACTCCTCGCACATGCTATAGACCATACGCCGCACGTCGTCTATTGTAAAGCTCTCCTGACTGATTAGGATCTTATCGCCGTCTCACAACACTAGACCTAGCGCGTTGCGCTGCTTTGCAAGCGTCCTAACATAAGTTCGCTGACGCAGCAGGCAGTTTATAGAAGTAATTAAGCTGCTAAAGCAGCTTAGCACTATAAATTGCTTAGCTATGTCCCTAACTAGCTTATGCACAGTAGGCCTGTTATTATTGCATAAGCTTAGGTGCAGCTTGTAACCGCAGAGTACAACAAGGGCCTTTAATGTAGTTATAATAGCTAAGAGCACAGGCAAGAACTTGTACGCTAGTGCCTAGCCGCCGCCAAGATAGTCTGGCTTTAGGCTGAGGACTGCAACGCTGCTGAGCAAGGGGCTCTTATGCTTATTGTCAGGGAGGCTGTGGTCGAGCAGAGCAATCTAGAAGTTAAAGCACAACTACTTAAGCTGCGCCTAGTAGTTGCTGCGCTTCGCGAGGCGCTTTAGCTCTAATATATAGGTAGATTGGTTGTGCGTAAACTTGTACGCTAGCGACTGCTCGCAGCTGCGCTATAAGTAGTAAAGGATGTTTACTATCTTCTTATAGTACTTGCGCACTATAGCTGTGTTGTAGTTAGAATAGAATAGCTTTTTGTTTAATAGGGCGCCAAGCTCCTTGCGCTGAATTAGCTTAAGAGCAGGCTAGCCTACAACCTTAGGCTATGCGGTGCTAAAGGCCTTATGTATTAGGTCCTGCATAGCGCGACAGGCGCGCTTTAGCGCGACTCTATCCTCTCCTAGGCTCTGCTCGCTAGCTGTTGCTTCTTAAGTAGGAGGCTCGCGCGCGCTCAACAGCTCTAATAGGATCCTACCCTTTAGATAGACAAGCTAGCTAGTCAGTTCCAGCCAGAGGTTAGCCTGCTGCCGCCTTCTTTTATGTATTGTAGCGCACGCTGCCTCCGCTGCCTCTGCGTTCTTAATCCGCCTCCACTCAGCTTTGACCTAGTTCTACAGGTTCTCCGCATCAACTAGAGGCAGAGCAGATTCCAGAGCAACAAAGGCTAGCTATCCACTCGCTGTAAAGACACGCTAGCAGGGCTAACCTACAAGCTACATCTTGTTTAGCGTATATACCTATTTCTTCCTCGCGTTACCTCTTTAACGCTAAGTGTTGCGCTAACTGTGTTATTTCTTGCAGTAATTTTCTATGCCCCTCTTTAATATGCATGTGTATCTATAGCTGTCTAACTGATAGACTAGCCCATCGCATTGTTTAATTAAACTAGGCAACAGTTATTAAGCTTAAGTAGGCAACTGCAGCTCGCTAACGCGCTATGCTAAAGATAGAAGTTTATAAGCAGTAGCTACAATAGTAGGACACTCTGCAGGTAGGATATAGCTGTGCTGCTATTTAAGGTGCATAACAATCTGCTAAGGTGGGACTGTGACAGCACAGTTGATGCAGACAAGGATCCTAATAGACAATAAGTGTTTAAAGATTTCTTTAAGTCTAATTATACTCGCTTCGCGACCTATAGTAGGATACTTAAGGGTAGCATCTCTGTGCGTAATAGCTAACACAGGGGACTACAGTCTAGCGCGTTAACGCGTTAGCGTAATAGATCCTCGCTGCGCTGCTATGTGTAGCCCTGCGGCTAGCAGCCTTAGCGTGCAGCCTACACGGCTGCGCTTGAAGCCTCTATAGGGGCTGCCGCAACTATCTTGCTAATATGTAGCAAGTTGCATAAGACAAGCTAGCAAGTTGCATAGAGCAGCCCTGCAGATTGCACGTAGCAATAGCGCAAGTTGCATAGAACTATTTTACAAGTTACAAAGAGCAATAGCGCAAGTTACACTCTTAATAATATAGCAAGTTGCATTAATAGTAAAGCAAGTTATATCTAAACCTAATATAGGCGCTATTGTACTAAATTAAGTGCGCTGCGTAGAATCTGTAAGGGAACAACCCTCCCAAGTTACTTAAGTTGCTAGAATATAAGCAAGTTGCTGTTAATGCAGAGTAAGTTACAAATAATGTGCAAGTTGCAGGTATAGAAGCATGCTGCCCTAGGCGGCTTATAGCTGTTGCAGCTAGCTAGGCAGCTATTGTAAGCTAAGCAATTGCTATAGAATATGCTAAGGGAGTTGCAAGTATACAAGCTGCAAGTTAATATTATAGATATACATATTATAGTTAGCAAGACCTAAGCTAACAGGCAGTAGGTGCTCTAGCAGTAATTTTTAGCCTAACTCTTAAGAAACTTAAACTTTAAATCTAACTCTAACCTAACTTTAAGTATAACAAAACTAGGCACTAGTACTCTAAAATTTAGATAGAAGTAAGAAAGATGCTTTACGCAGGCTATATATAAGTTGCATTAATTTTGCTTGCTAGAAATAGCAAAAGTACTAACTTTAAAAAGCTAAAGTACTAACTTAAGGTAGCCTATACCTTACTATCTTCTATTAGCTAGAGTAAAGGAAGGGACTCTCTTCGTTCGTATTATTGAATGAGAAAGTACACTAGAAATTGCTTAATAATATTGCTAAAGCTTAGTTATAGAGCATTTCTTATGTTAATAAGAAATAAAAAATAGCGCCTCTACTAAAGAAGAGGGATAAAGTGTATCTCTTTACAAAGAACCTATATATATAGTAACTAATAAAAAAATTAGATAAGATTAAGGTTAGACTATTTTTTATTTCTAAGTAAATTAGCTTAGTTAACTATTAACTTAAGTTGCTTAAGGATGCAAAAATCTATTCTGTGTTCTATATCTTGCTGTTAGAACTAGCTAACCCTAGAATGCTAATCTAGAAAGACTTCTACTATTAAGCTAATAGCAAGAATAAGTAGGAAGTTAAAAAAATAATAAAATATTAAGGAACAGAATAAAACACTAAATATCTAGTTAAATAGTTAAGATATCTAGAGTTAGAGAATATGTGGGAACTAACAACACACTTTACAAATTGCTGCTAATTAGTATGCGCGTACTATAGTTCGCAATAGACTTTTTAATAAGCTTAAGTACACCCTAAGTTGTAGGCGAGGCATATATGCTAATTAATGCTGCAGGACAATCTATTTTCTTAGTAGTATTTAGTTTGCTAGACTCTACTATCTTATTTGCTATACACAGCGCCTTTTGCTGCGCGCAATTATTTGCTTATTTTAGAATTTTCTTATTCTATAGTAATTAAGTAATTATAGTTGCTGACAAAGTTTTATTTTCTTCTACCTTTTTTTTGTACTCTTTGCAAGTCTTATCTAGTAATGCCTATAATATGTTTACGCAAGGCTTCCCCGCCTTTGTATATTTAGCGCATTTTAAATAGCTTAACTCTTCTAGTATAATGTAGCACTTGTGTTCTTTAAAGAAATAACAATTGCAAGGGACTTTAGTAGAAGTGTTAGCTTGTTAGACTTCTAAAGTAAGGTGAATGTTGCAGGTATAAGAAGATATCTTGACTTATAGGTTACTAGATGTGGGGGCAATAGATTATATGTAACTTTAAAACTTAGTTACGTAGTTTAAGGATAAACCCTAGAAGAAAGAAGAATAGTGTTACAATTCTTATGCACAGGAATAGTATAGCAATAAGTAACTACTAACTAGGCTTTAGACTTACCTATGTTAGGTAGAGAAGTGACCACAAGGCCATGTTACGTGACTGCTTGTTAACAAGCATAACACACGTGATTGCTTGTCAACAAGTATGACATGACACTGCTTGTCAACAAACAGCTAACTAGCTCTTATTAGACCAACTTCAGTTGCTTGTCAACAAGCACTCTTATACTGTTAGTATATAGCATGTAAGAACACAACTCTTATAGTTTGTGTTTAACTTTGTTAATTAAGTTACTTCTTAGATTCTTAACCTTTAATACTATAGCTAGATAATTCTGTTGCCTATTATTAAACCTACCTTAAGTTGTATATTAGACTTTGTCTAATAACTCACTCTACTGTTCCAGAGCTAGCACTTATCCCTAAGAACTAACAGAAACCGTATCAGAGGACTTTGTCCCACGTACGACTTCAACAGTAGGTGTGTTGTTGTATGTTCGTTCTCCTCCCTCCCTGCTCTAAGGCCCACTCAGTTCGGCTGCTGACTACGCTACTTGCCCCATGTTACTCCACCACACTAGTAACTCTTAATTAGCTAAAAGTTATTTAGGGTCCGCGCTAGCCTAAGGCGCGTTGTTTTTACCCTGTAGCAGGTAGGAGAACAACCCACTAATATTAACTAATATTATTAAGTTACATCATCATCTATTAATCATACCATCTGACAATATACAACTTTGACAAGACAGGCTTCATAATAGGCTAGATAAGCAACAGAGCAGTTGTAACAGCTTTAGGTACACAAGAACAGCTAAAGCAGATCTAGCTAGGCAACTAGGAGTAGGCAATAGTTATTTAAGGCATTAATACTAAAGAATAGGCTATTCTGCCTTTTATTATCTTTAAAGCGCGCAACTACCTATCTAACTAGTACAAAGATAAAAGATCTACTCTAGAACTAGGTTATTAGTATTTCTAAAAATAGCTAGACTACTAATTAGCTTACCTTTAACTAGTTAAAATACTTTAATGCGCATTTAAAGGGGCGTACTGTTAGCACCTACTATATACTAATTGTTAATAGCTATAAGAGCTACAAATCTATTTAATTCTAGCAATACTATAAGAATAATAAGATTGTCTCTATATATATGCCTCTGTACTTATTGCACCTTTTATAGCTTCTTAATATAGGCTATTTTGCCTCTCTAAAGAAAGCCTATATGCGCTAAGCTAAAAATGCTATACGCAACTAGATTAACTATATTATAAAGCTAGAGTTTCTGCTATGCTTTAAAGTGGCTTATAATGCAGTGATTTCTTCTAGCAATATTCTAGAAGGGTTCTAAGGCGCTAGACTAGTCCCTTTTAACCTAGATTAGGTTATAAGCAGCCTTAATGTAAAGCTGTAGACTCTATTACTACAACTTCTTGTTAATAAGAAGCTCTAGCAGTCGCAAACTCTTAGCAATACCCTAGAATTTAAGTTACAATTAACTCTAATTTAAAACAAGTATAAGAAAGAATAAAGTAGCGCTCTAAACTCTATTCTAAGCGCAATTAAGCACTATATAAAAAGAAGGGTAATTCTATCATATAAGCATGCACTTGCACAAAAATAGATCTATAATCTTAAAGTAGCTACTAAAGCTACTACGCAACGCAAGTTATATAAGAAAAAGCAAATTTAGCAAGAAGGGAGCCTAGTAGTTAAAAAAGGCTAGCAATTAATAGCTCTAAAGAAGTTTAGCGCGCGTAGTAATAGAAAAAGACTAAAGAAGTAGATACGCGCCAAAGTAGGCAAACTATTCTAAAACACTATAGATAGTGCAACAAGGCTAGGCATAATATACAAACGTGCAAGAATAAAGTAGAAGAGGTCTCTAAGTAATAATATAGCTTATTTTGCTTTATGCAGCGCTAATTTGTAGTGTTTTGGGCTATAATAGAGTAAGTTTTAGTAGAGGCTTAGCAAAAGTGACCCGCTCGCTCGTGTGACCCGCTCGCCCGTGAGGTACGTTATTGTATTTGACGTCATGCTCGGTTGGGATACAAGGTGGCGCCTTTCTAGAAGCCTCACTGCACTAGCCACAGGATAGTCGTTGCACAGCGCGACGAAGGACGCTAAGCTGGTGAGGCCGTACTGTCTGGGTCAAAAATAAACGAACAACCAAGCAGTCGCTTAGATGTGCCAGGCGTAACATTGCAAAGTTACAGCAAGATTCTAAATGTTAGGTTGCCACACTAATTCCCCGCACAACAGCAGCTACTCTAATGTAATTCACTTTATATTCTATGCAGCAAAAGGAAAGTGTCTACTAACTTGTGTTCCCTAATAGACATAGATAAATATCTGCAAGATTAGTAACTTTCCTTTACATTAATGGTGCAGGTCCACACCCTACCCGATCCAACGCCTATGGCCACCGTAGTGCCGCGTACAGACGAGCACGATGACCGATACTCTGGCGGTATCCAAAGCATATTGTCACTTGTGTGCTTAATCCATTTGTTGTCTGAGCTGAGGCTTGTACCCAGATACTGAGTGGCCTCAGCTTCAGCAGCTGTTGCACGGTTTGGTGTCTGTGGACTGTCAATCACGATCGTGCCCATCTCAGTGTAGAGACAAGAGGCAGTAAAGTTAAAGGACAGACTGAAAAGACGCCTTTCAACAGTGAGGGTTTGCAGACACGCGCCACTGCTCACATCCCACAGCCTGACAGTCTTGTCCGCTGACGCTGACGCTAGCTTAGTCGAGTCGTGCGAGAAGGCTACAGAGGTGACATGATCGCTGTGGCCTGTGTACGTCTGCAGACACTCGTCACTGCTCGCATCCCACAGCTTGACAGTATTGTCGCTTGACCCCAACGCCAGCTTAGTTGAGT